>KQ435794.1:5207244-5218856 GCA_001276565.1 Melipona quadrifasciata | reverse complement strand
GGGGGACGGGTTCTCTCACCTCGACCTTTCGATTCGAACGAACACCGTGGCGACGACCTCGAGAATGCCCGCGGCGAGCGTGCGCACACGGCCACGAAATTTCCTCGGCGATGCCGAAGGAGCCGCGAGTGAAACGCGCCGGAAGATAAATCTTTGCCCCGGCGTCTGTCGTTAATTACTCGCCGTGCTTAGGCGGGAAATCAGTTTCAGATAAATCATTGGGTCTCCTCGTCTCTTCTCTCTATCCACGCCAGAGCCGTTGCAGCCCTGGTGTTACCCTCATCCTGCCACGCAGCGATCCGTTTTTCCTTTTTCCCTTTCCCCCTCGCCCCGGTTTCTTACGTGTGTACTTTGCCCGGCGCGCCACTCGGGGATTTACGCGCCTGTTTCCGTCGCCGATGCAAATGCCTCTCCCCATAAACTCTCCGTCTCTCTCCCTCTCTCTCTCTCTCTCTCTTTCCACCGTCTTGCCGATAATACGACGGAGCCGTTCGCGATAATTGGACGGCGATGGGCGTGGTGAACCACGACGCGATGACGATATCCCGCGTGTATCTCGTAAATGCCAGGCCGAACGTATTGGGTCTGATCGAAGGCGGTTGTACGTGGTCGGCGGTGGTTTAACGCGCGCTTAACGCCGGCCAAGATGTCCCGAGCGATAAATATTACCGCGTCCTTCGAAGAACGATTAGGCGCCGCGCGGAAAGCCGCGTGTATTCGGCCGCCGCGAAAGAAACCGGACGAGCTCTTTGACCAAACGACGACACACACGGTCGTTCAATTTCACCGGCCCGATTTTGCAAAGTTACACGATCCTTTGACAAACCATCTCGTCGCTCGGTTTTCACACGCGGAACACAATGGCCGGCTAATAAGAGAAGAAAACAAAACAAAGCGGAGGAAAAAGAAGAAGGGAGGGGAAAAAAAAATAACGCGTGGATTTCCAAAGCATTCCGCACCAACTGCATGCCACGCGATAGAAATTCATATTGTGCGCTTTCTTTGTTGCTTCGATCAAACGACGGGACACAGTGACGGGACAAAAGAAAGAGAATGAAAAATCGAACGGCACGGTTAAGGGACGACGACAGCCAACCAGCCAGCCAGCCAGCCAGCGACGGGACTATTTTTCTTCGGTGGAAAAAAAGAAATCGCCCGCGTGAACGCCTACGGTGGACACACGGCAATGGAAAAGCGAGGAGAGATGAGTCGCGAGAAGGGGAGACGAAGGGAAAAAAGCCGGTTGGGGAAAGCTTTTCAAAACTGACCCACATTCCCCGTCTGTTCGGCGATGATCCAGTTCGCGCGCGGCATAAACGCTCCGTGCCAGGATTATCCGCGGTGATTTTTTATCCGTCCGCGGTGCGGTGAAAACGCCTCTGGAATGAACCGCCGAATGAATGAACCGGTGTGGCTCTCTCGCAACCAGCATCAAGTACCGAATTAACGAGGCACGCAGGTAGCCGTAACTCGCCGCGAGCGTCTCTATTACGTCCGTGCGCGTTTGTCCTACCAACACGACGACCGCCTGCAATTTTCGATACGACGCGATGAAAAATTGCAAGGCCAGAGCGGCCGCGTGTCCTTGTCGTCTGATAATTGCGATCGTTTTCTCGTCGATTGATGGAGCCGAGGGACGGCGAGGGGGACATTGCAGTTGATGGATAGAGAGGGGTTGATGGAGCACCTTCTTTCCCCGTAGTTTAACCTCTCGCGTGAATTAATTCGAAGGTGGCGTAGCTTTTCCGTTTGTTCTGTAATAATTCTGCATGTACCGAATACACGTACGTGTATTCTG
This sequence comes from Melipona quadrifasciata, assembly GCA_001276565.1. NCBI lineage: Eukaryota > Metazoa > Arthropoda > Insecta > Hymenoptera > Apidae > Melipona > Melipona quadrifasciata. Next base: position 5,217,058 of record KQ435794.1, on the reverse strand, counting down.
TCGCGTGTAAATCACGAGAGAAGAATGTGACTAAAGTGAATTTTTGCTCGTTCTCTCGTTTTAATCCGACTTTTTAAACCGCGTAACCTACGTAATTCAAAACGAAAATAATTCTACAAAAAAGAAAAAATAGCTCGCAAGTCGAGGGAATTTCTTAGAATTAACGAAACAATCAATTTTCTTCTTTTTTAATTTTGCACGAGACGCAAAAAGGAGGAAAACAATCTCGATGGTTTAAAAAAGAATGTTGATTGACATCGTGCTCGGTCTTGAAATTGCTTTTCTGCGGGAAAATACGAAACGTCACTTATCGCGTCCCTCCGCCGGCAGTAGGTACTCGCATAGTTCCATAACTCGCTGGTATTACGATGAAAAATGTACAGCTAGAAAAATAACTACGATCGTGGCAATTTCGGGGAGCAAACGTCGGCCGGCGCAAACCGTTTCACCTTCATCTCGATTTCGAAAACGTTTATTGCGTTCGTTCGCGCGGCCCGAGGAACTCGCAACGAGCCATGATTTCCCCGTATCGGGGATAGAAGTGACGTTTAATATCGAACCGCTACGGTGGAATGTCATTTCATCCTTTTATAGCGCGACTACTTGTTCCGTGTAATAACAGACCGCGCTGTTTCAGACCGGCAGCGGGAAAAGTGACAGGCTGGACAAGAGAGGGATACGCGTTTGAAACACGTTCGTGGAAAATGTCTTCTCTGGGCGGATTGTACGGCGGACGCACTTTCGCGAAAGTAATTTACACGGTATTGCACGGCGCGACGTTTTTTTCTCTCCCGCGTGTCCCGGCGGCGTGTCGACGCGCGCCGACATTTAGCAATCGGGCAAATTGCGTTTGTTTTCCCCGTTCGGGCTTTGAAATTTCCCTCCCCCCTCGAACCCAATTCCGATCGCTCGCAAACCTTCGAAACCGCATAAAACAAGCCCGGAAATCGGTTTCGCGTTGTCACGACGGTAAATCGATGACGCCTGCAGGGGGTCGCACGGTCCGATTTACATTCGCGGACGAACAATTTTCGTCAATTTCGCAGAGAAGTGGGGTCTCGCGTTGCTCGAAACGCCGCCGAGGCTCAACGGCGCGCGTTTATCATTCCACGGGAGCTCCGAGAACGTATCCCCGAGATACTTTCGTGCGTCTGACCGTAAAGCCGAGCTTAGCAAAAACCTTCAAAATGTGAACAAACCCTCAAAATGTAAACAAACCCTCAAAATGTAAACAAAGCCTCAAAACGTGAACAAACCCTCAAAATGTGAACAAACCTTCAAAATGTGAACAAACCTTCAAAATGTAAACAAACCCTCAAAATGTGAACAAACCCTCAAAATGTAAACAAACTCTCAAAATGTAAACAAACCCTCAAAATGTGAACAAACTCTCAAAATGTAAACAAAGCCTCATAATGTAAACAAACCTTTAAACACACCCCGAAAAGAAGGAAGTTAAGAGAAGGGAGAGCGATTACCTCCGAGAAAGAACTGCACAGAGGACCGCCGAGATAAAGAAAAAAAAAAAGAAAAGAGCTTTCTCTTCAACTGTTTCATAACAGTTTAGACTTCCAGGCTGGTGAACAACGCGGTCTTTGCACTCCGCGGCAAGAAACCTAGCCTGGTATTTTTCTTTCTCGCCCGCTCCACCCTCGCTTTCCCTCGCGTCCCCTTTAATTTTCCTTCGTGTGCTCCGTTGCCGAGGCCCCGGTCACCCCAGAGGTTCCGTGAAAATATACACCCACGAGCACGGAGCAATAACGCCTTCGATGATATCTGACGTTACGGCCCGGCCACGATCACCGTGGGGCGTCCTCGTCGTGACACGATTCCGCTCTACGGAGTCCCTTGAAAACTCCAGATGAAAGTCGGCTCCGAAAGCACCCTCTTCTAATAATAAGTATAATAAACCTCGACCTAGCGACGGAGGGGAGAGGGCACTTTGGTTTTGTTCGCCTCCTTCCTCGTTCGAAATTCTCTCTGAAATCTCTTTAGCTTCCTCGTCGATAATAAAAGAAATCCCCTCGGCTTTCGGAGGGTGCATTCGAACACTGTCCATTAATACCTACGTTTCTTTTAAATGTTAAACAGAAGATCTTCGAATATTAGTGGAACGTTTTCAACGTTCTTCCAATTTCAGTCAAACGACGGTGACTATATATTACATTATACGTATATATATATATATACGTATGTATACACCTGAAAGGGGTGTGGCCAGAGTTCGGACGCTGCTGATCGTGCGTCGTTATGAATATTGAAAGGGAAACGGGCCAAAACGTAGCTCGTTAAGCACGTTACTTTTTCCCCGGTTGCCGGTGAACGAACGAATTTGTTTTCCACGCGGCAAATACGACGTCGGGCATGAATAATGGATGCCCGTCAGAAACATTTGGCTGTCCGAGTTTCCACCCCTGCGCCAGCGGGGACACCAGGAGCCCTCCTTGCACCTGCGCGCTTATAGCAGGTGAATCGAATCGAGAAACCGTGCCGGACAGACACGGCGTTCGAGCGTTTTGGATCTTTGGATCGGACAGACGCACGCAGAAGAGCAGAATCGGAAACATAGAAGCAAGAGTTTCGAGTTTGACGCGAGGGCGAAACAATCCCTGCCGACACGTTCAAATTGTAGAAATCCGGACAGAAAGGATTATGATTCGCCTAGGAAGGGATGCGTGGGAGTGCGCCGAGTAGCGTCGCAATATGTCAAAAAGCAATAACGAATCGACCAGGCTAAACGATACAATTACGCCAAGTGCGCACAGTATTGCGAGGCGAGGATTCGCGCGATGCTCGTGGGATGTTGATTATCGAGAAACGATCGTTACCGGAATCGCTTCTTTCCGCGGCTTAAGAACGCGTCGGGACTATCGACAATGGCCATTCTCGATACTGAGGAAAACCACTTGAATATCCACCTAATCGAGTAATGAAATTTTCACGCGGAATGTAGCGTAATTTCTATCGACTGGTTATTAAGAACCATAGGAAGATGTCATTAAGATTGCGAATCGTTCGCCTATTGACCAGGGATTATCGACTCGGGAAAAACACTTTGAGACTTTACGATTTCCTTAAAGATTTCAGAGTAATTAATAACGATGGAAGTTTACAAATTTTTCTGATAGGAAGGAACTCTGATTTAGGCTTTTACTCCAAGACAACACCGAGCAAATACCTACAGTCGATACAGTCTAGCGGAGCTACTTGCTTTAAATGACTTAGCGAGACGCGAACCACGGCATCGATAACGTGGATCAACTGAATATTCAGACTGCTTTTATTATCGACATTTCGATAAGTGTTGACCTTTGACCAGAGCGTCAACACTAATGAAGTACGATCGCGGGATTAGATGAAAATCGCGTAAACGAATTGCTCCATTAGCGATTGACGCCAGGTCTCGGAAACGATCGGATGCGTTCGACACCGCCTCTCGTGACTGTCACCCGCGGCCAATTAATGCTTCTCGATCGGCGGAATTTTATTTGCAATTTTATTATTCTCCACGCGGTTAGAAATTGAATATGGACCGTCGAAAATACCACCGTGGATCGACAATCAATCGTCATCGGTTATTTTCGTCTGAAACAGAATCAAACACTCGATCGAGTAGAAGCACGCTGTTCGGCTCGTTCCACGCTGTCCCGGATTATCGATATTTCCATTATTTTTTCCTATCCCGCGTATTTCACTTCCAAAGTATTGGCATATCATTTGGAACTGTCTCTGCATAAGACGCTCGGAGCGTGTTCTGTTTTTCTTTCTTTCTTTTATTTTTTCTTTTTTTTTCTTTTTGAAGAATCGTGACATTCAAGCGAAAGACCCGGTCAATTTTATTCTACTGCAGCTAACGTATGACGCCGCCGATTCAGCGTTGCAAAGTGTGGAAAAGTTAAGTACTGGATACGAACTTCGCGCAACTGTTATCGAGACTCGCCCTAAACCGCAGGGACGGGATCGATAAATTTAACCCAGTTGCGGTGTATCAACTTTTCGTGACAGAATTATCTAACTGCCTCTCTTTCGCCCCTCTGCCCGCTCTCCGCCCTCCGCTCTAGCAACGAAAACACAGTTTTCCCTTCGTTTCTCTTTCTCTTTCCCCGCAGAAATTCTTCTGTCCGGCCGTGACATCGCTACGATACGTTCGACGTATCTCCTTACCTCTGTTTTTCCTCCAATTTTCTTACCGATTCTTCCCCAACCACCCCTTTGGTTAAGGATTTCGTTCCGACAACGTCGAAACAACACGACTGACATCTCACGCAATCGGCAAACTCTCGCGTGTACTTTCTGCTCTTTAAACGCTCATCAGAAATTTATAGACGTAAACGTTTATATGCCGAGTTAAATAGCACGCGTGACGATAAAGACGAAAATTGTAGACGAACGAAGAAGCAAGAAGCAGCGCGCGACGTTGCGCGCGGTAGGAGATAGATCCTTGCTTGGAGAAGGATCGATCGAAAAGGCGCAGAGGGTGGGCAAAAACGCGGAGACTGATTAAAAGCCGTGCGTTACGAGGAAAGAGGGGGGGGGGGGGATAAACACAGGCACCTGTATCGTGGCGGACCGCGGCGCTGTTGCGATGGCCCGCGGGCGCTACGGAGCCGCCGAGAGTTTATTCGTACGTCGTGGTCGTTAAGTGCACTTCCAGCCAGGATAATTGCACGATGGTGCGCATAAATTTCGCGGAACAGACGACGTGGCGTGGCGGTCACCCGGTCTCTGTCGATGCAACGCCGGTTTCTAGAGCGTCGCGGCCGCTTGCGTACATCGGGACAATCGGGCCATTTCAGTCGGATACCACCCTGCCGGAGTTTCGAACGTTATACGATATCGCGGCGAGCTAATAATTCCGTGCGAGTTACCATGCGAGAAACTTCAACCGACGCCAGCCACGTTTGATCTCGGAACCGTCCAAGCTCATGGTGAACGCTGGGACATGGGCGAACACAGAGAAACGGAGAGTGAGAGAGAGAGAGAGAGGGGGGGGCACTGATTGTGAGAGGAACGTGAAACAGGGACACGAGCATACGTGTATTAAACGGCGAGTGGGTGGCGAGTCGTTCAAGTCCACCCCTTAAATAGCCGCCTGGCCATCGGTCTGTCCAGCGCAACGTCTACACCACGCGTCACATACTCAAAGCGGCCAACTATCGGCGCGCCAAATTGACAAAGTTCGTGCCGTCCAGGAGCGCAGGATTTCCGGACGATTCGCGCGAATAATGCTACGAATTAACAACTGAATTCGACGGATCGAGCTTCACCGCTCTGTTACTTCACCGTCGCTCCGATAAATACTAAACACTGCGGGAATATTCTATTCTTCCTTTGACCGAACAACGTCTATACATCGTTCATCTATCGGTCTATCCCTCTGACTCGTCGTTTCCTTTGACGCGAGCCCTTTCCAAGTTTCCAATTCGGTTTATTGAAAAGAATCGTATCGATAGATCGAAGTACAAATGAGCCGCGGTTCGGGAGTTTCTGCGGATCATCGCATTTGCGCCGATAACGCAACGGTGTCGATTTTACGACTTTTACGATTGATCTCGTTGCCCCGCGCGGGCGAGGTGACTAGTTTTCGTTGGCGAAAATTCCAGAAATATTTTTCGTGGCGCCAGCACGTAACCGCATTACGATCCTAACAACGCGCCCGGCGATTCTGTCTTTGAAAAAAAATAGCCCGCCACGCGAAAAGGTTCGAAAGGGACGTCTGCTATTGTCAGATGTATTATACACGATGTCTTTGTCACTTGAAACGTTGCCTCTATTCCTAAAATTACAAAGAAACGCTTTCTACGAGTGTCACAGCGTGACGATTCACAGGGCGACAAACTGGAGGGAAAATATGTTCCGAACAGCATTCGTTCGATTCGATAAAAAAATATTACAGTCGTTTAATGTTGAAACGGGCCCACTCAATCGGAAATTTACTTGTCAACTTATTCCGTAAAGTTCAACGAATTATAACAATCGAATAGATTTTTTTACGCACGACTGGCGTCAACTTTGCATTAACTCGAAGTTAACTTGCAACATTGTCAAAGTACATTACGTTTGAGTAATATATCTTGACTACGTTCTAATGTAATAATTTGTTTGCTATGCAGAAAGACACTTGCCAATGAATAAATTGAAGAATATATTCCGAAAGGGGGGGAAACGTCATTCCAAGTATTTACTGCTTTCTTTCATTCCCTACTGCGTGAAAGTAGATTTAATTCACCCGTACGAACAGGTCGCGCGATTGTACGAATAATAAAGGAGAAACAGCGGTGAAACGATATAAAATTTACAGAGTGCACAATGTACGTTTGCGCGAACGAGTGCCAAGCGAGCGCGGCACGTCAATTACACTCTATTTAGAGATATATAATTACTGTCCCATGGACAAGTCAAACGCACGCGAAATAGAAATTAAAGGTAAATGAAAGCTTGCAATCGAATCGAACGATTTTCGAATAAATTGTCTACGGGGGAAGCGCGGGTTCTTTCGTTTCGCGCCGTAATTCGAGCCATCCGGCGTAACTCGAATCGCTTCTCCGATGTGTTCTCGTTTCACACGCAGCTTCTAAATGAAACAATAGCAATAACCGAGCAAACTGTACTTTTCACCGTCGAAATTCTACTATTTCTGTTTGAATAATACGGACGTAATGGCGCTAGAATAATAATAGAATAAGTACCGCGTGGGAATAAGTAGAACGTGCGGGGATCCTTGGTCAGAACAGTTGAAGCGATCCTCCAATTTGCCCGCGCAAAAGTTAAACTTTAATCTCTTCGTTCGCGGTTTTGAACAAACTCTGTCTTTGCCGAGTTCACGTGGCTCTAGTAAACTATGAAATTTATACTTTAAAAACACGGGGATGGTCCGTTCTACGTTCGCGCAAAATGCATCTCCGTTAAATGGACGAACCTCGAACGAACTCTCAACTTATTGCCGCGCTATTACTCATTTCGCAGATTGCCTTTTCATTGACAAGAGTAAATCTTCCAACGAAAAATTTACATTTGCACGATAAAAAGGGAATTTCTAAAATTCATTCTACGTTTCCCACATTATCTTCTCACAATCTTCTGCTGCAAAACCTTGTGGGTTCTTTCACTTTTAAACCTCTCGCACATGAAAGATAAAAAATAGTTCACATTTTCAATTTGCCTACGGTCCGCCCGCGAGACTCGTTTTCATCCGCGACGGCTGAACGTCGGGGGATTTGGAATGGCTAGTTGAGCGGCAATTATTGGCAGGTCACGCAGGAACGGGAGCTTTTTCAATACGCCGGGATCGGTCTTTAATTTCCTCTCCTTTCTGCTGGGCCGAGAAGTAACAGTTACACGTACTACAATGAAACTCCCGCAGGCGGCGAACTTCATTATCGAGGGGTTGCGTTCTTTTCGCCGACGTCTTGCTTCGCGCGATCGAGAGCGTTATCGTGGAAACAAATTACATCGGCTCGCGTTATAATTCCTTTTTACAGCTGCGCGGGGTGTGTACATTGCGCGAGTATTAAGCCTGCTTCCAAGTGATATCGCGGCTGTTTCCTTAGCAAAGTCCTTAAAAGATGAGACGTGATCGATCGAGGAATTGCAATTTTCTAACGCAAAATATTGACTATGTAATTTCGTAGTTTGCTGATCCTCGGTCTCCGCGATTCTCATAATAAATACACGCGTAATAAATAACGAGATTTACTTGAATTCTTTGTACAAATTAGCGGCAGACTGAACAGGTTTCCTTTATTAACGCTTTACGAAAAATACTCGCGTTCTTCAATGCCGTAGACCGCTTTGACGCTCCTTTTTCAATACCCTTTATTCTTTACGGCTCCTCTAATTATACAATACAATACATAAATACAAATAGAATCCTTCGCTCACTGTTCAAATCCATTTATAACGAGAAGCCGTCTCCCTCGGGCTTCACTTGTCGACTCGTCCACGGAAACGTTTAAGCGTTTGTCGCGTAGGAATTTTAGAATTTAAAGAAACGGAGGGCAAAGACGACTTCAGTCTCGGCTCAACAGAAGCACAGAAAGACTTGAATCAACTCCTCCGTGACGATTATTCAGAAATTTCCTGCGTTCCACAACAAAGAGACGAGATGACGTAAGTGCGAACACTCAAAGAAAATCGAAAAGTGTCGTTTGCCGAGGTTGTCGCGAGCTACCTGCAGGTTCAAAGGTGAGATCAACGGGCACCATCGACTCTGATATCGCGCGGCTGCCCCAGCTAAGGCTACCGTCGAGTAATTACCGGTTCTGGCACCGGTGCACGTTTTAACGCGAACGGAGCGAGACGACGCGCTACGAGCGTGCGTGGGCTCGCGTCCGTTCATCCACCGTCCCGGTGGAGTAACAAGAATCTAGATAACACGGCCGATCGTACACACCGGTCGACGGTCGGCCATCCAACGCCATTAGTACCGCGCATTGTGCGTGCATCATGCGAACAGTTATTTTTCAACGATTGTTTCCCCAGACGACTGACTCCTCCGACGATTTATGACTCGTCCTTCTACCCTCCTTCGGACGGACCTTTGATTTTCCCTCCGCGAATCGACGTCCGCGGCATTTCCATTTGTTCGCGCGACGCGAAACGTCGGATAGCCATCAGCGCGAATGATTAATGCCCCCTTATCTGGCCTTTCCATCCCCGTTGCAGAAGGGAGGCAAAGTGCGATACGTTCCTCCATTTGTTATCGACGCGCGGAAGAAAGCTTCTCGCCGATCGGCCGCCTCGTCAAACGACCGCTTACGGCTAATTATGTCACTGCGCCGCGACGTAACGATGGAATTTCTTCGATACGTCGACGACTGATTAATGAGAGAGACGTTCCGATATTGGAGTTACCGATTCGGCTCGAGTTTCGTTCGAGTGCGCGCTCGACAACACGGCAAACGTAACACGCGCAAATAAACTTTGATACTTTGTCCCGTGTACGCACACGAACCGACGGTCTAAATAATACATCGTACACCGGCAAGTTGGTAATACACGTGAAATTCACTGACGCGGCGATTACGAGAAATTTGCGGCAGATACTCACTACCTCGAACAGAGAGAGAGAGAGAGACAGAGGGAGAAAGAAGAAAAAAGGAAGAACGTAGAAAAGGAGAAATGAAAATTCAGCTGGCAATAATTTCGTCCGGTCGAGCCGTTCGTTTTTTCAGAGGTGCAGGCCGGAGGCGCGATAATTATACCGAATCGTTTCTCGATTTCGAGCGAACCCGTCCTCGCGCCCGTCACGAGGGATTCATCACCGCGATAATCACCGTCCGAGCCGTCAAGATCCTTGCGCGCGATAGCCGGCCGAAGAATCGAACGAGCGGACAGCCGAGCGAGCGTGTCTTTAATTACCGTCAGCGAATATTTGCAGATTAACGACGGGAGCCTGGTACCCGGTAGCCGAAATAAATGTCCGCGCGCGAGCGCGCAAAAAGGAAAGAAAGAAAGAAAGAAAGATCGAGTCGACGAACTATCGGCCTGCAGCAAAGGAAGGGCGAGAGGAGGATGAGGGAAATAAGACGGCGATGCACGGCAACTCGCGTGCTAAAAATTTCGCGTCCCTTCGGCTTCGAGTCGAAGTTGCGTTGCCAGAGCGTTGGCGCGATATAAGGGCTGACCGCGTGATATTCCGCTGGACGATCGGGGGGAGGGGTTGGGTAGGAAAGTAGGACCAGCAAGAAGAGAGGAAAGAGGGCTGATTTAATAAGATTCGAGACACGCTTGGTTTCGTTCTTGCCTATATATTCGCGCGTATGTGTTATACGCGTACGTGTGCGTGTAGGTACGGGGGGGGGGGGGGGGGGGG
>KQ435794.1:5188521-5201723 GCA_001276565.1 Melipona quadrifasciata | reverse complement strand
ACGGAGTTTCAGCGTTGATTCGACCGTTTCAATTTAACGTTGAAATCGAGATTTAATAATAATACACGAGCGATACAACGACGCCACCGAGTGCGACGAGCACCCGGCGTTTGACGAGCGCGCGGCAGATGATACGGATGATAAAAAAGAAAAAAAAGGAAAAAATAGCCGGGAATAAATTGCAAAACATAAAAAGTCAATAGGCGACGAAAGGTCGTTCCCCATTTCGTTCGCGTTAGTCGATACCATCTGTCTGAAAAACGTCCGAATAAATCCGACCCCCCCCCCCCGTCTACCCTTCCACCACGGCATCTCCCTTTCGATCTAGTTCAATTTTATCGAGGTGTCAATGGGCCTTTTTCCAAAGTCTCCGGGGTAGCACCAGCCTGTTTTCCCTTTCCGCGAAACGCTTTGAATTCGACCGATTGGCAATCGATCGAGGTCTACCTGCAATTGATAGACGCCGCGTTTGAATGGAACGGACCGACTGTATCGAAGGGACCGAATAACAATAGGCGACTGGACTGGAAGAATAAACGAGCACCGTGCTGTCGCGTCCTTTCGTCCGGCGCGTTCCGACTCTCGATCCTCCGCGTCTGTTACCCATCGTAGCCGCGCGTGCAACCAGTCTCGATTTCCTCGCGATCGAGCGCGCCAGCGTCCTCTCTGCTTAGCTGGCAAATACGTCCTCGGCACTCTATAACATAATCAGTCGACGATGCATTCATCGGGCCATCCGAGCACAATGCCCATTGTCCAACGACACCTGTTTTCGCGCGACGACCGTGAGTGACGCGCTTAGTTACCAGGGCCCCGCTACTAATAATAACGCTCGTCGTTTCTACTCGTCGAGGCTTACGATCTTACGGTCTTTCGTCGGCTGAACGATTCTGTCGAAAATAGGGCAGAATCGCGCGAGAGAGAAACGCACAGTGGGATGATCAGTCAACGCGATCCGTTCATAGACGATGTTCGGTACCCGAATTGTTCGTTAACCGATCAGATAAAATACAGTTTTGCAAATCTTACGGTATTCGTTATTCATGCATTTGTTCAACCGATCAAATAAACCATCGTTCGAATTTTACAGGTAATTTTACTCGTCTCTTCAGAGACAACCAGCGAAAATATTTATTTCCCTCCTCAGACGATGAAATTCCTCCCCCGCCGGAGCGTTATCGCGGGAGAAGTTTAATTATTGCTCGCTTCGTTCGAATCAGAAATAAATGTAGATTCGACCGAATTTGTTAAAACTTTCCGTCGATGCCGCTCCGAGACAGAACGCGGGGAAGGCCATTTGCCACGCGGATAAAGTTGATGACGAGTACCGGCAAGTTTCGCTATTTTCGCGCACAGCACCGCGCGAGCGGAATGCAGACGAATCGCGGAGGCTTCAATATTTCAAGCGCATTCTTTCCCCGGGATACGTTTCCGAGCTTTTGCATCCGCTTTCGCGAAAGTTTGGGAAAGAGGACGATAAATAAGTCCGTTTTCGCTAGCTTGATACGACTCCTGGCTTCTATTGCTGTCATCCCCCTTGCTCGCGATACAAACATATAAGCGACGGCCGCGAGCGAAATCGTTCCTCTCTTCCTTGTCTTTCCGCTTCTCGTAAAGCTGGTTTGCATTTTTCAACAGGCATCCCGAACGGTGCTTTGTGCGTTAAAACGATTCATCTGCGAGAGACGTAGCTCCTGCGTTCTTCGTCAAATTATAGAAACGCGAAGGAAGCTTGCGGCGGACGGAACACGCGCTTATCGACTCGAGAACAATGTCCATTGTCAGGCAAAGCTCATCCACTCGGTACAGCGCCCCGAAGTGTCGACGCACGTGTTTTATTTGCACAAGAGCTCGTAAAGCTGTTTCTGCCATTCAAAAGCGTTCCTCCATTAGCGAACGTCGAAGAATCCTTAGCTTTGCCGCAATGTTTAACACACGTGAAAATAGACATCGCGTGGTTTTCATCGATTGCAAATTTTTTCAAACAAAGCTCGCAACAAATAGCCTCTTTCCAACGAAAACATAACTGAGGGATAAAGGGAGAAAGAGACTCGAAATGTTGGAAGAAACAAAGGGGGAGTATGATCTCGAGGCAACAGGAGCGATTAGGTCGACACGTGACGCGATCACGCTCGATCGGAGTCGACGTTTCAATCTTTCTTCGTTAGAGGAACGGTGCACGAAGGAAGAGAAGAGCGATCCCCGAGTCCCTGTTGACTCGAACGGTGCAAAAAAGAACAACGAACAACCGAAGAACTATGAACGAACGGAACGGCCGGTGGAGAATCGAAGGCGAGCGGCTCCTGCGCGAGAGGACGCGGCGAATTCGGTCTCGCTCCAAGTCACCCACGGTCTCTCGCATCATATTCGGGAGGATATCGAAGTTTCCGCAGGAACGGACTCTCCGTGAGATATGAGTTCGCGAACTGTCGTCGAGACCGAGCGTTCACCGCCTCGCTATCGTCCGCCCCCCGAGAAAATAAAATCTGCCAGATTACGGAGTTCGTGCTTGGTACGAGGCGATCGTACGGAAGGCTGGCATATTGCGCGGCACCGGCTCTTCCTCTTCCGTTTCGTTCAGCGGGGAACAAGGGACTCGCGATTGAAAACCATGTATACCGAACGATCCATTGTCTCTTCCCTCGCGGAGATGTATTTTCAACACGTGGCACTCCCGATCCCCGCCGAAGACTCATCCTCTCACCGCGTTTCGTCGCCGATTCGACCGCCCGCCAGTTGACTGACGAGTTGAATTTTTGACGCCCGATCGCCGGAGAATCCATTGTCGTTTCATCTCGAGGAATCTCTTAGCCTTAGAATCCCCCTTTAGATGAAAAATGTCCCCGGAATACGAAGACTTTACGGCGGAAATATATAGGACGGAGTCGAGTCGAATAGAAAGAAGTCGGTTTCTCCTAGACGGTTGCAAGACAGTTGTAAAATCGACGGCGAGAGATTCCAACGGAGGGTGGAATCCTCGCGGATGCGAGAGTATAGAGAAACAGGTTGCCTGGTTGCAAGAAGATTTGTTTTCATCACGAGCTACGCAAACGTGGTGGAGACGGGAAACTGACGGTAACTTTGACTTTCTTATCCTATCTCTCAAATACGTGGAATATAAACCGAATTACCGAGGGATGAAAACGGTGGAGGGATCGTTGGAACAGGAAAAAAAAACTACACGACTTGTACCCCAGTACGATTCGTCTCACTGAAAGCAACTGTTTTTACTAGGAAACAAATTACAGGCGCGATCGTTCGAGGTCTATTCCACGCCCCCTCGCGAATCACATGACCCAAATCAACCAATCGCTAATTTTCGTTGCATCAGCGTTTTTCTGGGTTACTCCCGCTAAAATCACATTCAGTGATAAAACGAATCATTACCTGAGATACTAGAGAGAAAGAGAGAGAGAGAGAGAGAGGGAGAGAGAGAGAGAGAGAGAGAGAGAGAGAGGTCGTTGTGCTGTCCAGCCACAATCGGTGGAAATATGGAAGGAAAAATCGTACGGTGGACGCGTGCCTCGAATTCAGCCACGTTTTCAACGAAAGTGCACGAGCGGCGATCACGCTTACACACCAACTGCATCTGGTGACAAACGCGTCGGTAACCAACCGACGCCAGTGAAGGCGATTCGTCGTCAACCAAAGCGTAAACTGTGTTTCGGTTTTCTCCCTCTGTTTCGCCCCTCGCCCCTCCGGTGGCACAACCATTTTTCCAAACCAGCGATACATCACTCCGCATCGCGATCCGTTCATCGCGTTGCTCGATACAAATGCCTGCACTGCTCGGTCCGCGATCGACGTAACCCTCGAAACGCGGCTAAAACGCGCGGAAAGTATCCTGCGAGCTCCAGTTTCATTGGCGCGTACGCCGAATTCGTAGCGTCTGCAGAATTTCTGCTTCGTGGAATTTCCGCGGAAATGTAGATTTTTCATTCCAAACAGGATCGTTTCGTCGACGTCCTAGTCCACCCTTTCTTTCAATTACGCGAAACAGCGCCAAGCGACTCGAATTTACGACTCGCGTCTTCCACGCCCACGAATATGGTCGCGGGATTGTTGAAAAGTTGCTTCTTATCCTCGCACCTGGCGAAGGTCAATGCTTTACGAGCGCGATTCGTTCTCGCGCCGTCGGTGAACACGGTGATATTTATACGTCGTTATTACCCGCGGCACGGCTACAACGCGCGGACAAGCGCGGCTTTCAGTTACATCTGGGAGCAATAAAGCGTGGATGGACGGCGATATAATAAAAAATGAAATAGCGAGGCTATCGCGCAGAAGAGTAAATTTTTAGCCGCGTGGCGTTGTTCAGCCATTCCGGCTATTTCCTTTTTTTCTTTTTTGTTTTTTTTCTTTCGAACGAAACATTCGCGTGGCTCTCGATGAGAAATATGCGTCGAACCTTCGCCGTGGAAATATCTTTTCCCCCGCGATATTAATCTATCTCTATTATTACGCAACAAAGGAGTCCAATTTCCCCGCGAACGCAAATGCAGACGGTGTCTTCTTGCGTCTTTCCAGGACGCGTGATCGGCTTACCCTCGCGCACGTAAGATGCTCGCGTTGGCGAAGAATCCTCGATGCACGCACCCTGCCTGAATAAAGCGAACGCGGGTGTTCACGCGAGTTGTACCCAACAGAGCGGATTTTTCCAAAAACCTTGGGTGACGCGACAATACACGACGGAACGTAAACGAAATTCCTTTTCGCCAGAAAAGAAAAAGAAAACACAAAGGGGGGGGGGGAGAAATCGGCAACGCACGGGAGCTCGCGGAATTTTCGAATTTGTACGACGATCTTTTCGTGATTCGCCGGTGGTACGCGAAACGGTACCGACGATCAGGTGAAAATTCGCGCGTGCACGCGGGCCGAGTGCATGCATTCGCAGGCTCGTATTAAAGATCCGCAACCGCAAACTGTCGTGCATAATAAAGACGGGGGCCAACGTGTGCGGGTTGAGCGTGCACGAAATTCCATACACCGACCAACGCACCGGCCACTTGCTTGCAAGCGCGCGCAACTCGCGCGAAAGCGAGCCAGCGTGGGTGAACGTGCGTGGGAGAGAGACGCACGCACGCACGCACGTACGTACGTACGTGGTGGTGGTGCAACGTGTGCGAGCGGAACGCCGTTGGTCGTTGGTCGTTGGTCGTTGCCGGTTGCTCGCCGCTGCGAGGAAGACCGGGCATGTTTGCCGACAACAAATAAACGAAAATAAAAGTGGCCCGAGTAGCTACTCCGGAGCCCCGGCAGAGAGATCGGCTTCAATTTATACAACTCAGGGTTCGGACTTAATCTGGGAGACAGATTTACACCCGCGGACGAGGACGAGGGGGAGGGGAGGAGGGAGGGAAGGGACGCGAAGGAAGAAAAAGAGGAGGAGGCGAACAACGAGGAGGAGAAAAGGAGGAGGTGGAGGCCACGAGGCAACAACGTGGAGCGGGGGTGACGGGGGGAGCAGAACGACAGAATGGAAGAGCGACAGAAGAAAGAGGATACACCGGTGTTTACTCGAGGATTCGCTCCCCCACGGTTCGACCCGACTTTTTCCGACGGCGGAGCCGTTGCGCAGGTAATCGAATAGAATCGAATCAACCGGCGGACATTGAAGACTAATTACCGTTGATATCGTTGTGTACGCGCCAGGCGAACGTGCTAGGTTGAAATAGAGAGTCGGTGAAAAAGAAGGAGCGAGCGAGCGAGCGAGCGAGGAAGCGCGACGAAGAGAAAGAAAGTGCACTTCTACCGGCAGCCACTTTGTGGAACCGATAACTCTCCCGCCTGGAGCGCGCGGCGAGCTCTCTCCGCCCCAGTGAAAAATGACTCGTCCATCCCCCGTAATTAATTATTCGAATCGCGGCCGGGTTTATGCAACCTGTTTAATACCGCGCTCGAAACTCTCGTTGTCCTTAATAAATCTCGCGAGAGGACGTCGAGAGGGGATCCGCCGGTCCCGCTACGTGGCCCCGCAACGCGGCTCGCCCGACGATACTTAAGGATATTTAAGCCAAGTCGTTGCCTTAATATCGTTGCATTGGTAAAACCATTGTTTCGACCCGATATCGATCTTCCTGTAAATTCGAACGACATGCACGCTTAATCTTATGCCGGCCGAATGACAACCACGCTCAATCTTACCTCCGAACGAGTTCGACGCGCATCCACCGGTGGCCGCTCTGCGATGGCGATGGCATCCGCGCGCGCTCTCTCTTCAACCTTCGAACCCGTTGCACCGCGCAGCCCGATAGACAGAACGATCGACGCGATATCGCCGCCGACATTCGACTAGATTAACATTGACGTGCAAGTTATACAGCGGTGATTCCCGAGGAACACCGACACCTCCAATATGGATAAGCCTCGTTCGCGTCTCGTTCCCGTGTTCCCGAGAATTCTCGCGCCCCGCTATCACAATCCCTGCGTTGTTTCAACACCCTCGTTTCACGTCCGGATAAACTGACGTAATGGACAAACCGGGCGTTACGTACGCGCGTCGCCCCCCGGTAACTCTCCGGCCAACTACGATTCCCACCTACGTTTCCCCCGTTTCTCTCCGAGGTTCCTCCGACTAGGGCGCGTGTCCCGAGACGTTATCTCCGCGTTTGTTTATCCATTGCTCGCCCGGTCAGACCGCTCCGACCGAAGTTGCATATTAATAAAAGTTTCGCCAAATTAGTTTAGTTTCGCCGTCGGAGTTTAGCCTCACCCGGCACGTCGACTTCCTCCTCTGCCGCGTAACTTGCGCGCAGTTCGCCCTCGCCTCGACCGACCTTCGCCCACCATCGAAATTTCGCGTTCGTGCCAAATGAATCGGCGCGAGATCAAGCGGCGCCACGGTAACCGAATTATTCGTAAATTCACGCGCGGACTCGTTGATCCGAGGCGACTACCGCTCGCTTGACGTATCGTTAACCTTTCGCCATTTCGGGGATGATTTACTCCCCCCCTCCCTCGTCGTTCGTCGAGTCAACTCGGCGCCAGGCAAATTCTCAGATCGTTCTCTTCCGAAGAGAAGCAATTTTCTTTCGCGAGGAAATTGCCGCCAAACGTACCTGAACGTATGTACCTATCGGGAAAATTTTCCTGAGTCGAGGAAATAGATCGAGGAAAGTGTGTAGGAGGAAATATTAAGGAGAATGTACAACTGGGACCCGCGTTCCCGTGGAAAAGGCGAGCATGCGCGTTGCGATTTCTTGGCTCGCGACGAACAAACGCTACAAATTCCTCGTACGTACATACGTCTCGAGTCGCGCGGCGCTTCTTGCACGGCGTTTCATCAGCAGTGACCAAGAAAAGAGAGAGAGAGGAGGGGGGGAGACAAAGTACAAAGGGGAAGAACGGAAAGGTGGAAGGAGAAGAGCGAATGAATTGTGTTGGCACTTCCAACTCCGTTAAGAGAACTTGTAATCATATATCAAACCAAGAGTTCTGTCTCTTCTGCAGCGCTACTGATTCTACCTTCTGCAAACTCGCAAAGTTAGGCGCGGGGTACTTACGGGCACCCTCGAAGCTCCGTCCTTCCGTATGAATACAAATGTACCTCGCCGCTGTGGTCAAACGTGTCTACGGGCTTCTATGCACAGCCCCATTCCATGTAAATGCATATTCAAATCGGCCAAATTCGACCGTGTTTCGAGGTCGAACAGTTTCGAAAAGTGTATCGGTTGTAATCCGTTCCGTTACACAACTCGAGAAGCCGAACTGAAACAATTTATAAGTCGGTTCGCCGTCTGCGAAACGGTTCGTCATCGGCAATTCTGCAATTGTACATAACCACCCGCGATTCCAATGAAAGTCAGACTGGCGTTGATTTCTAGCGCGAGTAACCAGGTGATAAGAAATTACGACGTTCCAGCGTCGGCCATAATTCTACGAGAGAATCGTTCTCAGGGACGAGTCTGGCGTGACAAAACCTCGAAGCTGAGATAATGTGATTAATAGAACTAAACGTTCCTCCCCGACCTCGTCCGGTTTTCCACGGCACGGCTCCGAGACAAGAAACGTCTCTATTCTGTAGCGCGACGACTGTCTCCGCGTCCCCGCGTTCATTCCTCGGGAAATCGTCCCCTTCGTCGATCGTCCAAGTCGACGTCTGGAACTGGACGGGGTCAGCGTTTTACCTCGAACCAGCGTTCTCTTTGTCCGCTCGTACTGGCGCGGAGAATTCGTCCGCTAGCCGCGAGAGAAATCGCCGCGTTCCGAGCGACGACAAATGCCTTCACTTTCGGAGGATCTCGTGGAGAAAGAGGAGGGAACAACTTGGTCCCAAGGCCGGGGCCAAGTGCCGGGTGGCAAGCGCGGCAGACCGAGTGGAAATGGCGTCGTTAGTTTTTCCGCCGCTGGCCTGCGAGATGAAAACCGCTTTTCGCGCGGCCGAGGCAAGTGGAGGGATCGGCCAATGGCGGCGATCGGTCAAACGTTTTCCTTCCAACGACGATCTCTCGATCAGTCGAATCGCCTCGTTCGTTCCAAACGTGATGGTTACAACGTGACGTAACGCGACAATCAGAGCACGTTAAGAGCAACTTTTCCTCCGAGATTCTTACCACGAATGGACCGATGGCAGTTTCATATTTTTCTTGAAAACAGAATTTCGACGGAAATTTCGTTGCTCCGTCCAAGATTGTGACAGCTGCTCCATTTTGAACTTTCTCAGGCTCTCCTACACGGGAGGATGAGTATGATTTTCTAGATTTTCACAGAGACTATCCGTGTCGCGTAGAAAGATCAATGTGGAAATTGTGTGTACGAGACGCGCTAATGCCCGAGACCGCGGTGCAAAGGAGGACCGAGGGAAGAAACCGAGTTCTCTTCCCCTTTGCTTATCCAACCAGTTCCTCCATTTTCCTATCCCTGCTTTTCGTGTTTCGCTACGCGAACTATGAAGACAGTGCTAGGTGTACTAACGAGGGGCTCTCCGTGTGCTCTCGCGTTGCCTGGCTACCACGTCAGACCGCGCAATTTCAATGCTCGCACAAGCTGAAGAACCTTCGAGTATGTTACCAAGCAGCGTGTGCCACGTACACGGTCGCTGGTAGCGAGCAGCCGCTGTGCGCTGGATGGATGATCAGAAGCGTCAAGTACGTTGCTAGGATGAACAGCAGACGAGGGGGAGAGGTAGGAAAGAAAGTTTCCTTCGTGCGACGCGTCTTTACGAAACGTCCACTTTACCTCGCGACGCAACACTCCGAACAATTCGACTTTATCCGATAATCGATCAATTGTCTCGCGGTCCCTCCAAAGTATCGCGTTTCTATCGCATTTCCCAACAGACGTACCGAGAAATCCCCGATCCGTGGAATTCCAACCTTTGACCTTTCGCTCCTGTGTTTCATCCTGTGTTTGGTGAATCCACAGGTGAGCCACGTTCGTTCTCCCAGCGAGACCAGTCTCAAAGGAGATTACGAGAAGCAAAGCGACCAACGTGCGCCGAGGAAAAGAGCGAGAAAGATCGGCTGGTCTCGCTGGTACGCGTGTCAGCCCGCAGACGAGGTACGTACCGAGGTGGCTGCTACCGCGGCGACGTGTACATATGTACACGATGGACCGTGGGGAGACGTCGCCAGAGGACGCACTCGCGATACCGTGTTTCCACCGTGGGGCACAAATAGAATACTTTGCAACGCGAGTTTCAGCAACGAGATCGGGAGCTACGGAGGCTGGTGGAGGAGGAACGGGCGGCTTGAAGAAGGGAAAAGACACGGCGCATCGCGTAACTCGACGGGGGGCAGCGAGCCATCGTCGAATCGTGGTACACACGCGGGCGTATAGTGCCGGCCACGTCGGCCAGAAGAAGCATCAAATAATAACAAGAACAACGCGGCAGGTAGCCGTCGAGCACGAGGATGCGCGCCGATGCGCATTTAACACGCCGTTGACTCGCCTCCGATCTGGAGCCTCCGCCGCTAAATTATTCCGACGTACGAACGAAAGGAACGTCCGCGACTCTTTGAGGAGGCCGCGCGCGCGATCGCGCCACCGGCGCGTAAATTAATAAGACGCGCTGTGCCCCGTTCGTCGTCGCCGCACGTCAAATTAACCCCTTGGCGCGCGCGCGCGGGGCGGTCGCGTGATTTCTTTTTACCTCTGACGCATGGCAATTTGTACGGCTTGTCCCTTTCTCGCGCTCCGCTACGGGCAAATACGAACACTCGCAGATCCGCATTTCGTCGCGTTTAATTACGACCCGACCATCATCTGGGCAAACATTTCTCGCGATAAAGTACACGGAGATTTTAATAAGAAAAAGAAGAAGAAGAAGAAGAAGAAGAAGAAGAAGAAGAAGAAAAGTATCGCGCGTTCACCCAGAAGTGGAAAATGTACAGAATTTGCGCAAAAGTTTATACCCCCCTGCCCCACCTTGTCCCGGCAGAGTTAAGTTTGGTGATAAAAATCCCGAGTTCAACTCGCCAAGCAAAGAAATGAAAAAAGGAATTAAAAAAAATAAGAGGAACACTCGAGGAACGAAGCAGCCGCTTCTAATGAACTTTTAGCGACGACGACGACGACGGCAGCGCAGCGCGAGCTTAGAAACTCGGCAAAGTCTGTCGTCCGTCGTGATCTCGGCACGTGAGCCACTCCGTTTCCGCTTCGTTCTCGACGCCGGCTTCACGGCCTCGCGAATAACGCTTCACGGAGGAAGCCTCGAGCAGCGGATGTCACTTTCCTCGGTCTCACAATTCCCTGCAATCTCGCCAGCACCCGCAGCTGGCTCACCGGCGAAACTTCCGAAACGCAAGAACTCCCTTCTGCCGTTCGGCGAAAATTTCGCGAGACAATCATCGGGACCGCGACGACGTCTTTCGCGCACTCGGAGTCCGCCGGCGCGGCGTCTACTCATTTTTCAACGAGACGGGCACGCGTTTCCTTCCTTCGAGAAGTTACGCGCGGCAGAACGGACGTCGCGAAATTCTTTCCCCGTCGAGAGCAAAATTGCCGAATCGTGTACCACGCGGAGAAACGAACAATCCACTCAGCAACGAGGGAAATTCGAATTTGACGAAGAAGTTTCCACGCGAGGTATCCTGGTTTTCAGGCGAGATTTCACGTAAGTGTCGGCCTCTTGGTCAATCTGACAATCAGTGACAAAACAAATATTGATAATATATATTTTGGTAGGTGGCGTATATAATTTAATAAACGTATACTAAAATTGAAATCTTCTGCGTTTCAATTTTCCTTCAAAATCGGCACGAACTTTCCGGACTCGGGAAATTCTCAGAAAAAGATTTCATTGGCCTGTACATTCTCTACGCGACTCTCGGACGTTGCACGTCCGTCTTCTATCGAAAATGCCACCCTTTAGCTTCCAACTTTCGAACGGCGCACTCGCGCGATTTCCGTTCGAAAGGATCGCTGCGAAAATTCGAAGAGGATCGTCCCGAGGAGAAGGGGAAATCGACGGAGAGCGGATACCAGTGCCGAGGAATAAAATAGTAGCCCAGGGCGGAACCGAGAGGAGAAAGAGAGCGGGCGAGTCGATGGGAACGTTTCGGTACGAAATGACGAACAGGCGGAAAGGGGAAACGGCTTGAGAATAAGATAGTAAGCGGCGTAGTAAGAGTAATCGAACCATTCCCGCGTAAGGGGGATCGGTAACGCGGACGAGATAAAGGCGGAGTGCTGTGTCTATCCAGGCGAACCAGGCCAGGAGAGAAGCGAGAAAGCGAGAGACTAGAAGGATGGGTTACGTAGTGATTGCAGCTAGAATCGGAAGTCACTCGAGGAAGAGTAAGGGAGAAAAAGGGGGGGGGGGGGGAAGAGTGAAGGAGAATGGGTGACTAATAGCTATGGGTCCGGCAGCGTTGTTCGGTGACCAACACGGACCCGCTCTTTGCTTTCTTTTCGCGTCTCTTGCCCCGCGTTTTCCACAGTTTCGTCCCTCGAGTGCGCGTATTTTCGTTTCATTAGAAAAACTCGTCGCACGGAGAGACCCTTCTAAAGAGACAGTAATCCACACAGTGTGCATGCGTGTGCGCGCGCGTGTGTGTGTGTGTATTCCCATTGAGAATCTGTTACGTGAAATAAAAGAAGGAAGGTGCGCGGTCGTCGAATTTACCGCGGTCGAGATTCTCACTGAAAGCTGGCTGCTATCGCGAGAGTCTCTCAACGTAACACCGCGATGCTTTATTTTACAAGAAAAAGTTAATAAAGACGCCAGACACGTTTGTTAGTCCCCCGCGTTCTATTTATTACCGTCGCCCATTTCGTGGCCAATTACTACCGGATATAACGCCAGAACTCGCGCGTACTCGCGTAAATATCCTCTTTTAACGAGGCAACTTGCTGCCGTCAGTTCTTCGAGTCATCCTACGCGTCCATGGAACTTCGCGCGATCGCGACACGGTTCTATCGACGTTCGTCTCGCACAGACGAGGACACAATTACCGAACCGAATAAGTCGTTTCTCAGCTATGGTTGTCGTTGCATCCACCGGTTGGCGAACAAAAGAGAGCGGCACTCGCGTCGTCTTCGTTTTCGCGGCGCGCGTTCGAGCAGCGTGAACGTAGGCCGCGTCGAGACAACCGCGACGGGGACGAAAACAAGCCGGTTAATGAAGCGTACAGTAACCCAGACGCATGCTTCGTGCCGCTCCGAGCATCTTCTGCAGCCGAGCGGTGCACCTGTCGCCGATTCAACGCCGCCAGAAGCATCCGGAACACCTTCCGCGATAACGTTCGCGATCGTGCCCAGCGGCACCGATCCCCCCTCCCCCGGTTGCTCACGTCTTCGGCCTTTCTACGCGTGTAGAGGCAGCTTCTCAGAAGGAGGGTACAACATCGAGGAGCCAGCAGCAACGGAGATTAATAGTCTCACGACTAGAGAGAGAGAGAGAGAGAGAGAGAGAGGAGAACTTCCGACACTGGGATGCGTTCGACAGCCGCGCGACCTGTATCGCCGATGATTGAACGATCCGATGGCAAATGGCTGATCGCGACGGAGACATCGACCGCTGCTGTACGTTGCGTATTCTTGGCGACGAGAAACGATGTTTTCGATGCGCGGTTAATTCGCGACGAATCTTCGTTTCGAAATCGTTCGAAATCGGAACTTTGGTTTTTTATTTGCGTCCTCCCTCGTTCGAAATTCTCTCTGAAATCTCTTTAGCTTCCTCGTCGATAATGAAAGAAATCCCCTTGGCATTCGAACGCTGTCCACTAATACATACGTTTCTTTTAAATGTCAAACAGAAGAGC
>KQ435794.1:5167461-5182323 GCA_001276565.1 Melipona quadrifasciata | reverse complement strand
TTTTTGGCGGATAGATAAGAATATATTTACTGCCGCCTCGCGAACCGAGGAAGCCAGCCGAGCCGCCTCTCTTCGACTTTGGTCTCGACCGGTATCTTATCCTGTACGCCGGGACCGGTGCTTCGCTGGAGATACGGTCGAAAGGCAGTCAGCGATGGATACGAGCCGCCGTTGGGCTCTGAGGACACTGGTTAAAAAATAGCTACGTGCACGTTTCTTTCGACGAGACATCGGACAGACAACGGACAAGCATCGTGGCTTTAAATAATTTGGCATCGATGCTACGCGTGAGATAAAAGAAATTGAAGAAAAAAGAGTCGCAGCACGAAATTACGACGAAAATTATATCTACGTGGCACGTGTCCATGGTGCTGGTACGAACGTTTATGCCACGAGATTTTTGCGTGCAATAGTTGAAAACACGTCGAACGATCGAACTAGGAGCCGCCAGGCCCTTTTGCGTTATCTCGCTGCGCGGCTAATTGATAACGCTGTCGAGATTAGCTTTGCCCGAGCCAATTTAGGTAGTCAGATGCGCAGATTAAGGGCGAGGTGCAAAAGAAATCGCCCGCTTCCACGTCGCGACGGTGCAAATTTACTGCCGCTTGGCATGAAAGCCGATCTCTCTCCTCTTCTGATCGTCTTCCCTCGTGGCTGGCCGTTCCCTCTCTTTCCTCCCCGCGCACCCGTATCCCCATCCCTCGCACCCTCGCACCCTCGCCCGCCCCTTTCTTTTTCGTCGTTTTCTCCTTTTAATCTCCCTGTCCGCGCGTATCGAGCGGGAAAGGTGAAGCCTAGAATTAACGCGAGGTACAAGGGTGCAACCAACGTGCTCCTATATCTTCCTTTCTTCCCATCTCTCTCTCTCTCTCTCTCTCTCTCTCTCTCTCTCTCTCTCTCTCTTCCCCTCTTTCGTCGACTTGTAGCAGACCAAGCAGATACACGCTTCCTCCCTCCCTCCCCCACACTCGCGGCAATTTATTCTTTTTCTTTCCACCCCCTTCGTTTCGGGATTGTAATGACAAACGAGGCGTTCCAGCAATCGATCTCTCGAAACGCGCAGTCAAGCACCAGATTTCACCGGATCCTCGGGCGCGCGAGAGACTCGATAACAAGGGCGAACCCTGTGTTCCACGCAGGAAGGTGTCGGAAGAATGAAGAAGGGAGGAGAGGGAATAAAAGAGCGGAAGGGAGAAGATCAATTTCCAATCGGTACCAACGGCTTATTAACCATCGTCGAGTGCCACTTGTGCACGTCGAGGAGAGAACGCGATATAAACATCCGACGAGATAAACGACACCCTAAAAGAAGGGGCTGTACTCGTCTTCGTCTTTGCCTTTTCTTAAAAATACGCGCGCCAAATTCAACGATCCTTCGCATTCTCGTTTGTCACTTCTAGTTAGGATTCTCACGCGTCTTTTTTTTATCACTGAAAGTGATTTTAATCCAGGGATAACGCAGAAAATCGGGCCTCTTCGGGTGCAACGCTGGTGCAACGAAAATTAGCGATTGGTTGATTTGGGTCACGTGATTCGCGAAGGGGCGTGGCGTAGACCTCGAGTAGGAGTGGCGTTGTCTGGTACTGAGCGATCGCGCAAAATTTTATGGCAAAAAAGTCGTTTTTTGTTGCTTTAGGGCCTTTCAGTGAGACGAAACGTACTGGGTAACAAGTCGTGCAGTTTTTTATCTTCTTCGCGTTTGATTCGTTGAATATTGCAGGTGGTTCTTTTTTTTTCTTCTTCTTTTTAAATAAATTCGTAGCATTAAGATACATGCGCGTACCAGTCTCTATTCATACCGCGATTCAACGACACCGTTCGTCTTGATAACCGTCGGATCGCAGTCGAGTCGTTAAACGCAGTATCTGAGGAACAATCGTTTGACCGGTTTCCAGATATCAATCACGCGACGCGGTTGCTCGTCGGTGGCACACGCGTACCCTGGAAACGGCGAGGAATCAACCGGCGGAAAGCGTCGTTTGTATTTTCTTGCCAATAATCTCGAGGTTGGCCCGCGAATCGTAAATCGCGCGTACGTCGACGTAGATAATGCTCAGCGTGGAACCAGTTCCACACCGCGCGAAAGCTCTCTCTCTCTCTCTCTCTCCCTCTTGGCCCGATCTCTCTCCGCGATCGTCGATTCCTGACGTGTACACCGAGCTGCGTGGTGCCCCGGGCAGTTTCTTCTCGTATCGACGTCGCAGACACATAAAATACCCGCAGCTTCTGTTATACGGTCGAGTCCGCGCGACGCGAACCAGCCCTCTCCTTTTCTTCTTCCACCGCGGCAGCGCTGATTCGCCGGCTCGAAAACGGCCTCGATCGCGGGCAACCGTGCCGCGCAAAAACTCATCGATTTTATGTCTCAATATGCGAGAGGAGCGCGCAACGCGCTGCGAAATCACGATCCGCCGTGTCTCTTCTTCTTTGACGAGCTGCAAAAAGAGATCGACGAAGCCGCGTGAAAACAGCGCGACCGAGACGAAAGAAGAGCCGGCGGTTGAGTAGGATAAAAAGCGGACAGGCGTCTGGAAGCAAGAGAGAGAGAGAGAGAGAAACGAGTCGCTCGAGACGAGCTACGATCGAACACCAGGGAACGCTATTAAAGTTTCTTACATTGATAAGCACCTGGGAACGTGACTAATTGATAATTGAGCGGCGACCGCGGTTTGCCGCCCGTGGATCGTCCGTCAGCTTCGTGGCGCGCTCGCCCACCTTTTGACACCGATCGAACCAGCCGACGAGACGAGAATTTCAATGTTTCATCGCATCTGCGACGAGAGCTGGTCGCTCTTAATTCGATCTTGCTCGCGCGCTACTTAGGCGTCTTCGATTCCCGGCACGTCGAACGAGAGAAGGAATCGAAGACGCGACACGATGGAGAGAGAGAAAATAAGAGAGAGGACGGGGCAATTTTAAGAGGCGCCCAGTTTCGTTCCGTAGTTTCGCTCGGTCCGCGAAAACGAAACCTCGCCTGAAACTCTTGCCGATTCGACCGTGCCACTTCCGGAACAGCGTGAGCGCGCAAACTCTGACTCGAGCCAACTCGACGTGGCCCTCGATCCTTATCGCGACCGTTACCGAGCGTAGATCCCTTTAATTGGAAGTTCCTACCGCGCGCTACTTTCGACCGTCTTCCATTAAATCCCCCTCGGTTCTTGCCAGGCCGCGGCTGTTTACGAACAGAAAACTTGTGTCTCGTTTCGGCAACGAACGAACGAACGAACGAACGAACGAACGAACGCTCGCTGCATCCGTTCTCGATCCCGTAATTGATTCGCCCGCTTTACGCCCAAGTATCCCCCGCTTTCACCAACTTATTACCAACCTGTCTACAATCTCGTTTTCCTTCTTCCATTAAATCTCCACGTTTACCTTCGCGGCGTTTCCCTTCGCGGCGTACGATCGTACCTATCGCGAACGAAACACCTGTGGCGATGTTTCGTCTATCGATGTACAGGAACAACAACGCGTTCGCGATGTACGAGTTACGCGTCAGAAACGAATTCGTAGCATCGAGAGCCTACGTCTCCGAACCCGTTGCCCGTTAATCAATATCATTGTCTCGCATTACGCGGTGTCCGTCTTTCGGCCCACGCAAACTGCCGACTCGTCTCGTGACCTCGAGAGCGGACACGAACCATCAATTTCAGCAGCAACGCCAAAACGGCCGATAATTCGTACGATCGTCCATTCTTCGTTCGAAATCCTTTTCTCGGTGAGATTTTGTGCTTGGCTCGACGACTCTATCACCGACCAAAGTTATCTGTCTCTTCTGAGAATATTCCTGAGATAACAGTAATCAATAAAGAAATCAGCTGTGGACGTATTGCGCGGTACTTTAAGTTTTCCAACGAATCGTGGACAAGCCCCGATCGGATAACGTCAGAGGTATATTTCTCGACTCTGAGTGACGCAATTTCGGTGTCAAGTGCCGGTGTCTTAATCAGTATTTTTGTTTGGAACAATCTCCTCTTACCACCGTGACAACTGCAACGTCAATCTCCGGAGACGATTTTCCAACGACTCGCGTCTACGACGACGTCGTTCGATGCGCACTCGCCGCGTATCTCGAGTGGCCTCGGTTCAAGGTTCTCGTGAAATCGTTCGTTAAACTCTCCGTAGTAACCACTCGAGAGTCGAACACGAAGGCGAACGTGGATCGGGGCAACGCGCCCCGGTAGCCAGGCATGCAAATGCGAAGCTCCGTTCCGTTACGAATCAATGCGATCGCTTAATTAGCGAAGAGCCCCGATTCCTCTTCGTGTTCTCCCTTCGTTCCGTTCCCCGCGCGGCTCTTAACCCGATCGGAGGCTCCCTTCCCCGCCCCCCCCCGTCTCCTTCGCTCTCCCGCGTTTTTTTTCGTCGAGTTCCCGCTCTCCGCAGGGGTCAGATAGTCTCGAACCTTTTAAACGTCCATTTCGCTGGCAATCCGGATATTACCGGCTCCAACGTCTCGAAAGATCCTGCCCCTGGCTGTGTTTCTCGTGACTCTCCTCGGGACGCCACGTTGCCGTCCCTCGCACACGCACGACATTACGCTTCCACTCGTCGTCCCGAGTTTAACGCTGGAACGTTAAACTCAATTGCCCGGGATTCGCAGCCGAGCGCCATCAGATTTGAATAATTCGATCTCGAGATGGTAGACGCGACGCACTCTGCCACTCGGACGCTGGATCTATCTTCGCGTGGACGTATCAAACTCGAGATCTAGTCTCCTCGCGGTAGTTTTAACGCAGTATCGGGAGCGCGCTCCGCTTCCGAGGAACGCGAGTCGGTGCCAAGTTCGTAAACCTGGCAAACCCTTTGTATCTCGCGTATCCTTTCGTCGTTGGAGCGTGCGTCGTCGAAACACCGCGGATTACGCGAGTGTAAGTTAGACGCGATACGCGTCGCAGCGCGGCTGACACAGTTCCACGAGAGATTCGATTGGTTGGACGGTTCGCTGTTCCTCCGGTGTGTTGTCCCGGGCTCACCTTCGGCCTATCTCGTCCCCGTATATTTCGCCCGTGTGTTTCGTCTTCCGCTCTACTAAGTTTCCTCCCCAAGCGGAGTCCCGGCAGTGCATTACGGGAACGCGCGCCCCTGCTGGCAGCTCGCTGGAAACCAGCCTGAAACGTTTCACGAGCAGCGTTTGCCTCGCTCTCGACAGTGGCGCGCTTCAGCGGGGCAAAGAGGGAGGTGGAGAGGTGTCGTAGGATCAAGGAGCCGGTTGATCGCGCCTCGCTCAGGAACGGAAGAGAGGGTGGAATGGGACCCCCTCTCGGCTGGCTGGCAAGCAGGCACCACCGGAGGATAAGTCGCGGATCGGAGTGATAAACGACCGCGGCGTTATTAATTGCGGCCTCCATTAACTGATGAGCCCTCCATCTCGCTGCCTCTCTTTCTTCGTTTCCCATCGGCCCTCGGCTGGCGGGGCGCGCGTTACCTTCGGTCCCTCGGTGACCGAGGCACAGGCTGCCTCGTTCTTACCTCGGCGTTGCTCGCGACGCGCTCTCCTCCTCGTTCCGCGCGAGAGACCGAGAGAGTTCCCGCGAGACCGAGTCAAAGCAGCGCCTGGCACTGTTGCGTGCCGCAAATGATCCACGATGGAAGGGCAGGGGGCACGGGCAGCGAGAAGCTGCGATGCTTTGCAAATGAGCCAGCGGCAGCTCTCTAATTTTTACGGGCCTGCTAATGAATCGCCGGAGCCTTCGCGTTCCTCGGCCGGGCTCCGCGACCTGCCATGCGCGATTCCTCCGTGCTCCGTCGCTTATCTTATTCGTCGGGATAAGGCTCTCGGTAGCAAGAGAATCGCGTATGAAGATGCGTTGTCCGACAGTTGCTCTGCTCTAGTGGAGACTGGTAAAAGTGGCGAACGTCGTCGAGTCTTGCTTCCTAAGGAGTGTACGTATCTCTCGTAGTATTTCTTAACCTCAGCAAGTAGATCGCGCGGCCGATTTCTCTCGATGTAAATACTTCCCGCAGGAAAATTACGCTTTCGCAGACGTTTCTGATTTTAAATTGTCATCGCCTTTAAGCGATGCTTTCACCGTCGCCGCAATAAACTCATTTATTTGCTCCTCCGCTCCGTTTCTTCGTCGCCGTTCACGGCGGACCTATTTTTCAAAACCGACTGGATATAAAGAACCATTTTTATCGTTTCGCCACGCAGCTTACCGTCGCAACGACGCAATAATATCGGCTGAGGAAAAGCTGAACAAGGCCCGTTGAGACGCAGAATGCCCTCCTCTCGTACTCTAATTACGGTAACTGCATTACACGTCGCGGGAAAAGTTTAACAAGCGACTCGCGATCAACTCTTTCGACAAAAGGCCTGCACGTCACGTCGGCTTAGACCTTTGTGCGGGGATTATCGCGAATGATCCCGGCTTGTGTTTTATGCGATTCTTCTAATTGATTGTCCGGGACCCGTCCAACAATAAGAACGCTCGTTGTCTCGCAGTTCGCGCGTTCACGGGCGAACAAATCGTAGAAACGTAATCTAGGGTGTTATTTGCGGCACTTGGGTCGTTATGCAGAGGAGGATATCTCTAGCGTCTAGACAATCCTGGTTTATCTGTTAACGGGAATTCGATATTCCAGCATCGCCACGGCGATCGTCTGTGTAAGCTTGGAGTACGAAAATAAAACGGAAATCAGATTTTAATTGAATTTCTTAAGTAGCGCGTTCGTGGGAATATTTGCTGAGGAAGGATTTGTACAAACGTGCACAAGTATATTTGGTACGATGTAATTAAATCAGCAGGAGCTGGTAAATCGTGAATACAAAATTACCTCAGTGAAGAAAACGTACGTATGCGTGATAACTTGTAAATTTATAGACTTATAAATTGTGGAACGTAGATGCAGTGACGTAGAAAGGTGAAAAAATTCCAAAGTACCAAGAGGATTAAACATTTAATATAAATTAAATTTAATATTTAACAAATGTGTACTAAAATTTCAATCGTCTGCGTTTCAATTTTCCTTCAAAATCGGCACTTTCCGGACAACCCAACACAACGCGTATTTCAACTTCATAGCGGCAGCGTGAAAAGACGCGTTTGAAAAGATTATTGTCTTTGGATGGTTACCGAATTCCTCAACTTCTTTTATCGCTCAACGTTGCGCTGATTCATTCGCCCGACACTTTCATCGTCGAAACGCACAGCTCGTCTTAAATCGAGCACTTACAGTTAATGCAAGCGCATTGGAGGCAGACTATTTTTCATCCTGATATTACTTCGATTGCGATCGAAATACAAGGAGAATACGAGAGAATCGACGTCGATCTTGGGATGAAACGAAGGGGCGGAACGAAGGGAACGGAGAAAGGCCGAGATGAAGGTGGTAAAAAGAGCAACGGCGAAAGTATGAAAACAAAGAGCAATCATAACGACGGTAATCTCTGCGGTTGACGTATAATTACCTTCGTCAAGACGCCTAGGAAAATAACCAATTTCAGAAGTGTTTATTGCTGCCTGTAGCCTCCTTCATTGTTCGGGCCTTTAATGAGACGGGGCAGGAACGAGAAAGGATGGACGGGAGAGGATGGCGTGAGAAGGAGAACGAAAAGAACAGGGCTGCCGGTATTACTTTTTAATTTTAATTGTACTTATCTGCCAGCCAGTCTCGGCGAGAGCGGCCAAGAAGAGAAATAAAGGCCGGTCGGAATTGCCAGTTCGTCGTCTTAGTTGAATTATCTGAATCGTCCTCGAGAACTGGAGTCGGCCGATCGTCAAAGAATCTCGGATCGTTACGACTAACAAGTCGGTTTGTTTAATTAAAAAATTCGAGAGAGTAAATTCCCGCCTAACGCTGTATTATATTATACCCAATTAAATCAATTTCCTTCTTCCGTAATGCCAGGCTTCGATAATCTTTCTGGTCTTTTTCCTTTTGCGTCTCAATATTTGTTACATGCCTCTACGATAGTAATTTTTATAATAAATTTGTACATTTGTAAAATCATTGTCGAATAAATGATTTCTGCAATTCTGTTTACAACTCCTACGCGATAGAAACGAATAATTTCTATTCCTACAATCGTCGTTCCCTTCGGAGGGAAATTTCGAGGATGGACCTTCGCAATCGGCCACCACGGGAACAATTTTTTTCGCCGCCGACGAAATGACTTTTGAATCGAATCTGACTAGTCGCGTGATGAACTGCGCTTATTACGCGCGCCGTAGGTGAGCGCGCTTCGCTGTATCGAGCAGATTTAGCTCGATCGACGGGGCTGGCTGTCGCTGTAAATATTAAATGCCGTCCTCGTAAATCTCATTTGCCCTAAAACGTATCAGTGGGATATTATTCCGCGGCGAATCATAACGCGCGATTACAGATTTATATCAATCGGAGCAACGAGCAGGGACGAGCGATTAAAATTCACGGTAAAAATGTGGCGGCGCGCTCTCTTTCGCCCGGGCTGCCCGCATAAATTCGAAACCGTATTCCCTTAGGGTTTTACATCGAACCATTCGGAGGCATTTCAATATTTCATCTGAAATTCAAAATCGATAGACGCGCGACCTACCCGTCCGCCGCCTCCTCGCCTCCTCGCCTCCTCGAGATTACACAGGTTTATTTGAACGACGGATTTCGCCGGGAAAAATAATTCTCGCGAGCTCGAGCGAAGAATTAGATCGTTCGAAAGTTCCGATTGACTGCGGATAGAGTACCTATGGAATTTACTCGTCGCCGCGTCGAGGCTCCACGCTCCGCGATTTCAGGAAAGAATCGCTCCGGATCGTAATTCATTTTCCTCGGATTTGCTTGACTTTCAAACTGTGGCCATCGCCTCGCGAGCTCTCCTTCCACCTCGATTCACCCGCGTACTCTCGCGAACTCACGTAGAACGCGATTCTTATTTGCTCGCGATCCCGTCGTGCGATCACGTTCGCGCGATTTAAAAGTTCGCGACCCTGAAGGGAAACTCGCTCGTGTATCGTTGAATCTCGTGCGCGAAAGCTCGTCGTCGATCTCGTCGATCGTTGAAACGAAACACGGGAAAAGAAAGAGAGCGGATGTACGTACGTACGTATCCGACCGTTGGGACTCGTTCGTGTCGAGCGTTGCCCGGCTCTTCCGTTGATTACATTCTTCCTCGATCCTCGGGATTCTTGCATGGAACGTGTCAATCCTCGACGAGGATTACGCGTCAAATTCGACGGGCAGAACCGCGAACGAATCGAATCGAGGCCTCGAATCGACGAATTCGCGATCGAGGGGCCGCGTCGACGCGCGATAATAAGCTAGATACGAAACTCGATAATGCGTTCTGGATGCGTCACTCGTTCCGGGGGCTTGTCTCCGGTAATTCGATGTATCGATCGATAGAACCGTAACCGCGTATCCCGCGTCGCTTTAACAAACAGGCAACAGAGCGTTATCGCGGGTCATCGCGATGGAAGTTTGCGACGGAACTTTGCAATTAAACGAAAGGTGGACGAGACCCGAGGCCGACAAACCTCTGAGATAGCAACTACTCGAAGAAAGATCTCGATCGAGTTGCTCGAAACGAGCGAAACTTTTGAATCCTCGGACGCGAAGGTCGTTCGATGGGAACGATTTAAGCAGCAGGGCAAGTACATTCGGAGCAAACGAGGAGATGGAAATTATTTCGCCGGGAAACGATCGGCTCGCTTTCACGGCGATCTCCCGTGCGAGGGGATAAGGCATGGGGGAAATAAAAAGAGTGGAGCGAGTACCGAGAATCCAACACCGGTTGGCCACCACCACCATCGCCACCATCACCACGCCACCATCACCACGCCGCCACAGGCCAGCAACGGACGATCCAGCGGTGGCAGGAGATGGAGTGTGAAACATCGACTCATCTTTCCTGCCCTTCTTGCGCGCGTTACGACCTATCGCGTCTTGTACTCGCATGAATCCTACCTCGAGTAACGAATGATACTTTGGAAATATCTCACCGTGCGACATTATTCACGCGACGCTTTGCTGCTAGATATCTCGCGCGTGATTTCGTTAGACTCGGAGGTATCAGATCCAGCAATTTGAATAAGAATCAATTCATAAGACGCCACGTTTGCGAATAGAATATAGAAACGACGAGCAGCGTCGAACAATGAAAATGCTTTGTTTCCGCAGATGGTTTTATCTTTTGAAGCGCGAATTAATTCGAATCAAGCACAAGGACTGTGTGCTAGCAAACACTCGAGAAACCTCGCTCAAAGAAATTCCAGCTTTCGAATTCTCGTTTCGCAAGTGAAACCAGTTCAAGAACAGTTTCCTCGCTTCCAAAAACCATTTGGCACTCAGTCAGAGCAGCGTCAATATAGAAATAGTTCTTTCTCCTAAACAACAAGCGTTTCAATCGCTATCGGGTTATTAAAGAATAGTCATGTCACAAAGCTGCTTCGCCGGCCTCCGATAATGGACCGATCGTCGTCGTGAATCTTTCTTTATGGCCTCCAAACTTCTCGAACCCGATATATAACGCCCACGTGTTCGCGGGAAGGGGATTTGGATGTGAGTACCGGCCAACACACCCCAATGCTCGTACGTACGTACAGATATATCTGCGGAGAGAAGCACGAGGTACATATTAGAGATAGGAGAATACACGAGATAACGTCTACGCAGCATGTCGGTCCGTATCTATCGGGTCGCTGTATAGGCCACGCGCGATCCTTACCCACGCGTCTTTGGCCAAATACTTCTGGAGCTTTCGAGGATCGTATTGCCATCGCCGCGATGAAACCCTGCCGACGAAAACTTACGAAGAATGTAACGAAGAAGGAAAAGTTCTGGTCGGAGTCTCGATGAATTTCTCGAGGGACAGCGTATCGCATCACTCAATAAGGATAGTAGCATCCTTCAAACGATACATGTGAAAATTTCACGACATTCTGATAATTAGAATTTTACAGGTTACAGTGGTTTTAGTGGCCCCAGTTTTGTAATTTTCAAAACAATGGATAAAAAAAAAGAATTTCGTGCGTCGATGAAACATTGTTTTTTGATGGGGAAGAATACCGTTGAAGCCAAACAGTGGATTGATAAGCGTTATGGAGACTCTGCACCAGGGAAATCAACTATTATTGACTGGTATGCTGAATTTAAACGCGGTCATACAACACCGATGGTGCTGAACGCTTTGGTCGCCCAAAAAACGGCAGTTGTTCCGGAAAACATAAAAAAAGCCCACAAAATAGTGGGTTAAAAGTAAATAAAAAAACTACCAATCTAATAGTGAATACTTCCAAATTACATTTAATTTTCCAGGAAGAAAATTTTCGCGAAAACGATACTTGCGTCGCGCGAGTATTTATGTCGTTGGTCGATAAATCAATGGGACGTTGTTTATTGGTAATTCGGCGGTTGTTCCGATATCAGCGGGCAAGTGATGGAACGATCTTGGGTGGCGAAGGGAATAACAACAGGGGGCAAAGGGACGAAAGAAGGGTGAAGATGGAAGAGAAAAGGCCGCGGGGGCTCGTAGCCAGAGAAATCGAGAAATGTGGGACGTGGGGTGCCATTAATTTGGCAGCCGTTGTTCGACTCGCCCACTGGACCTTTCGTCTCTCCCTCTACGGAGATCTTAGCCTACGTCCGAATTCCTCGGCAAACGTTCGAACTGCACATGCCGTACGATATATAAGTCTCTTTCCCACCTAGATCTCCTCTCTCTCTCTCTCTCTCTTCTTTCTTCTCTTTTGCTTCTCTGTTCTTTGGTTTCCTTGTTTCCTTCCACCTTCGACCCCCTTCTTCCTCCTTGCTTTTCCCTATGGCAGCCCCTCGACCGGCACGTTGCCATTCCTGTTCCACAACTCTTTATTGCTTCTATCAACGTGCCCCGGTTGATTTATACATCTATATGTTCGGTTCCGCTCTGTTCTTGCAAAGAGAGCAGAGAAGGCCTGGGCGAGAGCAGACGCTCGTGTGCCTCGCTGGTGTACGTACTTACGCGCTATGCGGCGGTCCAGCGAGGGACCTTGCTCACGCAGGGTGGATGTAATATTATCGCCACGGATAAGCAGTTGCAGCGTCGTACATCTAACGCGTGACGCGCGTATTGTATCGAGGGGGGAAGGGGGATACGTTGACTCGGCGCGCAGGCAGAGATCATTTTTACGCGGCGGTCCCGTTCCATTCGCGAGACTCGCGAACCCTCCGCACCGGATATTGTATTCATACATCGAGCCACGTCGGCCGCCGCTGGTCAGCTTCGTAATTATTACACCCTATATACGCGTATTTATCGCTCCACTAACAAATATATAACGGGTATCGCGTTTCTCGAATTCAGGTGTTCCCCCCCGCCAGTCGAGGAATTATTAGACGCGTACGATTGAAAATAACAATTCCATCTCTCAGGTGTTCCCCCCCGCCAGTCGAGGAATTATTAGACGCGTACGACTGAAAATAACAATTTCATCTATATACGCGATCGCACGCCTTCACGCACGCAGCGAGAATCTACGTTGCGTATCCCCCCTTACGTTCGCGTGGAGAGGAAGCATCGAGAACAACGTAGCAAACAACTTAAGCGGCTAATCGCCGCTGCATCGAAAACGGTTAAGACTTTGTTCACGGAACGAAAGATCAAACGACCGACAAGAAGCTAAGCTCGATCGATCAGAGGGCCCGTGAGCTTGGCCGTTTATTCCCTTTCCCCCTTTTTTTCTTCTCTCTTTCCGTTTTCCCTTTTTCTTTTCTTCTCCTCTTTCCTTGCACGTTTCCCACGTGGGGCGATTCAAAGGGGCTGGCCGTCTCTGGCGTGGCTTCGCGTGTTAATCCCTCAAGCGCGCGATCCTCGTGTAAACTGCCCAAGAGCTTCGGCATCGGATCGGTGCCAAGGCAAATACGAGTTGTTAAATACGCCGTGCACCACGTGGGGCGATAACAACCTACTACTCATGTTCGATACGCGTTACGTGCCACGGGGAGCTCGAACGTAGCCGCTCGTACGTACCGCGAATAACTTGCCCCACGCTCGACCGCCTGCATGCTCGCTTCTCTCCCAGCCGCCCAGCTCCCGATCTCCCTCTTCTCTCCGTCACCGTATCCGCGTTCCACACCCGCGAGCTCGAGCAAACGATACAGCGTCAAGGGTTGTTCGAGCGTTGGCTTCGATAGCCAACGGGAATTCATCGAACGCGAACAAGTTCCGAAGGTAATTATACCGCAGTTGAATCGAGCACGTGTAGTTTGCCAACGCGTCAGGCCGTAAAGCGGAACGACGGGACGCGTATCTTTAATTAGTGTCCTCTCATTGCGAGGAAGAAGAAACGTTGGAAAAATCAACGTTGGAATTCAATCAACGGCGGCTAGGAAATTACGGAATCAGTCTCGTCGAGTTAATGAGTCGCGCATCTGTTGTAAGACCGCATCGGCGTCACCCCGGACGTCGCACCGTGATAAACTAATGTCTCAGGTGCCGAGACCTTGTACGTCTAATTTCCACCGCGACGAGACACGCCGCCACCCCATTATACCCGATTACGACACGCGCGCCTCAAACACCCTGGGCTAACTCTGGCGAGACACGTCAACGGTTCGAGAACACGTGAATCGATGCTTCTCCTCCCACGTACCGGCCAGCCTGTTCTCCAACGTACGACTCCGGACGGGCAGGTCCGGCCGATAGAACGTAATTAGCAGGTAGGACGAGCGCGTTCCACGGCGCCATGAATTTCACCGTGCTGGAAAGTTAACGAGTAGGAAAATTAAAATACCAAGGAGCCGGCGTTCGCGGTTCTACGCGATATTATCGGCCCTTAACGCACTATACGACGTTGCCCCGCGGACGTGGCCAAGCGTTCCAGCAAACAGCCTGACTCGAACCCCTGCGCCCGCGAGCGTATAGATCCGCACGAGGCGCACGTGTGTTCGATCGGGATTTGCCGAGAGGGATCAAAGATTCCGCCCGAAGTCCGGTCCGATCGCCGGCCGATCGTTAATTATTGATCGAACAGCCAGCGGGGCCCGGCGGGCAGCGGCGGAGGGGCAGCGATGCGTCTCGTTGAATTGTACAAAGTATCGCACCGACCGCACTTGTTGCGCGGCGCGCTTCCGCCGAACCGCGGCGCGGATCGACCGCGCGCTATCGTAACGATGTCACGCGTCCGCCGGCACGACGATACGAGACACCGCGCCGGGAGATCGCGAATCGATACGCAATTATCGTTATCCCCGACCCGTTACCCGTCTGTTTGCCCCGTCTTCGTGTAATAACGATAAATCCGCGGACGGGCCCTCGTAAACAGCCGCGACTCGCCCGATAAACCCGTAGGTAACACGAGATTTCGGTATATAT
Organism: Melipona quadrifasciata; assembly: GCA_001276565.1. Lineage (NCBI taxonomy): Eukaryota > Metazoa > Arthropoda > Insecta > Hymenoptera > Apidae > Melipona > Melipona quadrifasciata. The sequence goes on along the minus strand of KQ435794.1, from coordinate 5,168,057 downwards.
ATATATATATGTATATATGTATATACATATGTAGGGTAGACGTGTCTAATATACAAGATTGAACACGCAGCCGACAATTAATTACGCTGACCGTATTTCCTTAAATAAACGAGCCTCGCCGACAAAAATATTATTTTTCTCGGGGTCCAGAGAAGTCTTGCCGAATCTCACATGAGCATAAACCACGCGGGGAGGACGCGACGCGACGCGACGCGTCCGAATTCCTCGAAAAGAAACGCGATGTGCGTGCTGTGCGTCATGCGAGACCCACCATTCGGGAACGTCGGTATGATATGTTTAATAGCGGGATCACCGGGCCTCCCGCTTCCTCCTCTCTCGTTCTCACTCACGGTTTTATCTGCGAGCAGCGGCCGTCCATCCCGATCCTCGCGGTTATTAATGGCAGCGTCGTCGGGCGGTCACCGTGCAGGCCTAAGAACCGGAGACGGCACCGATCCTATTTCATACTTTATTTATTTACACGCAACCCTCGCCGGATAGCCGACTCCGCTCGGCGCGAATTTATGAAGTGCGCCGACGAAAGAGGAGCTTTCCGCTGGTACTCGCGCGCGATTTCGCGACGCCGCAAGCGTCTC
>KQ435794.1:5148622-5161376 GCA_001276565.1 Melipona quadrifasciata | reverse complement strand
CTCTCTCTCTCTCTCTCTCTCTCTCTCTCTCTCTCTCTCTCTCTCTCTTTCTTTCGCGCGCGAGAGAGATATATTCCTCGATCTCACGCCTCTCCTCAGGCAAAGGTGACATAAAACGAATGATAATGAGAATTGATGACGACGCATTTACCACCGTTCGCAACCTCGCTCGGACCACACCGCGCGAGGGTTATCCGAAACCGCGTAGAGAGATCGCGCGCGAGAAATACCGTATCGCCGGATGAGCAAATAAAAATGACGCTCTTTATCAAATCGCGCTTTCCTCTTCAGCCGCAGCTGACCGTCGATCACACGCGGTGGCGCGATCCACCAGCGGCGGACGCGAGCTCATCAATCCTGGCTCCGGCCATGAACGCGCTCGAAAATGTGCAAGCTTGAATTTTTCCAGGATGAATCATCTTTTTCCTCCGGGTCACCTTGCCCGAGCAATAGCTGTCGTTCCGCGTCACCCCCCGGCACGGATCGTTTAAGAGCGCCGGTTACTGAACAATGACGTACTCGCTTCCATTCCACCGAGACAACGTTGGCTATTCGCGAGATCCCCTCCAGCAGTGGAAAAATCACGTACGTCAATTTTAATCTCCAATTTGTCGTTTCTCGCAAACGAAGTATCCCCTGACCGTGAATCAACACCGAGTCATCGCGATTGTAATCCTGTAATCTTCCCTCGAGTCGATAAACATCGGAATCCCGCACGATCCAAGGTGCACGACATGGGCATTCTACACTCGACCGGTACTCAGACCAACGCACATGTGTACGCAGTTCCAGTCAAAAGTTAGATCTATCGGCGACGTAACCTGGAATTCGGAAATCAGAGATAGGTTTCGGCAATCACTTTGATTCGAGGACTGCCGCGACACGCGCATACGACGCTCCGAATCGACTGCGAATCGGCTGCACAATGACGGAACGATTCCAACAACCATCACCGATAGAACTATTGCTGCTGCCGAGTTGCCGCACCGTGACATGTTCACCCAACTGCATTGATTACGTTCCAAGACTCTGTTCGGGGAGTGATATCGCTCCATCCGAAACTCCTCGCGTCTCCTCTTATCCCTCCCAAGATTCTACCCCTATTTGTTTCTCTCCCTCTCTCATCCTTAGTCTCAGTCTTCTACAGTCTATATCCTATCTATAGCTCGTCGCCGCCTAATCCTCGGTTTTCATCCTCGTTACGGAACGTTCGCCTGTAATTCCTTTTCTTTCGTCCAATTCCTTCCTCGAAGTCCTCCGTGAACCCCAAGTGCCCCGTTTCCCCGCTCCTCACCCTCGATGTCTCAGACCTTCCTCCTCCTCCTCCTCCTCTGTGTCTCGTCAGTGTCTTTTTCTTCCCTGCCCATTCGCCGGTAGTCTCGTCGTTCGGACGTTCCGTGTTTTTTTAAGTAAGCGGGATAAGGTCGTTAATGAAATTTTTCCTTCTGACCGGAAGTCGAGGCGGTTCTTCTCGGCCGGTTGCCCCGGGTGTTTTTCACCGGGGCAACCTCGCTGAAAGGGATCTCCTACAGCAGGGTGAACGCAAGCGGGATCGGCAACGGGGTTTTTCGTCGACGACGAATAGAATAGAGAGGCGGGACGAACGACAGGTTCGAGAGTCCGCTGACACGTTGCTCGAGATTGGCTGGCTCCGCCGTCTCACAATGACTCCTCCGGTTTCCCACTGTGCCTCGGAAACGAGACAGCCGCGCAAATGATCCGAAACGAGCAAAACATTGGAAACCCATCGCCCGTCGTTATTACACTTATTAGAGACGGAAAGCCCGGACAATGAGGAAGCTCTCTTGGCAGAGAATTTCCAGGACGGTCACGGCCATTGTGAATGGAACACCGTTCGGCCGTTAATTGCACGTGAAGTTTATCGTGCTCCTTAATTAACGCGGTAAATCAACGGCGTCGAGTGTATGATATTTCCTGTTTCCTCCTGTTCCGAGATCGGACGGATTACCGGAGCTGTTCGAGGAGAACGGCCAGGCGTACGAAATTGCAAACGCGTTATTGAAATTGCAAAGTTAATGAACGCGCGTCGGCCGTGTTAAAGATATATATTCCAGCGGCGAAGCACGGTGAAAAGGGAAGAAAAAAGGCGAAATAGCACGAAAGATGAAATAGAAGAAATAAAAGAAAGGCGATAAAAGAAAAAAAAAAAAGAAAAGAAAAAAGGAAGAAAAGAGAAAAGGAAGAAAAAAGAAAAAAAAAGTCAAAGTCGGCGGGCAGTCGGCGCAGACTTTTTCGTAATTTAGTCGACGCTTTGTTCAATTGTACTCCATTGTTCCGCGTATTTGCCGTCGCGGAACAAAGTGCATCGCGAGCGGCGGGAGAGATTTTATTAAAAATGTCCGCGCATTCATCGGTAGGCACGTGGCCACCCTTGTTTCGCCCGGTACTCTACAAACACGTAGTTAATCGAGAAAAATCAGTGCGTAAACGAGGAGGTATGCGAGTCGCGGTGCCAGAGTGTAGTAAAGTTAACGTGGCGCGGCGTGGCGCGGCGTGGCGCGGCGCGGCGCGACACGCGCGTGCATCGTATGATTTGCATCGGCGCAGCAGAGAATACACACGGTGTAATGGAGCACCGAGGCCGAGCAATTAAATTCCAATTTAATAAAGGCACCGGGGGAATGTCGACGCCACGGCGAAGTTTCATTTCAACGGGGGTAGGAATCCTGAGCGTGCGACCGCGTCTGCCTCGCGATGGTATGCGTATATACACGTTCACCGGTTGCATTTCCAGCTACCAGGGACGAATCAATCACTGTTCCCCGGCAAAGCGATCGCAATGTTGCTATTCGGTGCTTCACGACCAGCGGATAGCCCAACTGCGGCGGGGAGGGAAAAAAAGAAAAAAGAATTCCTTTGAACGTTTCGCGGCAAAACTTGGCCGTGGAGCGCCAACGCCGCGCGCCGACTCGATTTCATTCTGTTCCATTCGATTCGCTGCCCGTTGCCCGCGACGCGTCCGTCTTTCTCTCGCGCGATGAATTCTTTCCTCGTTTCGATCGATCGACTCGACGTCGCCGATTTTCAACGGTGGTCGAAGAGCAAAAGCGCAACAAAGATTCGGCCGATACAAAAAAAGAAATACATTTGCCGGAGAATCCAATCTCGTTGGTTTCGCCGTTCCAAGTCGTGTGGCGAGCAAGCAGTCTCCGAGAATCCCCTCCTAGCGCGTCCACCCGCGCTATCATCTTGAAAATATCTGTCCAAACAAGGGAGCGAGGAAGCGGCACGAGCAGGGGACAGGGTGAAACCGACGTGAGAGCGATTTGACAGATCGATCGGGCTAATCCGCGACAAGGAGGTACTGTGTAACGGTACGTGTAGTCGTTCGTGTCTACAACGGATCGGTAGATTCCGAGGAGCGGCACGGATAGAGGAGAGAAGAGCTCGAGGATACGTTTGCGGGGAGCACGGGATATAAAGGAACGATTCGGAAGCAATTCGGTAAGTACACGTCGATTTATGTCCGGGAATCGCCGATAGCTCACCTCCGCTATTTTCTCCTCCCCCTTTTATCCGTGGTTGTTCCTTCCTTCCTTCTCTCTCTCTCTCTCTCTCTCTCTCTCTCTTTCTTTCTTTCTCTCCATCGTCGAGGGAGGCGTGCTTCCAGAGATCCGCGAATGTTATTGTACGAGAACGCCGGTCGTTTCCAGGCTCCCCTTCATATTTTATACACCCGGTATATAACGCGTGGAAGAACGTCCCCGACGGTCTATCTTATGACGTTATTTGCGGAGTGCTTCGAATTGATGGGCCGTCCGCTGTCGATCCGTTTACGCTCCTCCGCAGCGACGCGACCGGGGGATAGGCCGAGGAACTTTGTTTCGAACGAATTACGGCCACGGCAGCCCTTCTCTCCAATTGCACGGGACAGCCGAGATCGTTCCTCGTTTCTCCTCGATCGGCGGAAAGATGACAAACACGGCTCTTGAGTTGTTGTAGCCGCTTCGGGGAAGAAAGACACGGGGAGGAGAGACACGCGGGGATGTGAATCTCTGCTCGTAGAATCGTCGATTCCATTTGCCATTCGAATCGTAAATATAAGTTGGCCGGGGAGAAAAATCACGCGGTCCGAGTGAAAAACGGCGGGGCTCGAATTCAATTTATTAAGCCCCGGTCGTGTATACTTTGTACATCTCGCAGTCGCGCGAGAGAAGATCGCGATGCGCTTAATACCATTACTCACGAGACAGCGATTTCGCTGATGACGATGATTGATATTACCTTTCGAGCTTGCCGGTTTTGCTGTCGTCATCGCGTACGCCATTCACCACCGGAGCGAGAACGCGAGGCGTTTTCGCGCGGACACCCGGCCGCTTTTATTCGAGAGTGACACGCACGTCGCTCATTCCCAATTTTAACGTCCCTTTAATTATCGATTATTACGCTTTCTGACCCGTAATAGGCAGCTACGCGGAGGCACGCGGATTATTCGGCCGGGTTGCCAGCCCCGTTGAATAATATCCAGCGCCGGCCACTCACCGGCCAATGTTTTTCGCACCGCTATCCCTCATTTGCCTTATCTCTGATTCTGACTAAGACTAATGCCGGCGATTCGCCCGATCGTTTGTAACCCCCTCCGACCCTCGCGCTCCCGATCCGGCCAGCGGGCTCATTTACCCCTGGGAGCCACCCTCGTCTCCAGTCTTTTGCCGGCTAACTGGCTGTCATTTATCCGCCACGAACCGATGTCTGGTTAGTGGCGGACAACTTTTGTGGAAAACGTCGCTATCACTCACCACGAGCACGTGTCGCGCTTCGACCCTTCGGTCGCCCAACTTTTCATCGTCGGAGGATCGTTTGAAAAAATTCGGTTCAATTCGAGCAAAGAGAATTTTCTACGTTTTAGGTTTGTTTCGTTTTTAATCGCGGAATCAGACGAAGATCAGAGTCGAATTCTCGAATCGCGTCGGTGTTAAACTCTCATTTACCAGACTTACTCACGAACGACTGGTCCGTCGATGACAGGGGAGTACTTTCGCGGCTTTGCCGTCCTCGAGCGAAACAGTGACTCTCTCGACGATCGAGAAAGGGGAGACGATTTCAGGGAGCAAAAGTGGTTACGCTCCGATTTCCCCGTAATTCCTCGTTTGCCCGAAATCTGTTCCCGACACGTAATCCCGGTTCCCGAATTATTTCGAAGGGCCGTTCGGGCGAAATCGAGAGAGAACGCGGGAGCAAACAAAAGCGGCGGCCAAGTCACCGGGAGCAGCGGGATAATTATTTTCGTCGTTCGCGTCCAGCTTCGGCGAGACCAATCGACCTCGAGCTTCACCTTCGCAGTCGATTATCGGCGCGACGTTCCTTTGTGACGTAAGCGTTATACATTTTTCGCCTTCCTCCCGACGTGGCCGTTCGTTCGCATCGCCGCCGGTCCCTCGTCCGCCGTTTACTTTTCTCCCTGCGTCATCTCGCGTGTTTTTTGTCGCGGGACAACGCGGCGTTTCTTCGAACCGGCGAGCCGAGGCCCAGTCGAGTCCAGTCACCGCACACACGCGATTCGCCAAGAAATTCGCGTTGGCTAATGAAATTAAATTCCCCAGCCAGCCAGCTCCGTCCTTCTCCCGTTCCTTCTCCCTCCGTCTTCGTTCGGAGGGTCCCTGCGCAGTTTATGCAACGTATTGAGTTCCTGCCCCTCGTACTGCCCCTGCCCCTGCCCGGCCGTCCCTCGGCCGCGAAACTCCATGCAAAAAGTAATCCAAAATAATCCCCTTTCACGGGGACGGGTCCCTTATCGTGTCGCAAGTTCGAGGAAGAAAACGAGCCCGCCACGGTGGAGACCGGAGCCAGGGAAATAAAGAAGAGAAGGAGAAAAAAAGGAAGTCGACACCACGGTTGGTCCTCGCGCGCGCGCACGGCTTGTGCAAATAATTGGAACGTCCTGAACCCCTCGACTTGCTCGCTACTCTTTTAATTTCGCTGCTGGCCTCCCTTAATTCGTCGCAGGTAGTTAGGGAAGACACTTGAAGGATCGTTCTGTCCCCACCTCCCCCGCCCCCCTCGATTCAAGTTGAATCGCTTTCGTCTTTATCCTTGCATCGAATTAACGCCCAAGTGGAACGTGACCGTGCCTGGTCGGACCAAAGGCGTCCGGAGGTTTTTCGTGAAAAGCGACTCGGGGAGACTACGTGACACTCCGGGGGAATTTTTGTTTCGAATTAGGGGAACAGTGGCCCGAAGGTCAGGATCGATACGTAATCACGTTAGGAGGATTTCGCGGGAATTTCTCTTTGTGAAAACTTGATCGCGAATCTGCTTGAACGGGTCTCTCTGACGAGTAAATCCACGCTTTGACGAGTCCTTTGACTTTTTTTTAATTCCTCCGCGTTTGCACGCCTTCGAAGATCACCGTAGGCACGTGTTTGCGAAGGGCAAATGGATTTCGTCGACGTGGCCGGTTCGCAAAGATAAAGTATCGCGTTGCCGTGATGTCAAAACAGACAGACGCAGCGCATATTGAAATCCAGTGTATATTCAGAAGATATTGCACGTTGAATATTCCTGTCGAGAGAAAAAAAATATTCGGTTGACACCGAAGAAGGAAAAATAATATGCGGCGAAAATGCGAAAGAGAAATTACAAATCCTGCGTCCGAACAAAGAATGCTGACTTGATACGTTTGCAAGAAATGCTATCGAACCTCTTGTTCAAATGTCTGTATCGCATTCAGATACATTTCCTCGAAAATTGCAAACTTCGAAATGTGAGTTCCGAACTTTGAGTTCTTGACGACGAGTCAAGATTCCTGTCTAAAGAAAAAAACTACACGACTTGTACCCCAGTACGATTCGTCTCACTAAAAGACCCACAAGCAACTGTTCTGACTAGGAGACGACTTTTTTGTCATAAAATTTTATTGATGTGCAAACGTTTGAATTACAGGCGCAACGCCACTCCTACTCGAGGTCTACTCCACGCCCTCTTGCGTAGATCACGTGACCCAAATCAACCAATCGCTAATTTTCGTTGCATCAGCGTTGCACCTGAAGTGGTTCACTGTACTTCCAGTGATAAAAAAAAAAAAAAAGAAAAACGTTCACACGACAAAAGTCACAAAATACTCTCTTTCCTCGGATTTGTTGGACTACCGTCGCCTCGACGGGAGTCGATCGAGAATACGAGCCCGTCGTTTCAAGAACACCTTCATCCTCGTCTCGCAAAGACGAGAAAAGAAGATTTCAAAGCAGATTATTGGCGCCCGCTAAAGACGACGTCGCCAAACATCGACCAACCGGAGGGCGACTTGGTCAGCAGGGTTCAAGGCTGGTGGATTAATTGCTCTTCCTTATACATTCATCTTGGGGGACTTCGATCCCTCTCTCGTTTCATTAGAATTATTACGCGAGCCGACAAGCTCTGATTACGGTAGTATCCAATCGGATTTCGTTTCAGGGCTAACATTACAAGCAATAACAGATCGACTTCCAACTGCGTTTGTAATTTGTTTAGCGTTGTAATTCTTCACAGATCTTCCCCGCGTTCAATTAACTCTCCGAACGCGTCACCAAGAAGACGATCGAGCACGCATTCGAAGTGTCTCCAGATAGCCGTAGCTCGTATCGATTTATTTACAGGTTCGTGATTTAACGAATGACCCAGATTGCAAATGTCCACGGTAGCCTAATAGCGCGTGGAGACTGGGAACTTGGAAGGGCTGGCGACGTCAGAAGAAGGGTGAGGCGGCACGGAAGTCGCTTCAGTGACAAGTATATAATAGCGCTAGGGCTAGTTGCGTTAGGCTTGGCTCGGAAATACGAAGCAAGAGGGGTCGGTCGGATTTAGGGTTGGCGCGAGGTTGCGGCCGCGCCGCAGAGGCGCGTGCGAGAGCCAGTGAATCTTTGATGGTGCAGGTCGAGGCGGCCAACCCTCCGCCAGCCAAGGCGAGGTTTCCCCACGAGGAATCCGGGAATGGCCAGCAACGGTTAGCGACTGGCCACATCGGAAAGCTCGGTGTTCGGTCGTGGTCCGAGCCGTTAGCCAGACCAAACGCCTCTAACGAGGTCATCTTTTTCCATCCGGCGTGGCCACGGAGCACGAGCCACGCGTAAGTCTCCCAGTCAAATGTACATAGCTCTCGGCCACGAGCAGAATCTAATCTTCTCTTCAATTATTCTCGCGTTATCTGATACTCGGCTGGACCACGCGCCGAGATGAGATTCTCCTCGAGTCTCTCTGGCGACAGAGTCCTCTCCTCCTATAGACAGACTATTTATAGGAAGCCCTCTGACGCTTGACCAGAGAGCAGGTCAAGAAACGTTACATACGTATGTTTAAGAAACGCGAAATCGGTAGTACGAAAAGTAGTACTCTCACATTATCCCGCGGAACGGGAGTAGAAGGTCAAAGCAGAACGTTAAATCGAAATTTTTCTCGCGGCGCCGTTGCTGGGAAGGTGTCGCTGTCGAACTTTTACCCTCCGTTTAATGGATATTCCAACCGCGTGTACGACTTTTGTCCTACAATCTCGCGCCTCGCGAGGCAAACTTGCCCGAGGCGAGGGAAAAAGAGAGGCGGGGTTCAATACGAAGTTAAAGTCCACTTTTTCCACGTAAACGTGTCACCGCCACTTACTCCGGCGCCATCGAGCCGCGGACCTGTGATCGAATCGCCGCCACTTCCTCTCGAGGTGAAACGTAGGTGCCACGCGTGGGCAGTAGTGCCATTCGTTTTCTTCGCGTTTTCTCCGCCCTTTTTTTCTTTCTTTCTTTCTTTCTTTCTTCTTCTTCTTCTTTTTCTTCTTTTGCCGCGACTTCGGCTGGTGCGCAGCCGGCAAAGAAAAGAAAAAAAGGCCTCTCCGCCAGGTCAAAACGGGCAATGCATTCGTTGCATCATCAGAACGTAACGAGGCCATCTCGCCCCCGGCTGGTCGTTTCGCGCTCATCGAGGTCAGACGGAAGTAAGAAAACGGACCAGAGCCTACGAAGGAGGTTAAACCTCTTATCTGGCAGACAAAGCTCGCGCGGCGCGACCGTTTCCTCCTCTTTATTTTACCTCATCCTCTCCGTTTTACCTTCTTCTGGGCTCTTTTTTTCTTTTTTCTTTTTTTTTTTTTTTTCTTTTTGCGCCTTTCTCCACCCGCAATCTATCCACCGAATAGCACTGACTTGCTTCCCAAGACACAATCCCACGCAGCGTTTCAAGCGGCAACAAACGTGTCTACAAAGTCGGGTAACGAGGACCACAGCCTGATTTCGCCCGTTTTTCTCTAGAAAAATTTGGAAAAATTTGGGCCGCACGGGACGTCGCGAAACATTCTCACATTCGTGAAACGAACTCGAGAAAATTCGGCTGGAAATACAGCTGCGGGGTTCGAGACATTGTCCCGTCGAGAGTTTCGCTCGTTCCTATCAAGCCGTTGATTTGCAGCTTTTTCTATCCAATTTGTATCAACAGAATTCTATTTTCCAAATATCGGAGACGCAAAATGAAATTCCGAGAATTTTCATTTGATATTTTTTCATCGTCGTATCTCTCACCTAAATCCTGCAATCTCATTAGACTAAAGGCACTGCTCAGCCCTCGATGTTACCGACGAAACTCGAAATGAAAAACTGTAGCAACTTGAACGAGTTTTGGAGGCAGAATCGAAACGATCGTGGCGCGGGAAATTTCCAGCTTTTGCAACGCACGCGCTCGTTTCGAGGTGACGCGTTCGATCGGCGACTTTAACGCGGTTATGCACCGTGCACATGTGTTTTTCGTTCGTCGATTCTCTGGGCATAAACGTCGTCGGTCGTAAAATGCCGCGGGGAAATACCCCCGGGGAGGAAGCGATCGCGCGATTCCGCTTTACACGAGTCAATATACGCGTTAAGCGTGCAAATACACCGGTTACAAAAATCCGAGGAGAGCCGTAGCGTGCAGGAGACGGTAATTCGGGCGCGAATTAACGAATCATCGCGTATCATTGGCACCGAAATACGATTCCCAGCTATCGATGCCGCATTCGAGTAAAATTGCGAGTAAAATTGCGACGAATCCGGCCACGATAATCTTCTCCATTGACCACAAAAAAAAAGAAAAAGAAAGAAAGAATCAACGGCGAAAATTACTTGCAGCAAATATATCGTTAATGCGTTATAATACGAATCAAAAAAGACGGAGAGGAAACGGAAAAAGGAAAAACGAGAAGAAACAGATTTGTTCGATCGGAAGGAAGAAGAAGTTGTCACCAACGACGCTCGAGATGCAACGTTCAACGATAGCGGAGGAGGGTGAATTAAACGACGAAGTTGAACGTCTATGCAAAGTAAGCTGTTGCCCAAGCGGCCGACAGAGTGGACGAGCTTCTCGGAGGAAAAGAAGGAAAAAACAGAAAGGTAACTGCAAAGAGAGACAGGCATTGTGAAATCTTGATAAAGACGGAGAAGAGATAGGGTGCAATTAAACGAAGCGGACACCACCCACCAATAGCGCCCGCGATAACTTCTCTTCAGCCAGTTATTAAATTTTAATCCACTTCTAATTAGATCTCTCTCTCTCTCTCTCTTCTTTTTTTTTTGGTCAAGCTAAACGTAAGGGCAAATCGATCCACCTTGAGAAGGGAAGCTTGAAACTTACCTCCGCTAGGCCGGAGATATACTTCACCCCCGACCAAACCTGTCCAACCGTGCTAAAAGGATTTATTTTAATCGAAACTTTTTAACTAGGATCGGTTGTCCGACATTTTAATGTCGTTAACACAAATTCCCCCATCGTCGGCCGGGCAACAGGCTACCGAACGGTTAGCCGTGATGCAAATGAAAGAACGTTTCGTTCAACGTTTTCGACCGATTCTCTGCCCTCTTTGATCGCTAATACGCCAACTTCCTGTTTTCAATAGGACAAAGCGTTCCCGTAGAAAGCGGGGGAACCGATGAAAGGGAAATCTACTTTAAACGCTGCGTCCCTCGTATTTTCCCTCACTTTCCCTCACTTTCCCTCTCTCTCTCTCTCTCTCTCTCTCACTCTGCTTTCTCTCGCGATAAACTACCGAAACATTAAATTCTCCGGTCGATCGACAAACACAGGCCCATCAAGTACAGGAATCATCTCGACGTATCATTTCCGGGATATCGTTCGTTTCTTCCAATATTCGCCCGATGGGGGGCGTAAGTAAATCTCCAAACATCGTCCTGAGATCATCAACTAATAAAAGAGACTGGTTTCGTCTAGGCAGACGAGGTAAACGGGAGGGGGGGGGGCTGGCGGAGGACGCCGGTCTATGGAACGCGTCCATTTCCTCGATCAGCCTCAGGCGACGGAGCACGATAGAAACGGTCGGGTTCGCACAACCCCGGGGGGGTCTGACGTGGACGAATCGATGGGCAAACAAACGACGGATTTGGCTGGTTTCCTTTGGCGGGTTGGGTAGACCAGAGCCCCACGGTTCGACCATCTCTGCGCTTGGCCCTCGGCTCGGTGCACGCTGGTGCTGCCCGGTTAGCCCGGGTTCCTCCCGGTGTGTCCATTCTACTTTGCATGCGCACATTCTGCCAAGCCCCATGGACCGTCGTAACGTACGTTCCGCCGTTAGTTTCCAGCAAGCATCGATGATTCGAGCGTTGTAGGCAGCGGACCGCGCCAGGGCCCCTGGTCAGCAGTTACCGCAAAGTCAGTTCTATTCTAGCCAGGGTCGACCTAGCCAATCCGGCCGAGCCCAGTCAGTCAGCCCAAACCCGCTGTTCCAACTAACCGTATACCGCCAAGGAAGCACCTAATACCGTGTACCCCCGGCCGCCCAACTCCTTCCACCCTTTCTCTGGTCTCTAACTGGTCTAGCCGGCCCCTCTCCGTCCGCGTCGTGCGGCCGTTCTCTTAATTGAATTAGCCCGCCGGAATTAGCAATTTCATATTTGCCTCGCGGTCTCTGCGACCTTTCACGGAAGCTCTGGCGGGAAGCTCGGCCACGCTCGAACGAAATTGCCCGCTAATAACGCAACTGCTATCGAGGATCGGCCTTTGCGCTCCACTACCGCGCGACGACGCGTTCGAAAAATCATCGAGGGAAGAGGCGAGGAGATGGAAAGAGAAAGAGAGGTCGTTCGATTTAAACGCTTGGGACAATCTGTTTGAAAGTATATCGTTTCACTTGGTCCGACGGATCCCCGAAGCTTCTGCCCACCGTGAAAGGATCAATTTTACGATGGGATTAAGAGCACGTTAATGAAATATATATAGGTAGCGGGACAGAGGAGAAGCCAAGAGGAGAGGATCGAAGCAAAATAAAAGTTCCGGAAGTCTTGAACTGTCTGTCTCCTACGGATCGACTGTCGTTTTGTTGGATCCACGACGTGGACAGACGTAACTCGCGCATACACTCGCACGTATCGTCCGTGTCATAATCGGAGATTACACGCTCCGAGTGGAACGAAACAAAGTTCCGAATTGATCGATTTTAATTAACCACCGTTGCGCGAGTGAACGTCGCGGATTTCGCAGGCGTGATTCAGACGGCAGATACGGCCCGGTGGCAAAAAACCGCTGTATGATAAAAAGATCGATCTGTCTTAACCTTTCCATCAGGCGAATGATGGATGTCGGCATTTTCTCCGTCATTTTCTCCCCGGCGCGGCAAGATTTATGCACCGAGGAGGAACTGGTCGACGTGCACACGCATCTGTCAATACATGCAAATGCAACAGCCTCGAGCAAGCCTGTCGTAAATCGAACGCGACAATACACATCTGCCGAACGTACTCGTACGGTTCGCTGAAAACAAGAAAAAATGGACGAAACAAGGCCAGAGGACGCG
>KQ435794.1:5125659-5148501 GCA_001276565.1 Melipona quadrifasciata | reverse complement strand
CTTGAAATCGAGTCGGTAGCGGATCATTTGCGTATCGTTGACGCCGTTTACACGCGTCCGTGTTCGGAGAGCCCGAGTGAATTTTGCACGTTAGACGTTGAATTTGCATCCGTCGTCGTTCCGATAAAGTCATCCAGCCAGCCAACGAAAGATCGACCGCCATTTTTCACCACTTTCTCGTTCCTGGCCGTCATTTATCTTTCGCCGTCTGTTCGTCAGAATGATATTAAACTCGTCGATCTAAATCTTTCCGCGTGGAAAATTCCCTCCGACCTCCGAGCGGAGGATAGTTTTATACCTACATGCGCATTACGCAATAGTTTACGGCGTAGATTCGACTCTGTTTCGTTGTTTTCTTCCAAGAGAAGAACATGTTTGCGCGTATCGTATTTTTAATATAATTGGATAATTATTTTCCTTTTATATTCAAACGACCTCGTCGTCACTCTCTCTCTCTCGTCGGGAGATATTCGCTGCAACGAATATCTGATAAAGTGTCGTCTAACTCATTCGCAAAGTATCAAACGCTGTTTTTCGAACGTAAAAATGTAAAATATTCTCAACGCGAAAATGGTTTTCGAATTTTTTACGCACCGTGTGCTTCGTATGCCTCGACTTCTCGTCCCTGGCTACCGTAGAGTAGGGTACTCGTTATCTGATATTATTACCTACTAATACCCGAGGTTCGACTGCCGTCGCGCAGAAGGTACTTAGTAACTCTAGATCCGGCAAATCTGATCTAGCCTGACCCCGCCCTCTGTCCCTCACTTCCGCACGCTGCACCCACCACCATTTATCTTCGCTTCAATCTTTCTCAATCGTTCGTTGCTATCCAAATCGCGTAACGTCGCCATTCTCGTGAAACGTTTGCTTAGGATTCACGTTCGAGCTCCCTTTAATATTCCGTGAGGAATATTAAATGTATTGCAGCGACGAGTGAATAAAGTTGAATGACAACTATTTTAAATAGAGCAGAGGCTCATTCGGCAAATCTCAATCCCTCCTTTTTGTTGTTTCAAAGAACAAGTCTCGGGCGAGACTCGGATGGTCCACATCTTGAAAATTACTACAGACCGCAGAGGGTTGATACTCGAACGTCTGCTAGCAGCGGATAATTTTCCAGTGACATTTCGGTCTGACTGCATCAGGTTTGCTCGTACGTTAAGATGTTCAAAGAGTAGCGATACGAGACAGGTTGTTGGACGTTTCGCTCCGTGTAACGTCCCCGGCGAACGGGCAATTGCAAGCGATTAGGAGAGGATAATTACCAAGCGTCGCGAGAGACCCGAGAGCGATCGGATTCGGAAAAACGAGCGATCGACGACGGAAGCACGGCTGAAAAATGCCGAATGGATTATGTTACTGGTATTAGCGGACGCGCTTAGGAAACGAACACCGAGTGAATTACACGGGGGATGCGGTTATTCTCAGCTTGCAGGTGTACTGAAAGCGAGAAGACCAGCCTTCTTTTCTCCGATACACCAGGCATCGCGACGTCTCATCTAATCGCCGGATCTTATAATACGCGACTACTTACAAGATACGGTAGAATGCATCTTACGTTACCGCCGTGCCGTAGGAGCGCGTTATTCACGAAAATGGTAAATATTTCAAATAAAGCCCGACTACCTGCCGGACATATATCTTCCGGCTCTATCTCTGTTAGCCCCGTCGTGCAAGGTATATCACATTCACGCGTGCATGCATCATGGTTAGTGCGTCGTGCTTGTCGAGCATCAGCGGCGCTGTACCTTTAACCCTCGCCACGAGGTACCCCGGCGCGGTTTCGCTTCACCCGCGCCGATTATCCGAAAAAAAGTCTCGAATAATTAATCTCTCCATTTGTCAAGTACGTGGAGGGATATATCGTACGTCAGAGAGCCGTCGAGAATTTTCTCCACTGACGTGTGCCGTGATATCTTGGTGAACTTTTCCTTCTCGTAGATAAGAAAGGTTTCTTTCACTTTGCGAAGGCAACGTTCATCATTTTCATTCGCGAACTAGGTGAAACCGGGCCTCTGTAAACGCGAGTTGCGCCGGATCGTTGAAAAACAGAGTGTCTTGATACGAGAGTAAAGGTCTCCCTTGGCGTGGCCGGCAATAAACGGATCGGCTCTCACGGCCCCGTGAGAAACCGTAAACGAACGTTATTGCCGGCAACGTCACCGAAATTCAGATCGATCGGTCGCGCTGTCGGCCCGGGGCCAATAACACGACCAGCTTCGCCGGCGATTTCCAACGTACGTGCGTCCAGCGTCGCGCCATGGAAATGATCGGGCGTGGAAGAGACGATCGCGACGAAAAGCGCCGAGCGAGAGAGGGTCCTCGTCGCTCGCCTCTCTGTGGCCACGTTTATCGTCCACGGCGCGACGGTCCGCTTTTCTTTTTTGCTCCCCTCCGTTCGCCCTTTCCAACTCCACGCGCTATTAAATCATATCAGCTTCAGCCGGCAATTATTTAGGTATTAGCACTCTTTCTTCCTCGCGTCGTGTTTCATTTGGCAAACGCGGATCGCCGACTCTTTTATTCGTCCCGAGTTTTTTTTCTTTTCTTTCGCCTCGCTCGCGAGCGTTGGACCAGATTTCCGGCGCTTTGATAAAATTGCATCTCTCGCCGACGACGCTGCGTCGAATAGCACCGTCGCGATTGAAATTGATCTCGCAACGCGCGGCGAGGTGGCAGTTTTTCGTCCGCGGTGGCGACGATCGGGACAGGTTTAATCGTAGGTGAGGACAGTTTCCTTAAAGGAGACGCTGGAAAGACGGGACCGGTCTAAAAGCTAGTTGAACGCCACCTCGCGTGACTCGACGGCTCGTGTCTCCGTAGGCGGTCGTGCGTCACTGGGGGAAACTAAGGAGAGTTACTCCTCGTCGTCGTCTCTCGTTTCTCGCGGAGAGGAGGAACGCGTGCGCGTTAATGAGAAGACCGGCGTATAATGAATCGGGATCGATTTCTTGGTCACGAATCGGACTTACAAATCGCGCGGCAGCTACCTACCTGCTCGTTCGCCGAAAACCACTCGCGTATAATTTATTGGATCCCTCCTGTGCGTCTCCGCGGCTAACAAGCTATATCTATCACTCGGCGATAATTCAGCAAAAAAGATCGCAGCCCGGGGTATTTATTACCAGGGCAGAGGCACCAGGGGAACCCGTGTGAACTCGCTTTTCAGCAAGCCGAAAGAACCTACAGCTCCTTATTTCGGCACGAGAAGGTCGAGCCATTGAAGAGCCGATACTCGATCGAATTAAGCGACATGCGAAAAAAAGAACGGATGCTGTCGATCTTTCACTGTCGCGATATCAAACTAATTTCGACAGGCTGACTGTCAAGTTGAAGTGGTTGTTCCATCAATTAGAATTTAGTCAGTTTCGACTACTACCAGACTGACGAAACAAAATTGTTTGAAATCAGCTAAACTTACTGGTCAATCGACCCGCTCGCTTTGTTTTCTCAATAGTCCACTCAATAGTCAGCTGTAAACCGCGATCTAAATCGTTCTATTTTTTTCTTTTTTTTTTTTTTCCTTCCTGCTCACGTGTTCGCCACATTACCGCTATTCAGTCGCTAGAAGGAAGAAGAATCCACGTTGTACAGGCACGAATGCAAATACGTAGTGCGTGAGAGTTAAAAGATCGGTCGTTGTAAATAATCATTTCCTGCCGGCTCCTGTTTACGCCCGTAGCTGGCCATGTTCGCGATGCATCCTCGTCCGGCTGGAGATTCCCGGCCGTCCCGTTTTCGACGTAACACGAAAGGCCGCCGAGGATAGCGAGCGAGTCGCCGCGGCTGCGACGGCGGCGGCGGCGGCGGCGAAAATGTTGGTCGTAAAAATGTCCCGGTAAGGAATGGCCCCGATGCAGAAGAAACCAGACGAGCGCTCACCGTTGAGCGTGTGCCCTCTCTCGGTGGTATCGTCCGGCCTGTGAACGGGTGTGGGTGTGCATCGTCTTCCGCCCGTTTTATACCGCGAGGAGTTTACGACGCGAATAAGCGCGGCCTGACCCGTTCGATCCCTCGTCCAACCTCTGCCTAACGTGGAAAACGAGCGGAGCGGCTCCTCCGAGATCATCGACTGCCATGAGGCCTGGTGCTTAACCTCGTTTAAACGCAAATTCGCGTAAAGTCGCGCCTCCTTTGTAAATATTTCTTCTAACGGCGTAAGTGCTCCGGAGTAAAGGGTTCGTCCAATAACTACTGGGACGTCAACAGTTCTTTCCAGTCCCGTACATACTCGGGTTTTATGGCGGCTCGTTTCCTCGTGCACCTGAACCAACCCTTAACGAAGAATATATAATCTTTGCGTCGACAAGTTCACTCACATTCTTGATAGACGGCATTTTTATTTGTATCCTTTAATTTTTCTGACTGACCCGCTATTTGTTCTATTTTTCCCCCTTTTTCTAATCATTTCTACGTTAGCCGTTAATCAGAAGCAGAATTAAAAAACATGTGTTCGTGTGGATATTTGTACTGGGGTTGGCCAGAAAGTAACCACGTCTTTTTTTCCAGATTCATTGTGTAATTTAATACCTGACTGTTCGAGCAAAATGCACGATTTCGCGTGAACGGTTATTCGTTCAACGTCGATTTCAAAATAGAAAAAATCGTCACATTTTTTTTATACATTATCCGATAAATTACAAATTAGAATGGCCTGGTAAATTTCACGACTGATGAGGATTTAACGATCAACGTATTAATAAAGTTTTTGTTTCTCGTGGAAAATTCAACCAAAGGATAAGGTATTGCGTCGCAACGCTCCTTTTCCATTTAATCCGTAATTTACGTCGGACGAAAAATTATCTGACAGTTCGTACTCGATCCACTTTTAGTCAGACAAGAAAATGACACGCTGTCCTATTGCCTTCCGGTTCTGTTCGTTTTACAGCGTAATCTGCGTTCGCGACAAAACGCAAGAACGGGCGCGGCTAGTTCGAGATGTCGCCAACGGATAAATTGATACCGAAGCTAGGCAGTTTGAAAGTATATGCAAATGTCACGCCACGAAAGCGTTTCTCGATGTCCCTCTCTCCGGTCCCTCGGGTAAAATACATCATGGTAATTTAGTGCACTTCTGATAGCTGGCCTCGATCCGCCAGGGTGTACTTCTTGCGCAAGAGCTCGAAATATATTGTGTCGACGGTTCTCCGAGAGCAGTACGTAGCAGTACGCTCGACGCGGATTCCGAACAATTTCCTCAATAACAGCCGCCGCTTTGTTCAACGTGAGACTACACGTCCGTTTCTAACCGAATTCACCGCGCGAAGAAGTCAAAGTTGTTCCCCAAGAGAAGGAAGAAGCTCGCGGCCGTCGCAAAATTATATCGAAATGTAACAAATAACTACGCGACAGTCGGCGAAAGTTCTCGCGGAAAATCCAGTGTTAACATTGCCGGCCGAGCGAGCGTATTACCTTATCGCGGCGGATTCGCACAATGACAGAAAACAAAAACCAGCGCAGGATAATCGCGTTTGCCGTTTAACCACACCTGGCTCGAAATCATATTTCACGCGATTTCGATCCGGTAATCGATTACGCGATAAACGGGAGAAATTACCGCAGAAATTTTACGTGGTCATCGAACGCGCCTCGTCTATTTCGGCCCCCATCGCGGTACAATCGCGGCAAAAAATTCCGCCGATCCGACGCGGCGGCGCAAAGCCGATTTCGACGCGTATAAAACGCTCTTCTCTTCTCTTCTCTTCTCTTCTCTTCTTTTTTTTTTTTCTTTCTCCGTTTTATAAACCGTAAAATTCCGTCTCGTGTAACAGCAGGGATATTTTACTTGTATTTTCAAGTTTATCGACGAGCGGGCTCCCTCGTACTTACGCCTTCGTACTCGGCCTTATATTTCATTCCCGCGGATATTTTCTTCGCTCGTTCTCGTTACGATATATATTCCAGCCTCCCGGGCGGCTGCTCGCGTACCACTTACCGAAACGTCCAATAAATTCTATAACGTGTTAAATTAAATTGAATACACGCGGGCTACGCGTCACGTCAGATCCGCGCGCGCGTTCGAATAAATTTCTGCCGTAGGTCCGCGCACGGAAGTGCATAACGGCGAAATATTCGGCGTGCGCTCGAGGTGCTCGAGGTATTCGTTATCCGGCAATCGAAGCCCGTCGTTAGACTCGAGGAGGAGGCCTGTATGAAGAATGCGAGAAGATGTCCATCGACTTGAGCACGCTCTGCTAAATTCACCGGCGCTGTCCCCTAATGGTTTTCTTCCCCGAAAGGACGAGCACGTTCCAATTAAGTGTTGGCTCTTACGGATCTCGTCCATTCGTAAAACTAAACCACTTAACCGGCGAACGGAGGGAAACTCTTCCGACGGCGAGCTACGAAACTGAGTAAATCGGCGAAATCGCGCGAGCAACGGTATTTCTGAATCGCTTCGCTGCGTAAAATCGCGGACGAACGTCTCCGGGATCGGAACGCACGCGCGGGTCCAAGGTTCGAAACGGCGAACGAACCAGTTACCCGGTCTTTCCAAACTTCCGTTCGCCTCGTAACTTCCAACCTTCCGTTGCCCGAGTCAATTATCAAGGTGTAAACACTCCTCCCCGGTTAACGAAACTCTCGAGGAAGACTCGAGGAGTCGGGCACGAAATTACAACTTCGTTATGAGATCCTTTTTTACCGCGTCGGAGCAAGTTTGTTTTTTCTTGGACGGAAACCTCGTTTCCATCGGATCGTGTCGGTTAAAAAGCTATTTAAGTCGGACTGCAGTTGCAGTCTGAAATTGAAGTTTCTTTCTTCTTGCTCTCTCTCTCTCTCTCTCTCTCTCTCTCTCTCTCGTAACACGCGAACGTTTCAAAGGGAAAAAAAAAAAAAGAAAGAAGAAAGAAAAGAAAAGAAAAGAAAAAGAGCAAGAGGAAGGGATCAGATTTACACGCTTTGTATCGCATAAATTCGATTGGAAAGAGTTTGATTGAAACGTTATAAAAAACGTTATGAAGCTATTTAAATAAAGTGCACGCTCGTTCAACTGAAAGGCAATTTTATAAGGAGCAGCTTAATACGATTCATGGTTGCACGAGACGCGAGCACCGGCGTGGTTAGCTTTAAAGCAGGCACGAGCATTAACGCAAAAAGAAAAAGAGGTGATTCTCTCTCTTTCTTTCTCTCTCTCTCTCTCTCTCTCTCTCTCTCTCTCTCTCTCTCTAGAAATTTCTTCGATAAACTACAGAACCGCTGTAAAGGAACGGACCTTCCTCTTCGTAGAGGCGCAGCGAACAAGAGAAAGAGAAAGAGAGAGAGAGAGAGATATTGCTCCGGACAACCCAATTAGAGAAGTATGAGTTAGATGGCACGTCTTATATATCACTGAGAGTTTCACTGATGGCCGTTGCCTCGCTGATTGCTCGGCTCGGCTGTTCTGTCTTATTCTGAAAACGGTAACCCGTCCCCTGTCGCTCTATATGCAAACACGCAATCGGAGAACCGAACGACGGTCTTGCTGTGGGTCGGCTGTAAAATCACCGGTACAAAGTTATTGTCCGAAGGGATGCGTTGCAAGTAATAATAAGACATCTTTGTGAGAGAGACTCCGCGCTAGCTGATAATTGGTCTCGCCGTCTGTTTCTACCGTCCTCGTTCCAATTAACTCTTTAACTAAACGCGTGACCGAGTAACAGAAACGCGCCATTGAAGCAAGAGAGTATGTAGTGCGAGTATCGATGTAAGTCGCGTAAGTAATTGACCAGGTGTGAATTAAATCAGGTGGATTACACAGTGTAGGGGACACGATCCAGACTGCAGTGTAAACATTCCCGCGGGGATCAGGCAATCGTCAAAAACCTCATGGGCCTGACCATAAACACCCGCTTTCCGACCCGTTGTGAGAGTCTGGATATAAAAGAACCGACTCCAATGCGTCAAGGGATCAGTTATCCGCAATTTGGTACTAGGTAGTCCACGTCTAGCGAGTCCTTCCACGTGCGCAGTCTGACTGTGTCGCCTACTTGGCTCTCGCGTCAAACAGACAATAGAAATAATTACATTTCGTACGCTGTCTTTGTATATCCACTCAATCTCTATTATTATTATTACTGTTGTTATTGTTACACGTGTAAAATAAAGGCCTTTAAAAACACAGTTTATTACCTTGTCTCAGAGTCAAATGGGGAAAGACACTCATTAGCAAACTTGTCGTTTCGACCTCTCCAAACTCAATTGGGCTGGTCCGAGACTTGTACAGACCACTACAAACTAGGAGGACTCTACACGCGTCGTCGAGGATCCGCGAAATTTGATTCACACTCGCGCAAATTTAAGGGACTCTACGCACGAGCCTACGTGTTGGCATGCCTGCGCACAACTCCACGCAAACGGTCAAGAGAACTTGATACAGACTATCCCGGGGCCGTGGAATCTCGTGCGAGCCACTACAGAATCCGTAGAATTTGACTCGGACCTTTGGCACCGGCAACTCTCCGGAGGCACGGATTTGTAGAACCGCGCTGCAACCTACCCATCGCGTCGCAAAATCAGGCTTCTAGCCTAACTAGTCGGAGAGTCTGGACTTTTGGCACTTGGCACCGGTAGTCTCCAATTCGAAACCATGAAAATTTTCTGCAAGAAAATCGTGATTTTCAGCTACTCTGGTAACTACCTAACATACAAATTCTATCGTACGTCTTCGTAGTAACAATTCTTGGATCGATTCCTACGATTGCAAATGATTTACTGCCCCTTTAGCTACTCTACGCGAAGCTACCTTGTTCCTAGTTCGACGAGGAAGAAAGGAGACAGGGCTAACTCTCGCGTGAACGCCAGAAGCGGTTTGCTAAATGTAGCAACTGGAGGGAAGAAAATCGATGATCGGATTACACCGGCTTCGTTTTTTCCACTGGTCACGGATAGCCTGCAATCATATGATCGTGCAGCTGCATCCAGTGGCTTGGATCGACCGATTATCTCGTCTCAATGTGATCTGTAATTTCAAACGCGGTCTCCTAAGGATCCTATCGTTAGACGCGATATTTTTAGGACCGTTGATTACACCGTTAATTATTGGCCGGGAAAGGCTTCAAAGTAACTTGACAGTGTCGATTAAGTATCGTCTATTAAACGATGGATCGTGCAACGAGACGTAAAAATCACCGCGCGTAACGTTCGAATTATACAAATCGTTTTCTAATCGTCTTCGGTAACTCGTCTTTTTCGTACACTGCGACGTAGAGTCGATCAATTTGAAAGTGAACTGAAATTTGCTTTCGTCGGCGATCGCGATTCGACTGGGGCGAGCACAGAGGCGAGTTCATTAATTCGATCGAGGCTGGTTGACCGCGACACGAAAGATCGGCTGGAAATTCCGTGTAATAACGTCCGCCTCGTTTCACACAAAAAACCCTAATTACATTTTAATACCAACTCTAGCCCACAAAATTGATTACGCGTTCGTTAGGCGGTGCTAGTTTTCGTGCCATTATTCACGAGATAATTTTTAATAGCTATCTAACGCGCCAGTGAGGACGAAGAACGCCGGCGAAAAAGCTCCGAGACGCGCGTTTTCTAATGTATACAAATGTCTGGGTTTCTTGCGGGCGCAGAGCGTTGGTATAAAAGTAATTGAGCGTGAAATGCCGTTGCTCGCGAGTGGAAAAGAGAAAATGAACACGATCGTTTGCCCGCGCTTTGCCGCGGCAAACGGACTGTGGCTCGCAAGAATACACTTTCGTCTAAGGGCGCACATTGTAATTTGTATTTGTACGAGAGTGCAGGGGAAAGAAAATACGTGGAAAAGCTGCGCGATACGGCATATATATGTAACAGGAGCGCAGTCGCGTCAGCACGGTGTAACGTAAAAGTATCGCGCGTAATCGCTTTATTCTCGCAAACCCGAGAATTAACTACGCACACCGGCCGGTCGGTTCCTCGTAACTCTTTTTTTCGTCGAATGGCAATTACTTTTCCTCTTTTACACCCGTATCCGGCAGATACCCGCGTTGCGCTTAAAATAACGCGATTAAAGTCGATTTGCATAATGCCTCGCCTGGCGAAACGCGTTCCCGCGTAGGCGCGATTCTGACACTCGCCACGAAGTAACCCGTTTCGAAGACGTCTGCGTAGAAAAATATCCTCGGTCCTTTGAACGATAACGAGGTCGTTGTGCACATCTGGACTAACATCGTTGCACGCGCGAAACGATTCAATTAACATAATTTTATCTGCAACGTTCGGCGAAAAAAGGAGCATGTGGAAAAACGCGGGACGGGATAATTTTTGCCTAACTACGGGCAATTACCAGGATTCTAGCTGCGTGTCGGTGTAACGGAACCAGCCACGCTCGATTCGCGAACGCCGAACGAACGGCTTTTCCTTCCCGTTTCGACTCGTAACGCCAGTAATGACAGTAAATTTCAAGAATTTCCCGATGTTCTCGCGAGTGTTAATTAGCCGAGTGGCAAGTTACCGTTGCTTTTACTCGTCCGTAGCGTGACGCGCAATTAAAATTTTAATAAAAGTCGAGAGTCGAACAGCAACATTACCGAAATTATTTAATAATCGAACGGGACGCTAGGAATGTCGGACGGCTCGTTCACCTTTCCGGCGTCGAGAGGTAATTGCGTCTCGTCTCGTGTCCCCCCCCAGGCCAATGCCGCTCCTTCTTTCGCGCGAATAAGAAAAAGCAGCCGATAGGTTGTTTCAGTCGATCGTACAACGTTTCGTCTTTCTTTCTCTCTTCCCTGCCCGAACCTACGTCGTTAACTCTCAAAACGTTAATTAACTTTACGTCTCCGTAAAACGGCAAAAGTTGCTTCGCGGTGCTAAAATGCTCGTCCATTTACATGTATCGCAGCTACCATAACCACGACGTCGATTTCTCTACCTACGCGTGGTGCGAACGGCCTTATCCACGATGCAAGAAACTCGGTCCACCGTTCCACGAATCCGATTCGTGGCTCTACGAGCAACTACTCGCTGACCGGAGAATCTTTCGTTTCCCCGACGACGGGGAAGGAAGGGCAGAGGAGAAGAGGACCAGAGGCTCGTACCGATTTTTGCGGAGCCGAGCGAAACACAGCCAGGAGTGATAAATGGGTGGGATTCAATTTGAGGCCAATCAACATTCTCGTCCTCTTCTCGTACTCCGTTTGTCTCGTCCGTTTGTCTTTTCGCCGTAGCCCGGCGCTGTCTTTCGCTTTTTCTCGCGCATTTCCTGCCCGTGTCGAGCGTACAGCAACCACCGTCCGTCCACGAACTCCGTCCCCTCGCGTCGGTGCTTTGTTTCCCTTTGTCCGTCCAGGTAGCCGCGCGCCACGACCATTTACCATTCCTTCTGCCTGTACACCGCGAAACAAGTACAATAACATCGCGTGCGAGTAATCCGTGCGCCCGGCGGCATCTTGGAATCCCGAGACGATCGTCGGTAACCGTTCGACGAAACTACCCCTTTACGCGAAACGTTCCCTCCTCGCGGCGCAATGTACTCGCATACCCGTCGCGCTATTTTCGACGTCGCGATCGTCCTCCTCCCGACGACAGGGGGCTGAAACCCCGGCGTGCAGTCGCTTCGTTTACTCGTACCACCGGCCGATTAATTGCTCCGGGACGACACTCCCGCGCAACGGGGATTTCCCTCCCTTCTCGCGAGTCGCGTCGTCAAACGTATCGTCGCCAGTGATGTAATTCGCCTAATTTTCTCAAATTGGCGGGCACTTTGCAGCGGCGGGATGCAACGTCGTCCTTTGTATCGACGGATACAAAGGCAATCGCCATTAACGGGTTTTTGAGCGAACGTCTGCAAGCAAGCAGACGCAGCCAGCTACGGGTATGTTGCATAGACAGCGAGTGTGTTACAGACGGAGCGCGCTTCCTTTGCGTTGCCACAATTAGGCTGCGCGAGCGGACGGGTCGAAGTGATCCCGTTCCCCGAGCCTTTGTAACCGCGGCTGCAATTGCATCCGTTGTGCCAGCAAGGCGATCTTAAATGCAATTTTCACGATGTAATTGACTTTCCGACATTTCGGGACCCTCGAGTACCTTCGGTTTACGTACTCCGTCGGAGAACCCGCGCCTGTATCGCGCGCGCAACGGAATTTGCCTTCCCTGGCAACACCACCGACGTCGGCGAACAGTTCGAACGCGAAACTGGTCCACGGAAACTTTGATTACCCATATTGTTTCGCGGCAAACTAAGTGAGTCATCTAATTATGTGCCGGTTTGCCGACATCGGGGATGCCTCTCTCTCTCTCTCTCTCTCTCTCTCTCTCTCTCTCTTTCGTGTTCTCGCGAGATAACGAATGTGCATGTTCGATCGCCGATCTCTGCTCCGCTTGAAATTCACCCACTGGCACCCACGGCCGCAGACAGCGCTAGTGCCAGATTTCATTTGCGTACTTTGCGAAACGACGACGCGTTCGTATTTTGCGCGTACGTCGCAAGAGTTTCTTCAATTCGCGTACAGTGGCGCGTACGTTGCTCTTGACGTTATATAAACTTGACGTTACATAACGCGACGTAACTCGTTTCCCCGTGACGCAAGTATCGCACAGGCGTGAAAACTTCTGCTCGACGACGCTGAGACCACGATGGTAACTGCCTGCCACCGAACCTGCGTAAACTCCGCGTTATTACAGCGGTACGGTGGATATTGCAACGCCGTCGCTCTGATATTCGCTTAAAATATGCAACCAGGCGCTCAACTTCCGAGCCTTTGGTTTATCGCGACATTCGCAATAGTTCATCGTTACAGAATCGAAAACAGAACGCATTGAAATTGCCGGTCGAATTACCTCGTCTACGAAATCCAGCGTAGACGGAGATCGCGAGTCTCGTGCATCGAGAATTAAAGACGTGGCGAGGAGAGTGGCGCGAACGAAAAACTAATTTCGGCTGGACAAACAGCGAGATTCGTCTATTTACCGAAATGATCGATGACACCGTGGGGTGGCAATCTTTGTCGGGAGGCAGCCGCGCGTCTCTCGCCTCTGTAGAACGAAAGCTTATCTTTTTCGCGCAGGCCGTAACGGCGGTGGAGCGGTGACACGGGCGCGAGCTGCCGCGCTTACGCTTTTATTTCGTCGGCGAGATCGACGGGAATGATCTTTCCATCGATCATTCGGCGATCAATCGCGCGTCGGCAAGATTGTTTCCGAGAGCCACTTACCGAGAGCCACTACGTGTCTACGTCCCTTCGACGAAACGGAACAGCGTTCCGCTCGCCATCGATCATCGCCGTAACCGCGCCACTTCCGAATTTCAAGTGCGCGTACACGTCGCCAATTGGTTACCGTGAATTAGCCGGCCGGCGCACGAGTGTTCCAAGGGGCAATCTAACGTTGATTACGCTTCGATTAATCACCGGTTAGATCGGCCCGATTCCGCATCTTGCGTCGCTGCCGTCACGTTCCCTTCGAACACGCCGGGGGGAAACGGAAAACGCGCGGGACGTAACGGCTGGATGGAACGACGACGACGACGACGACGACGGCGACGAAGAGCCAGAGGAGCTGGAAAGAGGAGCAACGACGGAATGGAAATGTAAATTCTACAGGGGGGAATTTTCACGGGACAACGCGCGTCACCGTGAAATTCCCTAACAACGTTACCGGGACGGATAAACGCGTGAAAATAAAACGAGGACAAGCGCGGAAACGCGATTTCCCAACCCTCCCCCGGTGAAAATAATTTTATGCACGTGCCGGCGAAAAGTTTCGGCGAGCGGTGGAAATCGAGTATCAAAGTTGGCCGACGCTCGAGCGGTAAGGAAATGAGCTCAACGAGTTGTAAAATCACGAAGCTTTGAAAGTCTCGTAAAGATGCCGCGTACCCGTGGCGAACTGGCGTGTGCTCGACTACGCGAATAAAATCGTATAAACCCGGCCCCGGCCCGGTGTTCGACGTTCCTGAATTAAATATACGCTTACGCTCGGATTTCCCATAAATGTCGGACGCTTTTATTTCGTGCCGGCACAACGGAGAAGAAGTTGTTCGTTTCCTTCTTTCGTTCTTTCGAAGCGTCGCGTTCCCCTCGAGTTTCGAAATTGCGCGTAGAGTTGTCGCGCCTCGTCCACTCAAAAATCATCCAGTCTTCGACTCGGGAAAGAGAGCATCTTTTCGCGCTCGATCTACGTCAGAGCGACGCCCGCGTTTCTGTGAAACAGCGACGGGACTTTAAGAGAGAAGTAACGCGCGGAGGGAGGGGGATCGCGCACACACGCGATGGATCGCAGAGGTGGTGCGCAAACACGATCGCTCAGATAGGCAGCGCGCGTCGCAATCCCCAAGGATTTTCGCCTCACGCTATCGCGCAATTCCAGATTCGGCAAACTCGTTCGACGCACGGGGACGTATCCTTGGATGTAATGAGGGGATGAGCAACGCGTGTACACAGCCCGGCGCGTTGCGCGGCGAACGGATGGCATATTCATGTATACGAGTTGCTTACCAGTAGGAGCCGGAGTATAGGGATGGGGTGGGGAATCACCTGTAGGTACGAAATGGCAGTCGGATCAGCGTGGAAGCTTAGGTGGGTAGAAACTCGTAATGAAATTCCAGACATTATTAATATTGCCGCGATAGGATAGGAATAGCAGTCAGCCGTCATGCGCGCAACTCGGCGAGGGGGATCAAGTCGCTGTCAAGCTACGTACCAGGCATCACGTGCAAATTCATCCTAGCTATCCAAAATTTCGTGGCGCATCGTGCACGTGGCTGACTCGCCTTCCTACCGCGTACGCATGTTAAACCGTGTCAGGAAATCGGATCTCTTGGAGGCACGCACATCCGCTGCAGATATACACGCTTGCCGAAATTTTCTCCTCGTTTGTGCGTATCAATCCCCTGATAACGATCCCCATTGACGCATAAATTCGCGGCATACTCGCGGCGCGTGTATACGTGCGCAGACGCGAAATTATGGCGGCTTGGATTTCTTTTCTCGCGAGCAGCAACGAAAAAAAAAAAAAGTCGCAATTTCTCTTTTCTTCTTCGCCGCGTTGCAGTTGCGAAGCGACGCGAACAAAGGCGAAGGAAAAGTGCTCGGCGTGTATCTTGTTATTCGATAAAATTACTCCATCAATTACCGTGGCCGGCTCGCGTGAGGGGAACAAGGTGACCTGAAAGCGAGCCACGGCGAAGAGATCACGCCAACGGAAAGGGGATCGGCCGATCTTAACCCCTACAGCGATCGAAACTACCAAGAGCTTTCTTCGTGACCTCGATACGTCGTTCGAACCTTCTTGGACTCGTACCGCCTCTTGCCTGCCTAATTTCCCAACAGCCGGTAAAGTTAAAGTTTGACCGCTTTGAATATTTTCTGAATTTTCAGAGCGAAGCGCGTGTTTCACGTCCGTCGGAGAAAAAGGGCAGTGTCGGCCGAAGAATAAACGTTTCGCAAGCCGATTTAATCCCAAGGTACATCGTATCGACGGTCGTCCTTGCGTGCCACGACGAAAGAAGGTTCGACAACGAAAAGAGGAGCGAACACTGAATACGCGTGAGCACTAATTTGCGAGGAAAGCGTTATTATACGCGGGGAGAAGCAGGTACGCCATTAATCATCCCGGACGATCGTAGCCCGACATTAATTATCCGAGGCCATTTTCCTGGGTCGTGTGGCGCAGGCAGAGCACGATTTCCCGGGTTCTGTCGGGCCTCAAAGCGTGCCTACCTCAGGGGTTCTCCGGGACAGCATTTGCGTGAAATTGATATGTTATCGCGTTATTAAACGGGTATGATCCTCGCGGCTTAGTGTAAACCGTTCCCTGCGCGTAAAACGGGCATGCTCCCGTAGAGGCCTGAGAACGAGCCGTATCCCGCCGTATCCTCTGCCCCGTTGCCTCTCTGCCACCCACTCACCCTCTCCCTCTCCCTCTCCCTCTCCCTCTACCGCTCCCCGCGCTTCCATTCTCTAACGCTCTATCGTATTTCGCGCCGCGTCGACAGATTCCACCGGATGGGAATTCACCCGAATTTTAGACCGATTATATCCGTCAGAGGCTGCGCTCCTGCCAGAACCAGAGCCAGAACACGCCGTGCCATTTATTATCCGCAATCGGAAATACGGCCGCTCCTTTGCTCCTTCTCTCCTTCTATCTCGCCGGTTATTTCCCTTCCTTCAATTTCCTTGGCGCGTCCCGCTCGTTCCGCGCCAGGTTTCTTCCTTCCTCGTGTTTGTTTTTCGGGCGCGCGGGTGACCCGCGAGATCCCAGAGAAATCGACCGGGACGATGGTTGCGGGCAAACCGCAAAATCAAATACTCTCGTGATTGAAATTTTATTGCGCGCCTCATACCGATCGCGGACCTCGTCTCGATTACGCCCCGAGTCAATAACGATCCGTCAAACGCAACGACCAGATCGCCCAGCTCGCAATCGATCGTTTCCACGAACAACGCCGGGCTGGGGCCATCTTTCTCCGGTCTATCCGCTACGCGACACCGTCTACACACGGGCGAAACCTGCGCGATATGTGTGTCAATCGGCCGTTCCGTAATCTCGAGGCGGTCTCCCGCGCGAACTTGGTCACCTACTTCCGCTCAAAACTTGTCAACCAGTTGGCAAACTACCACAACCGCGGCGCAAGACTTTGAACGTCTCCTTCTTGTGTTCTTGGCCTCGCGTCGGGAGTCGAGATTGGTCAGTGGGAAATTCGTGTCAGTCGGTCCGCAAGCTACGACCGGAAGGGTCGAAAATCGAAAAACTTTCGGGCAACTGGGAAAAGCCTCGACCGAGCGAGCAGCCATCGCGTAAAAAAGTTATCCCCCGAAAAGTAAACGCGTAACCCAGTGTAAGTTGTCGAATCCCCGATCGACCATTGTTCAAGCGCGTCGCGAGACCGGTTCGATCTCGAGGGGAACCGCGATGGAAACGCGCGGAGAGGAAAAAATCCACGCGATCGCTAAACGAACGTTAAACGATCCACAATTTTTCTTTTTTTTCTTTTTTTTCTTTTTTTTTTGTTTTTTTTTTTTTGGAACGGTTCGGTTCGACGTGTGTGTGCGCGCGCGTGTGTGTGTGTGTGTGTGGATGGTGGTTAGCTGCGTCGGCGTTCGTTTGAACGTAAGTTAGTTTTTGCCGGCTAGCAGGCGCGATGACTAATGGTCTGCAGGGGATCGTTCCCGGTTTGTGTACACGATTTTTCATAGTTTTTACGCGCGCTGGCGCCTTGTTTTATAACGACGCCGATAACTCGAAATCGATTTCGGCGGAACCGATCGGTGCCTTTGATGGAAGAACGAATTGAAATCGATGACTGACCGGTAGGGAGTTATAAAAGGGAAAAATAGAGATGGAAAGCGCTGTCGATGAAACTGAGACGAGACCAGGGCGCGATACATCGAAATCTTATACACCTCTCTCTCTCTCTCTCTCTCTCTCTCTCTCTTCGCTCAGAGAGTTGTCTCTAGAAAGTAAATAACGTTATAATCTTCGGGGACCTTTGCGTTTTCTCGTATTTCACAGCCGCGCTTGCGACACAGAGCACAGAACCGTGGCGCGACCGTGCGCGCTCCTCCGACTCTGGCACGTTTTTCCAATATCGTGGCAGTCAGCGGAACTGCGAGAATAATCGTTACGATTCCCACGAAGAGCGAAACTCCGAGTTTCGTCCCGAACGGAGCGCCAGACGATCCTATATCTGGTGTACGAGCGGAGATGACCCGCGTCGGAAGTTGAGCGTTACGAATTCAATTCGTGGGGAAAATGGCAAAAGTAGCGTATATCTTAAGAAATACGTAACGTAATCATTTTCGTCTACCTTCCTTCGAAGGAAACGCACCTTCTTCGGCGTTCGCACGTTCGTCGATTGCGAAGCGAAAAGAAGCTCGATGGCTGGAATAATTACAGAGCGTATCGCGAGTGAACGTGGATATTATCCTGGCCCAGATACCGAAGCGAGAGAAACCGGTACGAAGGCGTGCGTGCAACCACACCGACGCGTCGCGGTGCACACGCGATCGAAGAATGTTCACGAGGTCACAGCTAAAGATAGCGGGCGTGAAGACGGTATTTAGAAGAAGACGATCAAGAGGAAGAAAGCCGGGTCGGCTCGTTACGTGCCTGACTCTTTTTTTTTTTTCTTTTTCTTTTTTTTACTTCTCTGCCGTTTCTCTCTTTACCTGCTGGCACTGCCGCCGGTACGTGCCGTGTGCCTTCGCACACGAGCATCTCGCGAGTAACGCGCTCTTCAGCTCGGCCGTCTGGCAGCTGCGGTTGAAACGAAATCTTAATGACACCTGTCTCGAGTGGCCGTGGCTCGGCCAGCACGTTTCTCTTTATGTACCGAAAATCACACACGCGCCAGGAGGGAGGAGAGGAACAGAGTCCCGCCCTCGGTTAGCGGTGTTGGCGTCGAGGCACTAACCTCTCGTTAATTCGTCAACTTGCCAGCCTGAGAATGTTGTCGCGTTGAGAAAGTTTCCGAGTTCTCGGCGTTCCCGAGTTCTTCCGGCGTCGCACGGTTTAAAAGACCGTTGAATAGGAATGTTCACGGTGCGACCGGCGACGAAACGGATGACACGGAACGAATGAAATTTCAACGAGGAGAAATCAAAGAAGACGGCGTACGAAGAACGCGGTGAAAAGAAAGAACCGTTTCGTATCGAATCGAGTATGAGTTAAACGACGTGGCGATTTTTATTCGTGGGAAAGGGACACGTGTTCCTCCGAGGCGAGGATCGTTCGTTCTGAATGCACAAGCATCGAGAGAGAGAGAGAGACTACCACGTCCTTCGTCCTTCCGGGCTGGATCTATCTCACGGGCCGATCAAACCGCATTCATCGACGCGACAATACGCGTCGATCCTCGACCTCCACCCCTTCGCGTCGTCGCGGTGATGGAGGCAGGCGAAAGGAGGCGAAAAGAGGGCAAACAGGTCCCTATCTGCCACGGCAACCCCCGTCGCTCGCTGGCTTTCGTATAAATAAATATTGTCGAATGATTGATCGTTGGTCGTCGCGCTAGCGGGCAGGACGTTACATCAACTGGCCCTGACACGCGGCTACGTTCCGAGGAGGGTCCCGTACTTTTTATTTATCTCTTACGCCCGGGTAATTTGTCATCGTGACGCACAATGCTCGCCTTACGGACGGGCCGGATAGTTAAGGCGAGTTAAAATTCGTGTACGAGCGTAATTGTGGAAGAAGTCACGGATAAGAGGGAGGACAGTCCCGATGGCCGAGCGGCGAGACGAGTTTGGCGAATCAACGAACGGGCAAATGACTCGGAAGAATAATAGTCCTCTCAGACTAATGGCAGACACTGCAATTTTCATCGTAGTTCGCTCGATCGCGACGCGAGGACGGTTCTTCCAATTCGAAGGAGACGAAAGAACGGCTGACGTTGGAGAGGAACGAACTATTATCGTTGATTTTTTTTTTTTTTCTTTTTTTGAACACACGCGCTCTCCATCCCCTCGCGATTCCTCGCTGTTTTACCACGTTACGTGGTTGACAGCTTTCGGATAGAAAAAAAAAAAACAAAAAAAGAAAAAAGAAAGAAACACGCGTCCGAGCCGGCGCTGCCTGTTCGATTTAAATAAATCCACTCTGCAGTTCGTGCACGCTCTAACAAGCATAATTTATGCTTTCGTGAGCGCAATTTGTTACGATCTGCTAAAGACCAACGAAAAGTCGCACCTGTGCATGCGACCGAGCAAATTAATACGTCAATGACACATGTGCTATCAACCCCCATATTCAATGAGGCTCGCATTAAGCCTTGCCTGTATTTCACGCCGTACGCGGCTCGTAACGTTGCGAAATTTATAGAGGGATGTATCGCCGTATCTTTCGCGTTACGTGTGTACACGTGCCTCGTGTGTACGCGCAGGGAAAACCTGCGCTGGTCTGCACTTTTTCCTTCCCTTTTTTTCTCTTTTATTTCACCGTCCCACTTGGCGTCGCAGGCGTGACCGCGAGAAACATGACGAATCGTTCGAGTAAACGTAACTGGTTCGCGTGAGATAACTCGCTGAATTCTCTGCGTGGTCTGCGTCGCCCAGTCGCGAACGCACGGCTGTTGACGACGTTCGTCACGATCGCCATCGCGAGGACGATTAAACAACCGTGAGGAGCTTTCATTTGTCACGAATGACGATAACCATCGCGAGAGAAAGCCGTCTGCGCTGCCACGTCGTCGAAACCATCATCGAAACCATCGTCGAAACCATCGTCGGCCTCCGCGAGAGGTGAAACGAGCGTTTGCCCTACCCGTTCCTCGAAAGCTCTTCGCCTCACTTTCATCCATTATTCCTGACCCGTAGGTAAGTCACCGCTCAGCGATGTCGCGTGCGCGTGCACTCGCCGCCCGTGCAACGCTTTGTACCCGCGCGCGTGTAACGATCTCGTGGCCCCGCGACAAATACGTGGAAATACGTATGAAAAATTCTCGCTCCTCGGCCCGTGTACTTTGCTCGCCTACGCCACGCGAAAGTAACCGTGGAGCACCGAGGAGGAGGCTGGCTATCGAGCCTCGTGAGAGGCAGCTGGAAAACGAGGGTGGTCGATTCGACGATCTCTACTGGCAGCGGGTGGAGAGACCTAGGTGAGTCTCTCCTCTCCTTCCCTCTTTCTCTTTACGTACGTTTCCTCTCGCAACGTAACTTTCCGACGTGGCGGAAGAATGTCGAAGAGCGAAGAGCTGTGCACGCGATGCGGCGGGGTCGACGACCCCGCGTGCCAAAGATGCGAGAAACTTTGAGCGAAACTTCGGAAGGGATGAGTCAACGTACGAGAGAATACGTTCCGTTTTAATAGTTATAGATCCGGTTAAATTACACCGTTGGAAGCCGGACGGCTCGTGGGGGGTCGAGCGAGCAGCCTTGCCAAGTCGCGATACACGGAACTATTCATCAAGGGTGGAATCAACGTGAAATTCCAGACGATCGTTCCCCGTACGCTTCTCTACGCTTTGCGCCGCGTACACCCCCCCCCAACGTTTTCTTTTTCTACTGTTGGCGATCGATGCAAATTGCCGACGCACCGCGCGAGCACACAGATCGGCAACGGACACGGGCAGTGAAATTTATCGCGGAACTGAATCCACGCGGGCAAACAACTTCGCTCTAACGAGTATTGTTCGTGGCTTAATTACGCGTGTTCGGTTATTATTCCTAGCATGCAACGCTGATTCGCGTTTAAAACGGACCGGCTTGGCAAAAAACCGGACCGTGATAATGCACCGCCACCGACGCCGCCGCCGCCACCGCCGCCGCCGCCAAGAGGAACAGTCGTCTTAGAAACTTCTGCCCGCTTAAAGTAACTCGTAAATCTCATTTTTCTTCGGGGTAGCGTCCTCGGACCTGCTCCCTCTCCACGCTCCCGCTCGTCCTCGCCCAGTGTCACCGTACTAGCCAGCCAACTGGGACAAACTTTTTACAACGGCTTCTTAATGTAATGCATTTATTGTACCATAAAGCTTCTCCGGGCTGAAGGTAGCCGAGAGTGATAACGAGACTCGTTTAACGCACAAATTTGATCACCGTGTTCCTTGGGAATTGCACCTCGGCAAATTTAATCACGCCCGTTAAACGACTTTAATCCTTGATCCGGTTCTTCGCAACGGCTTGATTAGCCGACATGGAAAATATACGCCGACGATATTACTGGAAACCGCGCCGTTACGTGATCGGAGATGCAGCAAGCTGTCGCTTGGCTGAACGAGGTGCAAATGTTTGCAAACTAACAATCGACGTCACTGCCCACTCGCAGCTTGCGACTCGCTCGCTCCTAACACATTGAGCGCCGGCCCCGTGATAACGCGGGTTTCTAAGTCGATCGCTTGACCGTCGATCCCGCGATGTTGCGGAATTTTCTTTTGCTTGTATGGACGTGTTGAACATTGATTTGCATTCACTTTTGTTCGCTCAAAAATAAAACGCGAATGAGACCAGCGTTTGAGCCGGCGTTTGGGCTTTAAGTGGCCGATATGTGTTGAGAAGTTCACACACACACACACACACAGACAAACGTAAGAAGAAGCTCGATTTAAGAGGAGAATTCGGTATCTTGGTGAAAGAGTTAAAAGACGCGTCGAACGACACCGTCCCGTTCTCCTCGCGATATCGTTCTTCTTCGCGACTCCACGTCCCGGGCCAGCAGTCCCTTGATAAAAGTTCGATATTCGATTAGCGTCGACCGTTTAAAGAATAATATTTCTTTGCATTGCAAATGCAATTGGAACACGGTCCGGGGTGAGTTTTAAATGGGATTCGACGTCGCTCGATTACTCCTGGCGATCGCGGATGATCGACGTCCCCGTGACTAGGGAGAAAAGTTCCCCGCCTGCCTCGCTTCCATTACATTTTGCATTCATAGCTCGCTTCCCCCTAGCCCCTCCCCCCACCCCTACGGATTTAAAAACTTTAAGAACTCTCGTAATCGCAATGATCGCAACGAATATCTGTCTGACGAAATGATGTTGACCGATAACGCGAAAGAGATAATCGAACGTAGAATGGAATAGAACGATCTTTCGAGCGAACGGCCGTTTGACGGAGAGAAGATGGTCGAAAGAAAACGAAACGGGACAAAAGTTGGACGAAACAGGAGGGACGAGAGAGAGAGAGAGAAAGGAATGGACGAGTTACATAATCGGGCGAACGGCAGCGCGATGTCGTAAGTTGGCGAACAAATAAAACTTGACTAAGTGAATTTAGTGAATAGAGAGACGAGGAATGAAAGAAAGTGGGAGCAGTAAATCCAATGAAAAGTTTCTCACTCGCAAACGCCGCGACTCCGGCAATATTGTCCGGGTCGTTGGTGGATGACCCGCCGGCGCGGCACGGCCAGGATCTAAAGGCCACCGAGGCCTTCAGTTCTTTTTTACGGGAAGCTTTAAGGATACGGTGTGCATCCTTGCATGGCAAGAGGAGGCACGGTGCATCG
>KQ435794.1:5065954-5125306 GCA_001276565.1 Melipona quadrifasciata | reverse complement strand
CGAAGTTGGACACTGGCGGTGTCACCGGTGGAACGAGCGCCGAGTTGGATCACTTAGCTCGTTACAGGGACAATTCAGGACGCGTGGACGTGTTTGAGGTCGATAAAATAGAGAGAGAGAGAGAAAGAGAGAGAGAGAGAGGTTCATAGATACGCGCGCGATTTGAAACGGTTGGGCAATAGGTTGAAGTACGTTTCACCAGGTATCGATAATTTCATGGCTGGTGAGCAGCGGGCACGTGCTTTCATCGAGTTCTCAAAGTTGGCAGACCACCCAAATTGTCGAGGACCGATTAAATCGTTCGTTCTATCGCACCGTACATACTCTGTCGCGTGCATCTCCCCTACAAAAGCGTATTTCATTTACATAGGTGTAGCGCGCGGGCGTTCGTTTGTCCATCGAATGGAACCACGACATCCATTTGTAGGATTTGCAGATTTCAAACAGTTTTACTACTACTCTCACCGCGGTGGGGGGGTGGGGGGCAAAGTAAAGTATTTAAATCGCTCGTGTTTCTGATCGTTGCACTGGAAAGATTACCACGAATTCACAGGCAACGTATTAATTCTTTAACGAAGAGACACTTTCGAAGAATAATTTTGCGGAAGAAGATGCGGAAATTCTGGGGGTTGATATTTGTCAGGATGTCGGTTACTCTGAAGTTTTCATTGCATGTAAAAGACCACGAGCGATGGGAGGTAAAAAAGAGGGAAAACAGAGAGAGAGAGAGAGAGAGAGGAGTAAAAAGCAATGATAGAAAGGGAGTTTTTATTGTGTCGCGACTTGGAGAGTTTTCGAACGTAGTTGGCAAAAGAGTGCCAGAGGAAGAGCGAGTATATTTAGTGGCAGTGGACTCCACCCGCTGTCCGCCCAATATTAACTCGCGCCATAATGCGCTAAATTCCTACCACCGTTCCGGGCATCCTTCCTTCCCCCGAAGCACAAGAGCTTAAATCTTTCTCAGCACCGAAGTAACCGGCAACCTGTGCCGCGGCTCGTATATCCCCAAGTACGTTCCGAACAATCGTCCGCGCACTCTCTCTCTCTCTCTCTCCCTTTTCTCTTTCTCAGTTATGCTCGGACCCGACGGTGAATTTCGCCTCGACAAGAGAAAAACGTAGGAAAAACCGACACCTCTGAATCCTCCGTGTTTCCTCCAATTCCGCTCACACTTTCGAGGAATTACGATACACGCGAGTACACGAAACTTTGCACTCTTTGTTCTTTAGTAAACAAAAAAAAAAAAAACAAAAATGATTCGAAATAAGCGACAAAAGTTCTTAAAACTGATGTAGCGGCCTAGGATTCCTCAACTACGAGTTTCGAACACTGGCTGCGCGTTTAGCGTCGAGACCCTACCGATCTCCGACGCTTAAGCAAAAGCAGAGTGCGGAACACCGCTAGGATGGATGACCGTAGTTACAACGACAAGCGTCTGGGGTAAGGAGTCGTCGCTCTGCCATCAACCCCACTGACGATGAGTCTTAGGCAGTGACTCCGAGACGAAACGCAATATTTCGCCTTTCTTCTCTTCTCTCTCATCATACCCCAAGTCCATTCGTCCTTCCATCTCTCTTCCTACACTGAAGATTCTTCCTCAGATCGTAGAAGAAGCTCGTAAAGAAGAATTACACCGCAAGATCCCTCAGCACATTGTCAATTTGCTCGACACCGCGATCTGAATCTCCGCCGTCTCCTCCCGTCGGTGTGAAAAGAAGAAAATTTGGAAGACGTCCGTTCCTCGGTTTATCACCGAGCGTCGTCGATATCCATCGCGAGCCGAGGTCGGACGACGCGCGGTCGGTCGGTTCGCGCCACCTCTATCAATTTCTCCGACACCCGGTACGTAAAGGACGTAAGTAGGTTCGCCGCATTACATTTATCTCGGTGTAACCGCCCGTGCAGACCGAGGCTGCACACCAGGATGCATTGATTATTCGCCGCGTAAAGCCCGGCATTACCAAAGTCTCTGCCATCCTTTATCCAGCGAGTCGCGCACCTGAATGCATCCTCCACGGTCTCTCCACGGTCTCTCCACGGTCTCTCCCTTTCCCTCCGCGCGCGCGCCCGCGTTCGTGTTCGTCCATCGTCCTCGCCCTTTGACCCCCGTACGCAGAGACCACCGTCTCTCCTCTCGGCAATGGCCGCGCCGAGGACTGTTCGCGTTCCTTTTTCTCCCTTTTCTTTCCTTTCCTTTCCTTTTCTTTTCTTTTCTTTCGCCCTTTTGTCTCTTTTCCCCCAGCCGCGTTACACATCGGGCTCAATTAGTCATGCGACAAAAGACGTGTTAGTTTCCACTCGGAGCCGGTGAGAGGGCGATCTGCTTCGCTGGGCGCCGACAATGGCAGAGGCCCGGGGCTGTCCAGCCGCGCTGTCATCGGACGCACGCCGCGTTATCGTAATAACGCCCGCTGGATATCTTCGATAATTCGCGGCGAGGACGTGCCGCGATATACCGCGTCACCGCAGGGATCGGCGCTCGTTCGCGCAGGCTTTTTAGAGCGCGACCGGACCCGGCCAACGGAGAAACGCGGAGAGCCGGCCCGGTGTTTAATCGTTGCAAAGGATCGCGCGCGCGTCGATTGTGCTCGATGCTCATTGCCGCGCGCCGATCGGGATTTACACGCGGCAAAGGGACGGCGGCTATCGCGTAATCAAGGACAGTTACGCGCTTCGAAATTGCTCGACTATGAAGCGGTTTTCGTTTGCACAGACGGCCTCAGACGATTCGAACGCGTCTCGCCGCCGCGTCGCCACAGAGAGAATCGACGTTCGTTTCTCGACGACGATTTCGAATTATTTCATCATCCGTGATCGCTCGAAAGAGCGCAGCTCCTCAATTTAGCGATAAACGTAAAATTTCTCGAAACGACAGCAACAACAACAACAACAACAACAACAACAACAATGCGTTTGATTGCAAACTTCGAAACGAGCGTGAGTAGTACACGAACGTTACGATAGTAACGGAAGCGCGGCAATAAATCTCTCCCCTTGCCCCGTGTCGAATCTCGGTCAAAGCAAGGGAAAATAAAATCACAGCCCGACCCAATTCGATTGTACTAACAATGAGAGGCAAAGCATGCGCGCGCGCGCGCGCGAGCTCGTGTGTGTGTGTGTGTAACGTGCAATTACCTATGCAAATACACCTCAACTAGCGCTTTTTACGGATGCCTAGATGCCGTTCGCGATACACGCCGCGCCGGTCAAATACTCGGCGATCGACGTTTTCATCGCGAAGGACGGCCGCGCCCATTAAAACGATACCGATAGCGATCGCACTTTGCGCCGCTTTCGGCCTCCTCTCCATTAAATCCATCGGCGAGGCGTTCACCGCTGGAAAGCGTCGCGGAAATTCGACGCGTAACTCTGTTACGTTACATAAAATGACGATCTGCTAAACGGCACGTTAACCGATCGTTTCACGCGTCGTTCCGACGGAATTTATGCAAACGCACCGGCGCGTTTCGACGCGACGCGGACGGACAAACGCGAATCACGCGACGGTGAATCTGTATGGAGGTCAATTACAGGAAATAATTGCTCGAAAGCTTGCACGTTGTTAAGAAAGTTATCCCTTTCGTCCTTTGTGTACACGCGAGCGAATATCCATAACAAAGAACGTCGTCGTCGCACGCAAAGTATGCAACACAGCCGGCAAAGAAACCTCGGCCTCCGAACGTCATTATCAATTACTGTCACGATAATGTCAGCCTGCGTAGTTGTGTTCGTTTTAGCCGAGATGCCAAAGCCGAGGGCCGGAAGAAAAGGAGAAAACCCAGACGAGGGACAAACTTTGCAAACGCACGCTCGTTAGTCGAAAATTATTGCGACAAGTTGTAAAGTAAAGCAGCTCGATACCGCGTGAATTTTGTTTGTGAACGCGTACGATCTCAACGTGTCATATTCACGTTTCTTACCTAGTCCTTGCAACGACTAGGTCGAATAATCGAGAGTCGCCACTGTTTCGCCACTGGACGACGAGCAGTTTTTCTCCAGATTGTAAAGCATACGTGCACTTGCATCGGACGCGGAGAGCACGCGTCTACACGCGGTGGGTTCAAGGTCTCACGCACTCGACGGTTTCATGCGTTTCTCAACGAGGCACGGCTATCTCGCGGGCAACCTGGCTACGGCAGTCGTTAAACTTCTTCGCGAGAGTTTAGTACCTGCCCTCGTACTTTTACTATTCCTTTAACGGGACATCTGATAAGGCCTGCTACTCGCTCGTTCCGTGGTGCAGACGCTCTAAAAATTTATTTAATTTGAAGAGCGGCGGTAATTTTCACTTCCGTTCGATTAGTTTACTCGAATCGACCGACAAAGGTGTATCTGTGTACCCGCGCGAAGAAATGGGAAGAAATGGGAATCTCTTTCGGAGATGGGAAATTTCGACGGACGAAACGAGTGGAAATGGAATTTCCATGGGAGACGATTGAAAGGGGGAAAGCCTCGTGGAGTGAAACGGCTGGTTGTCCTCGGTTGTCCAAGGATAACGCCGCGGTCCTTTTCCTTTCGACCGGCGAATAGAAACATTTTCGTTCGGGGTTCTCCGATCGGAGCGGCAAGGTCCGGTGGACAGCGCCGGATAACGATGCAAAGGGAGAGACGATGGGAGCAAAGTGGACGCGAGGGGCGAAAGGTGAATCGGGGAAAAGTGTCTCAAGTCGCGTCTTTGCCTCGCAAAAATCCACCCTCGCGGATACACCCTGTGTCCTCGTCCGGTGTATCTGTTGTGTAGGGTACACGTTCGACGACAAAGAGCGAGCGGTGGCAAGGGGCGAAAACTCGGAACCCGCGGCTGAACGGTGTTTCACAAAAGGCTAACCGAAAAGGTGGACCGGAAATAAAATGAAATCCGCCGCGGAGTGCGCGCCAAAAGCTAGCCGCGTCCACGATGCTCCCAGCCCCGTATAACGTTTTCATCGCATTGTTGGCCTCCTCCACCGTGAAGCCCATTTCCTCCTCCTTTTCTTTCTCCTTGCAGCGGATCCCGCAGCCGGCTACGTACACCGTCCTCCTGCAACTTCCACCGTATCCCCCTCCTCCCATTCACGGCTGCGTCCAATATCTGGCCGAGGCCCGATTCATTCGCCGGAATGGAAGCGAGCCCGAGTACGCCGCCGAATTCGGATGTACGTGAACACGGGAAAAGAGAAAACAGGTTGCCGGCGAAAGGGAGCGCATCACCGACGAGCAACGTCGATGTGCACGTGCGCCTTGCACGTGCCTCTGTGCGTTCGAGGTATACAAACTGGCACGAATGATCGGACGATTCTTCCCGAGGGAATGGAAATCGCGTTGCAAGTGCTGCTTCGGATCGCCATTTCCGTATCCGCCTGTCCTTCGATTACGAAGGACGCGAAGGATGATGCCAATCAACTCCTTCCTTCCGATTGAAAACGCAACGAGTTTCGTCTTCGAAGGGTTTCACCACGGGCGTCGATTCTTTCTCGTTACCGAGCGCGAGGATGTTGCCCGTTCCTTTCGCGAGAGGGATAAAACGAGAGGTGGATCAGTTATTAGAGAGTCTCGAAACGTGAAAGCGTAATCGACTCTTGTTCATCTCCCGCCAGCGGATAATGGGAGGCTTCCATAAAGAAGCGTTAACGCAACGTGGAAGAGCGAAAGCCGGCGCTAATACGGAGGGGTTGGGAGGAGAAAAACAAGCCGAAACATCGTTTTAATTGGAAATGAAGGTGGCGTGGGACAATGGAAGCAAGCCGCTGTGGCCGAAGCCGAGTAGTAAAGAGGGCCGAAAATCACAGGGCGACACAAGCGCCTGGTTCTGTCGACTTAATTGACGAGGAATAACCATAAACTCCGATCTTATCGCGTCCCTCTTCTTTCTTCGCCCCGGTTATCGCGCCAATTTCTACCCCTTTTCTTTCCCTCACGGTTCCTCTCTTCCCCACTTGCGACGGCCGTACGCCGTCGAATGCGAATTTCGTGTCTCGATTCTCGGCACAGGCCAAACATGCACCGCATTCGAGAAGAAAC
Organism: Melipona quadrifasciata; assembly: GCA_001276565.1. Taxonomy (NCBI): domain Eukaryota; kingdom Metazoa; phylum Arthropoda; class Insecta; order Hymenoptera; family Apidae; genus Melipona; species Melipona quadrifasciata. Next base: position 5,119,306 of record KQ435794.1, on the reverse strand, counting down.
ATTATCGATTCTGTTTTCCCCGGGTCTGATGAAAAATTAATAGCACGCCAGCGACGAGCCTTGGATGGAGTTTCGTGTCATCCTCGTCGTATTTCTTTCTCTCTTCCTTCCTTTTTCGCCGTCCTCCTCTCCTCTCCCTCTCCAGTATCCAGCCGGCCTGTCGCTCTTCTCTCTCGCCACCCTACCCCGTTTTCCTACATCTTCGTCGACGTGTACCGCGCACCTCGATGCAGTACGACACAAATCACATTATCTCCGTGTCGTTGGCTCGGGCACGCGACTACGTGGACAAAGGGACGCGGATTTTCACGGTATCTCGAACCGGTATCCGTCCCTCCCTGTTTCCGTCGACGCCGTTCTCGCGCACACAGCACACTGCGCCCGGTTGCCAGCCGGGTCTTTCGACGAGAAGCCATTCGCGAGAGACCTCGCCCCGCGACTCTCGGTCGCCGCGATTATTTCGCAAAACGGACACGACGTGACACGCCAAGAATCCAGCCATTTCCGGGTCAATTGATCGCCGGATGAGCTAACCGACCGGTTCTTAGGCACGAAGCTCCGACGGAAGAAACGGAGCTTATCCAATCGTCCTTAATCCATCTCTACTTTCAATCACCGACCAGTCGGTTGCCAAGATACTCGACCGCGTTTCACCGGCCAGTTACCTTCTCGATTACCGCCGTGTCGAAGCGTAGGGGTACTCGACCGATTTATCTCTGCTCGGTGCGAGCCAACGAGCCCTCTCTTACCCGGTAGCTGGCGGGGAAAGTAAACGGGGGAAACGAAACGAGGCGCAACTTGTCGGACCTCTTTATTAATTCGTTAACATAATTATACCATAAAGTACCGCGGTCTTTATTGCCGAACCGGTGTGCAGCCTGTGTCTTGCTGGCGCCTTCTGCGGAGCAACTCGTTTTCCCACCACGCGCAAGTAGAAAGTTGGTCGTTTCTCGACCGAGAAAATTTCGAGCCGGGCTGGCGATCGGTTAAACGGAAAGGGAAAACGTCGCGTATCGGGGCTTTTTTGACCGTGAAAGGACGTGAAAATCGAACAAGCTGCAGATAGGGGACGCAACCGCGGCAATTGGCGATTTGCAAGTCGCGTTCCATATGTAAAAGGTGACGGCGTCTAAATCGGGGGAACGCGTTCGCGAGACTCCATTCCAAGTCTATTTCGTCCGACGTGGCGAGAGAATTCGGACGACAACGCGGCCAACGTCGCGCAGAGAATGAAAATCGTCGCTTCCCCCTCCTTCCTTTTTTTCGCTTCAATTTCTCTCGTTCTTGTTCTCGTTCTCGATTGCAAACAAAGAGAGAAGAAAGCGTGACGCTTTACTTTCCCGCGGTGCGCGCACGAAACAGCAAGGACATCTCGTTCGACACGACGTCAAACGTCGTTACACAATATTCAAAGGATGAAAAAGCACGTGACGCGCTTAGGGGTGGCGCCTAATGTAGCGTGCGAGATAGATGGGTTACCGCGGCGAAAGTTAATTCGTGTTTTCACATCGACGACCAGCGGGTCGATTGAAAGCGTCGCTCGTCCGTGCGAATAACGGTCACCGCAGCGTTTCCTAACGACGTCGTTATCGATTCGTCTGTTCCAGGCACGGCTTTATAAAGAGAAACTTTATTAACTCGTTATTAAGCGTGCTCGTCCGAGTTCGAGACGCGTCAAAAGCCGATTTTCGAAAAATCGTTCGGTCCTCGAGAGTATCTCCTCCTTTGTGATCTCGCTTGGAAATTACCGGCCCAACGACAGGGAGGCAAGAGGGAAAGCCGCAGGACGGATCGAGAAGCGTCCGTACGCCGGATAGCCGACGTCTTATCCAGTTAGCGTAACGAGTGCAAACTAATTAACAAGCTATAAGTCGATTGCCGGGGTCGGGAACGAATTTAGAGGCGTGCACGTGCCGATTGGGCCGATCTGGGAAGTTAGCCGTCGACCAGACGCGACGTACTAATTAAAGGGCAACTTTGGAATGCAGGCTTCGGATGCGGAGTAGTGGAGAACGCGCCGATATATAGACGGGCTGGCGAATATTTGCCCATGTAAATGGAACCTTTCCTGGAAGCCTCTATTCGCCGCGCAAGACGGCTCCTCGCCCGCGTCTCAAAATCTATCTGCATGATTGGGACGACTTGAGATTATATCTCGCTGCACGTGATCAACCGATTTGCATTAGCAGATGGAGCCGTCCTTATTACCGGGAGTATCTATTAAACGAACGTGGAGGCAGCGAGCGATAAATGATTCAACTTTAATGGTTTCGACGCAATCGTTCCAAACAGAGTTGTTTTCGATCGTCGAATCTCTCGATATCTTTGTATCGTAACCTGTATTTCCAGTTGTTCCAATCTCCGACTGTCGTCGGAAACTGTCGGAAAGCTTGTCAGTCGGTAAAGTCCTAGAAAATCTCAGACGTGGACAATTCGTCAGACAAAAAGAGGCAAAAATTGTCGGCACGTTGTTACACTTGCCGCGTAAGTATGTCGTTTCCGTGCTTACGAGAGCTTAAGCGCGAACGCAACGGAGAAGTAAAACTCGAGCTGCTGGAAATATAGGAAGCGAGCCAACTTTGTAACGCGGAGCTAAGAAAGAGAGCATTGTTACAAAGTTATTCCATTGTTTCGCAACGGGCAACCGTGTCTCGCGGTTAATACAATTATCAAGGTTCGTCGGAGTTAGATCGCATTGAACGGACGCTAAAACCGCTTACATCGCCGTGAAACTTTTCGCCCGGCTGTGTTACGATATTTCTAGAGTTCTCGGAAAATCTCGAGCAATTTGATACGCGCCGTCGAGCTGACGTCGGCTTGATAAACCATTCAATCGTTGGGAACTTTTTCCGAATCTTCGGCAATTGCGCAACGTCCGAGTACCTTCCTCCACTCTTCTTCGTGGAGAGAGGAGATTAACTAAGAGTCGCTTCGAGCGATACGTTTACGATTCTTTTCGGCGACGTGGCCAAACACGAGCGAGGATTCGATCGCGAAACTACTGGCCCTCCCCGAGAAAATAGACGGCGAATCGAGACGACGACTTGCCGGATCATTTGTACCGATGCAGCACGTTCAATTGAATAACAAGCATGAAAAATTTACACGGGGCGCATCCGTTATTGATTAAGCCTCGGGGAGCTCAACGTAAAGTAAGGGTGCCCTCGCGAAGGGAGCTCGAGTGGTTCCCGAGGGTGTCTATCCGTCCGTACGTCGTTCTCTCCACAAGTCTGAGAGCATATCGTGTACCCAGCCAACGAAAGACACGTAAGTGTTAGCATGATCCTCTCCTCCCTTCCCACCGCCTCCGCCCGCTAACAATGTCGCTGACATGAGACAGACTGAAAAGGGTGGATTTCATCCGGGACATCAAAATGCACATTCCACGGGAAAACCAACCGTGCAACTTCCGAGCGAATAAATTACACCGTATTACTACCGGGTAGTTTCCGTAAAATTTCCCAGGGAATTTCGCGATTTACGCGTTTTACGTGACACCGGCAGATCGCGCAACCGGATCGGTTAAAACATTTCCGACGACGATTGTTTCCCGGACGACGTCCCCCGTATTTCTGTTCGGGATCGCGGATAGGACAGTGATTTGTATCGTTCGACGAGAGTCGCAGGCAGAACGAAGCAACCCCATAAGCGTATCTGCGAAACGGATTTTCATTCCGGTCTCGTTTCACCGGTCTCTCCGCTAAAGTGACATAAGTTATCGCGTTCGTGGGTTTCATGCATCACCGTGTCCGCAGGACGTTCGCGATACACGCAACGTAAGGGTGAGGTGTAGCCTCGATGGGAGCGCGAGGGTGAGAGAGAGCAAACCCGAGAGAGAGAGAGCGGAGGGGTTCCAGCGTGTCGATCCGGCGAACATCGTGCGGATATCCCGACAACAGGACGATATATTTTTTACGGATCACGACTCGTTCGGCTCCCGTCCTCTATAAACGTAATGGACAAGCCAAGTGCTTTCCGCACTTTACAACGTCCCCGCAGCTCCGTCAACGCCTCCCAGCCGCGCCGACTCTCACAGACGGATAATATCCTTCAAGCAAATTGAAAAGTCGAAACTTCGCCGCGCGGAACGCGTTTCTTTCGAATTTATTGCGCGTTTAAAGTCAACAAAGTTGGCCGGCAACTCAATTTTCATGGTACGTAGTAGCGGTGCCGCTGCCGGAGCGCGAATCCAGAACGACGCTTTTAAGATACGACGAGCAACGTATCGCGACGATGACTTTGAAAAAGTACTTGGATGTGCGAGTGATAAATTCGATTGAACCGAGCCTAGAGCGGCCTAGAATGGAAGGGACCAGGATTAGGTATCGAACCCCGAAACTTTGACACGCGATGCGTCTTTGAGAATCGTTCGAGAATTCGAAAGACCTACGCTGTTTCGTCAAGTGTCGCCGCAGCGTATCGGGCACGTATACCGAGCATCAATTTCTCTCAACTCTTTCAGTCATACCTCTGTAATCCGTGCTTCCGACGGTTTGTCCTTCCCACCGACGATGCTGAAAATGTTCAATTTCGCCCGCGAACCGCCGCGGTCCGGAACTTTTTTTTTTTTTTTTGGTTGACTTCTCGCCCGTGAAAGCGACCGTGTGCTTTGTAATTTTGAAACAGAGGAAAAGAGGGCGAGGAAGAAGTAAAAGGATATCGACTTTGACGAGCTGCGGTAATGACAGAGTTGGCAACGCGAGGTAATGTCGAATTTAATTCGAACACTGGAGGACAAAAAGTGACCCGTATCTGTCGCACCCTATCAATATATATGTACGACGTGTAAGAGGCAGCGACAACCGGCTAGACATCCCGCCAGGAATACAGAACGCATAAATTTTTATACGGACGTGCATTTACTTCTACTTGTCAGTACCACGAATTGGACGGCTCTCGTTTTCCGCGATATTTTCGTGAAAATACGCCCGAGCATATTGCGTCTACGTTGCGTCGTGGTGTTCATCTTTCTCGCAGGAAATAAACCAACGCGTGACATTCTGCTTGAACGAGAAGCTACAACAGTTCTCTATGGACGCCAGTCTGTCTTGTTCGCTCGAAATCATTTGCTAATTGAGTAAGCTAAAGGGTAAGTCGGGTTACGGTGAGCGAAGAAAAATTATTGGAAATCGTGGTAAGATAATTCGGTCGATGGCACGGGGTAAATTCTCTCTTTCACGAGAAAAATCATACCAGAACCCTCTTACTTCGCACCGATCTGGCGGCACCGCGCTTCGACTGGGTGTTTGCGCTACCACCCTTAATTTCCCATCAAACATGTATCTTTCCCGCAAGCGCGAGGGTGCGCGAGCAAAGAAAAGGCGAGCAGCGGATGCTGTATCGATTGAAATTTAATATCTGGTCCCCGATGTTGAGCGGGGGATCTCCCTTGTAAATAAAGGGGAGAACGCGTCCCTTCCCGTTTTTCTCCCGGTGTGCCTTAGTCTACGATTTCACAGAGCCTTCGCACGGGGAAAAAAAATCTCTTCGTATCGACGAACGGACTTTGAGCTCGGCCGCCTTTACGCGTCAAACGCCCAAGTTCCTCTCAACGCGCATTTCCCTTCCCATCACTTCTTTTCGCGAAACGCGAAATATTTCCCCAGGAAATATTTATAGACTTATTTATTGTCGACGCGTCTCTTATATTCTATTCCGCCGTTGGAAATGGCGTTCGCGTTTCCAGCACGTGTACGACGAACGGGATGAATAATACGGAATAACGAAGTCTCGCGAAAAGACGAGGCATGCCGGGGAATGCATAATGTAACGTAGAAATTACAAGTTCAATCGAGGCAATAAATTGCATATCATCGGGCCAGCGGCGGTGCGCGAGCGCACGTACAGGGTAGCATGATCCATGCAGATTTATCAAGACGATAAAAAGCCTGATATCGACGATCACGGCCTCCTCATCGAGTCCAATGGGTCCTGCTTCATTCGTTGCACATATTTAAGTACCTCTTCCAACCACTCTGAATCGACACACGACGACAACGACGACGACGACGACGACGACGACGACGACGACGACGACGACGACGACGACGACGACGACGACGACGACGACGACGACGACGACGTGGAGTCCACGGATAACGAGGACGTTCCGTACTCACAGATCCAGTCGCGGACAGTGCTCGGCCAAGGCTGTACCCTCTCGATGGTCCCCGAGCATAATCGACTTTAAACGATCGGCCTTGCCGATCCACTGGACATCGTTAGGCAACCGCGATACGGAGAACGTCGATGCGCGTCTCATACATACGGGAACGAGAATTCCCGCGGCAACCATCGTCGACAGAATCAACGACGTCCTCGTTGCCCCTCGCGTGTCGCCCAATTTCAAACGAAATCGAAATCGAACGAGAGAGGAGAAAACAACCAACGGAAACTCGCGGTCCCTGCTCCGAACAAGGTCGGAAGGAATCTCTTCTCTCAACTTCGAGACGATACAATCCCGGCGCATCGCGCGTGCAATTACACCGTACCGTAGAAAACATCGTGATCGCAATTTCGTCGCACGAAGAGACGAAACTTCGTCCCAAGTTGCGCAGGGGGGGGGGGAATTTTCTTCCGAAAACGCGAAAGAACAAAATTTACCGCCGGAATCTCCTTGGTGGCGAAGTAGCGAGCTTCGTTCCCCGTGCATCGCTGGGAAAGTTGGGAAGATCGGTCGAAGAAATCCCGGGCTCGATAGGAGTAAATCGAAAGAAATCACGGGAAAATCATTCCGGATTTCGGGACGCGCCGCTTCGGGACGAGCAGCTTGCGAATCAAATCAGGCTAAGTGAACACGGACGAGGAAGACGAAATAAAAAGGGGCCATAAAATCTGGGTGGAGAAACTCGAGGAACTCGAGGTGGAACGAGGCAACGTGGACGACGGAGGTGTTGGTTCACGGAAATTGATATTCCTGCAGGCGTATTGGTTAATCACGGCGCATCGGTGAAACAAACAAGCACGGGACGTGATTTCTCGTCCGCCATCGAGACTCTCGGCTCGTCGCCGCGATCGAATTTAACCGCGTTTTCGCGAAACTCGAAGAGTTTCGACGGAGAGGCTTAAAGCGGCTACCGTTGGAGCGATACTTTCTCTTTAAAGGGAGCGAATGATATTCCGAATTTACAAGGCAACGACGTCACGGCCAGCTGGGCCTTTAGCCAGACCGAGATTGCCGAATACTCCCGGTTGCTTCCTCTATCCTCCATCCTCGGGAAAACCTCTCCTTCCTCTCCTTCCCGTTCGTGGCGGCGGCCGTGCACGAGCCAGAACTCGTGGGTTTGCGTTACGCTCGTACATTACGCGTTGCATTACCTCGTACGTTTCTCCGAGGATGCTGGCGCGGAATTCGGAACAGCGTGGGAGAGGGTGCCGCGGTTCTCGTGTAACACATCGCCAAATCGACTTTCTTACGACGCCCTACGTTATCCTTTACGCGCGAGTATAACGTACCGACTGGTTGCGCTCCAGCTTTTTCGCGAAAAACGCTCCTCCGCGCTCCGCGCTTCCCCCCCTCCCGTCTACTCACGGTGACAAACTGTCGCGGCTTTTATGCGCTTTGCACGATCCGACCCGATGTACCGGATAGCTTCTCGAGAACAATAGCTACCGTCACTTTCAGCGGCAACACTGTGAATATTCCGTCGAGTCGCTTCAACCCCATCCGGCCCAGGGGTTCCGCGCGTGCATTTATTTTCGAGGCTTTTACGCGACGCGCCTCGTGCACATCCCCCGGCCGAGTATTGCCGAAATATGCTCTCGGAATATTCAAACGTCGTCCTCGAGGAAATGCAAATCTCGCCGTAACGTAAGAGGGACGATAGCGAGAACGTAGCGGGACCGAAGAAAGAGGCCGAGATACGTGCGACACGGTCCGAGAAGGGAACCGAAATATACGTTATTACGCGACCACGTAAGGGTTTCGCCGAGTGATGAAAGATGGTAAAAATTTCTCCGACGAAATGAAAGATCCTGGGGCTCCTCCGGCCCCTTTATCGCGACGCGGTGTTCTCAATTCGGCAACGTTCGGCCCCGACGAGCCGCGCGAATGATAACGCGGCGTCTATCTAAATGGGCTCGGGACCGAGGGAGAGACGAGTTATCTGATCTAGTCCTCCGCCTTGACACTGCAAAGATTAGTCGCGGTTCTCCCCTTATTCTTTTTTCGGAGGATTGATCTGAAAATCCCGGCCGTGGTCCCCCGGGGAAAGCGTTAAGTACGTCTCCGGTGTCACTCAAACGTCAAAGGCGCGTAATCGCGCAGGTTCGCTCGAGCGAGTGTCCATAAAACGCAGCGTTTCGACGTTCAACACCGACAACGACATTCGTGCCAAGTATAAAAAGTAAATCGTGCGAAACACGAAATAGCTTTCTGGAACGGGAGAGACAGAGACGGAGAGGCTCGAGGCAGAGGCAAAGATAAACGAAACCGCACGCGCGCGCAAAAGAAAATAATTCCGTCAGCGGCGAAAGATCTCGACGTTGAAAACGGAGATATCTGTATTCCGCAACAACGACGACGAATAAACAACTCTCGTCGGATAATAAGGTTTCATGCGATTTTGCATACCCGTCGTGATACGCGCGACGTTGTATTTTTATTTCCTTCTGTCGCTCGATCCGTCGCGACACTGTGACTCGTTCCGTTCGATGCGCGAAGGTTTTTCGCGTTGCGTCCAGGCGTAAATAAAATAACGTACGTCTCGTCCACGGGAAGCCGACAACGCACAGATTATAAAATTAAACAAGAATAACCGCGGCTTTTTTTCACGCGTTTCCCCGCATTCGTCACTCGCCGGCACAAGATCAATGGATAAATACGTTCGCTCGTTCTGCCACGCCGCGATAAATCTCGAATGGGTTTTATCGTCGGTCGTTTATCGTTCATTTCGCAGAGGAAACTCCGTTCTGATCCGCTGTAACGAACGTTGAAATATTAGGAGCGATAACCACGTGCGAATTAACGAACGTTCGGCCGTTTTGCTGCGGCATCCCGGACCCGCGTCGCCGCAACGTGCGACGGTAAAAACGATTCGATCGAGATCGACAAGTTCGCGCGGATGAAAATGATCAGTCGCGGGGATGATCCGACTCTTGGTTCGCGTCGTTCGCGCGCATATTTCTCCATTTGCCGCGGCCGTAATTGTCTCGGTAAGAACTTTCGGAGTCGACGTCGTTTCTAACGAGATTGTAAAGACAGCAATATGGCACGCTTAAGAACATCACGAAACGGGTCAGTGATTTCGCCCATCATCCGCGGGAACCGATCCACCCCAAAGGAAGCATCGAGGGTTATTACGGGGAATGCCATCAGTTCCCGCAGCTACATCCGTATATAACGAGATTCTCTGGCTAGTGGTTGCACGCCCACGTCCGTGAAAAGTCATTCCGTCGAAATCACCGCGACGACATAATTTCCTCGATCTCATCAAAGATTAGAGCAACCGAGAGAGACAGAGAGAGCAAACACACCCACAGCCACGGCGAGTCGAGAGAAAGACAAATTGAACACACAGAGAGACGCAATGCGGATTGCCAGCGTACATACCCCACAGTGGTACACTTTCTCCCCCTTTTTCCTTCGCGCGTTCCACGTTGTAAGCAAATTCTCCCTCCGATTCTTTCATCTTCTCTCTCTTTTCTTTTCTTTTCTCTTCTTTTCTTTTCTTTTCTTTTCTTTTCTTTACAGTGCTGTCTAGTAAGAAACTTTGGTTTCTATCATCTGTTTCGCTCGGTCGGCTGGCGAAACGGTGGAGTTGGAAACAGATGCGTAACGAGAAGTTGGAAACGGGACGAAGAGAAAGAAAAGGCGAGGGTGAAAAGATGGGACAGGGCGAAGATGTTAATGCAATCGCCGGCTTGATTCCGTGTTTGTCGCTAGTTTTAATCTACCCCTCGTCTGAGTTCGGTGTCTCGTTTAACGTGGACGTAATCTACGCTCGCGAGAGAGCGAGAGAGGAAGGCAGGGAGATGACGGAGGATTGAGCACCGACCTATAATCTAACTAGTCATTGGCATCGGGCCGATATTACTCCGGCCGTGATAGACGTTTTTCGTACCGAAACTTTCAAAAGCGATCATCCCTCGTTTATTACGCTTATGCTCCCGCGTGACAACCTGGCATTAAGGAGGGTCTGATACGTCGTGTCGAACTAACGTGGCCACTTTATATCTCATCGAGCGCAACGGAAAGGGCCACGTGTTAATATTCGTCGACGGGGGAATGGGGAGGGGACAAAAAAAAAAAAAAAAATTAAAGAGATCGATCTTTCGTTCGTTCGTTATAGAGATTTTAATATCGAGTGTTTACGGTGAGACAGGTTAGGCAGGAGGTACTGCATTAATGAAATGCAAATAGTTAATGCGCTGCCACGAACACGTAACTTCCTTTGATCTTAAACGTCCTTTAATAACTCGCGCGTAAGTAACGTCAACTGACACTGCGGATACGTACGTACGTACGTGCACGTAATCTCGTTACGTTTTTCGTAAGATTTCGCCTTGAAACGTGGCGAGATTGGGAAACGTAGCGCCGGATCTAATCAAAATGCACGGAAACACATTAGCTTTATTCCGTGGCGTTTGGTCATTGCTGGCGCCAAGCTGCTCCCAGGGGCAGCTTTTATGGGTCACCGATGAAAATCCACGGAAACACGGTTTGAAACATCCAAAGACGCTTAAGCATTATCGCGTTAACAACTCCGACGCGGACCAAGTTTCGCGCAATCCAGAGGGAGGACGCCAGATCGATCCGAATTACGCGCGCAGAAATAAACAGAACGGAGAAGTTGCTCGATCAGCCACGTTCCGATTAATTTACCCACCGCAACGGCGCTCTCATTTTTCCTTGTCGTGCACCTTCCTTCTGCTCCCTGCCTCCGCCGATCGAATCCATATTTATTAATCCCCTTATCGTATAATCTGGTGATAATGAATTTGTCATGTAAATTACCGACGATGCCTTCATTGATAATCCTTCGTCATTATAAATACATTGCCGCCGTCTAATTAGCATACCTGAATTCCGCGCGGAGGCACATTGCGGTGGTACTTCAGAGAGCGACAGTTATGCCATGAATAAACGGCAGCCCGCTTAACGAGCGTACCGCTTTAAGCTGCAGAAACTTTAGTGCTAGGAGAGAGAGAGAGAGAGAGAGAGAGCTTCCAAGCTTAAGACATCGGCGATTCGTTTATACCAACTCGGCTGGCCGAACTTTTCTGATAATCCATTGAGCATCCTCGAAAATCACCGTCGACTCTCGGCGGTTTCATCCTCTCCTCGCAATCTCTGTTTTCCCTCTGCTTTCTACGTACGCGGCATGAAGATTTGAACGTTGTACACGCTCGGCGAACGTGTGTGTGTGCGTAATCTCGTGTGTACACCTACACGTACGTTCGAATGCACGTGTTTGATATACGCGCGGGTGTATGTGTGTGTGTGTGTGTACGTACGTCCATGGGACCGCACAGTGGGGTTCAATTTTAAAGTAGCCCAGAGAAAAGTTGTAAGCAGCTTCCACCGTGGAAACGGAGCAGATACTGGAAAAGGAGCCGATGGAGACGACGTAGGGGGCGAGAGGGGGCGGGGAGGAGGGGGCTTATGCCCGAAGCAACCTCATTGGCTAAGCCAAACTCAACTCAAACTGCGCGGACTAACAACTCCGCATAATGAGAAAGTTCAGTCGTTTTCGGTTAAAGAAACTATTCAATTGGAACTTGAGTATCCCGATGCGACAACTCGTGCCTGATGCACGGGCCAACAGTCGATAAATACAATTACCGGTTACCGTCGCGATCGCGCGCAAAAACACAATCGGGGCTGCGATCGTTTTCAATAATTCATGCCGCTTTGATATTCGCACGTACTCGCGGCCGCGGGTCGACCGCGTTTCCGAAACGCGCAGACGTTTAATCGCATCGAAATAAAGCGATTGCATTATGCATCTTACGGATTCAGCGCGCGGCGATCCGGCCTCTGTTTCGCCGTGTTCAGTTTTCAGAGAGCGTTGTTCGACCGATAAATACGTGTTCCGATTGGAAATTACACGATTCGCAGGTTCGGTACGGTTTGTACAGTTTCGGTTAAATTCCAGTGACTTGGACGAAACGAATTTGAGTAGCCGCCGGCGATACGAGCCGCTGGTAGAAAGGGGGCTCTCCCTCGAAATAGAATAAAACCTTTTCCCCATCGATTCGTAAAATTGCACGTAACCACCCCCCAAGTTCTACAAAATCCAACCGCCGATCCTTCAATCCCCGCAATCCTGCACCCTCTTTCGACTTTCTTCTTCTCCTCGATTCTGCCTGACCTTTCCACAGTTGGTTGTCGCGTTACGAACGGCATTAAATATCGATTGAATAAATGCTAATAAGTTTTTGATCAACGTAACACCAAGCCACGCTTTGTCTCTTTACCACGCTTTACCACGCTTTACCTTACAGAAATCTAACGTGAAAAATATTAAGCAATATAAGGTCAACTTGCCACCGTTGATCGAGTGAAATCACAGTCTTCTTATGTCTTCGGATGATATTCCGTAACAGATTTGAAAAACCGGATCCCACGTTATAAGATCAAGATCGTTACATACCACTGTTGAGAATTTACGATTTCACACGAACGAATCGTTGGGAAAAGATACATAGGTTTGCTCGACTAAGTACAACTAACGAACGAGCTAGCGAAATTTAAATGGCGCAGATAGCGCTGGTTTCGAGACTAGAGCCAGAACGAATTCGAATGACGAAGGAAATCGCAAAGTTATTTTGACAACCAACACGATCGCGCGCAAGAAATATCGCGTATCTCTCGCGCGTGTATAATCTTGGTACAGAATTTTGCGTCGGGCGGCGCCGAAGAGTTACGATGGAAAAGGAGTACGACGAAAAAACGCGCGAAACCTACACGCGGTTAACTACCTGCGAGTTCCGGTCCACGGTGAACAGGTAAACCGGTCCAGCAGCGGTCCCTGTAACCGTGCAAAAATATAGATACGCTCCGAATACTTGTTGGGAAAACACTCTCTGCTCGAATCGTGATATTAACACGTGGGGAAGGAAGGGAACGGGCAGAGGTAATCGTATAAAATACGATTTCTCGGTGTGACACGGCGGATCCCGACGCCAACCGGTTTCTTGTAAAATCTATTCGGAAGCAATAGGTCTCGATATCGGGGGACAACAGGTTCGACATAAAGAAGAGGAGCGGCGTACACACAAGTCCAGTAGGTATACCGACAGCCAGTGTCTGCGCGAACAGGTAAACCGGTCGATTCTTTATTTTCTCGTTTGCTTTTTTCCCCTTTCTTCCTTTCTTTTCTCTTTTTTTCTTTTTTGTTTTTTGTTTTTTGTTTTTCGCGCAGTCCGTCCTCTCTACGGCGCCTTCGACGCCGTGCCGGAGCGAAAGAGAGGCAGAGGCAGAGGCATTTTATCGGGAGAGAGTCTCGACCGCTCACGGGAGCGGTCCGAGGGCCTGAACCGGGTTACCTGATACCAATGAATGAATACCCCGTATCCACAATGCGCTCGCTCGCTCCTCCGCTCCTCCTCGTCGCACAAAAAACACGGCCGTTCTCGCTCCGTTCCCCTTGCCACTGGTGTACCAACACCCTTCCCGCAGCCAACGTGTCACGTTCAACGGTCGCGCGGTTGCACATGCACGTGCATCACGGCTCGATGTAACGCGGAACCCCCCGCCCCGCTCCGCTTCGAGCAACAGAGAAACAGAGAGACAGAGTGACGCGCAGAGCGATACGGGGAAAGAGAAGGTTGCAATTAGCTAATCTCTCGAGTAGAAACGATAATTGGTATAATCGATGCACCAATTAGAGAGAACGCGAAACTAACGAGATTCAACCGGGCCACCTCGCGTAACCATCTACTCTCTTCTCTCTCGCTCTCACTGTCCTCCTTTCTCTCTCCGTGCTTTTCCTCTCTTTCGCGTTTGTGGATATCTTTCGGTGGACACCAGGGGAGAGGATCTCCTTATCGCGGTCGACCGCGAGTATCGGGTCCTGAGAGAGAAAATTATTTGACGATAAACGAACGTACCCAAAGTTCGGATAATGAAAGGCAACGATACGCGCTGGAATTCGAGAGAGAAGCGCAGACAGTTGGTTCGGGTTGAAACGTGAAGAAACGTGAGAAAAATATGCCGTGCCACGCGATGGAATTTGTATCTCCTTCCGTTCCAGATCCTCTCCTCTCGTTCTGGGAGATTAGGATGAATAGGAGGACAAAGCAGGAGCGACACGAACGATCGGAGAACACCAAGGTGAGAATAACGGACCTTTCACACCGCCGTACCATACTCTTTGAACTCCAATATGTGCATCCATATACACGCGCGTCCATCCATGTACCACACACACACACGCACACACACACACGTGCACGCGCGAACGAAAACACGTACACCGCCGCTATCCGTATGTACGTATGTACGAACTTTGGCCGCTCGCACGGTCAAAGGGTTAGGATATACCCCCTACGTTTCCCTTTACAGGGCCCAGAAGCACTTTTGTCCTCGACAACGAGTATATAAGGCACGGAATATGAATTGGCGTTTCACGCTTATTGTGCGACAGGAGGTGAGAGTGTGCCGAATTAATAGCCACTCCAGAGAGACCCGGGTTTCGAATATACCGTCGTGCCGTGCGCCGTCGAGAGAAAGAGGAGGCGAGGGTTTTCAACTCTCGTCCCGGTGCACCCACCCCCTCCCGCCACCGCCTCCGCCGCCGCCGCCGCCGAAAAAAAGCACGGGGGCGTGAGCTAGTCCACGTTAGTTCGTGCACAACACTTCACAATGAAGGTGTTCCTCTCTGTTTTACAGACTGTATGACGAATCGACGCCGGCTAGTACGCGTGAAATTCGCTTTGACACGGTTCGCTCCCGTGTTTAACGGTGAATTCCTTCAAAGTTTTGCCCGACATTTCCCTCCTTTTTTCCTCTTTCCTCTGTCTCGCAAACGCTCGAACTCACTTCTTTTCGGAACAACTTGAAGAGAGGACCGACTTAATAAAAATTAATCTAATTAAATCGCCAGCCAGTCGTAGAAAGTCGATAAAACTTCACGTCCGATTGTCCGATCGGAAATTTCCTCCTGCCCCCCGCCCCCCACCGTTTCCCTCTCTTTTCCTGTTTTTATTTCGCGTTCCTCTGCCCGTACTTCCCTTCCCATCTCCCCTCGCTCCCTCGATCCGTTCGACGTACCACGGTTAAACTTGATAAAAAGTTCAAAGAATACGGATTGTCCCGATAGAGTCTCGGTTGCTCTTGTACGACACCTCGCGCGGAGAACAGTCGACGGAATCTTTCTCTCTGGATCAGTTTTACGCGACAATTTTGACGTTGTCTGGTTCCCCCGTTCCCCGGCGCGGGTACGCGAGAAGCGGGAAATGAGTTGCAGCGGAATTCCTACGACTGTGCGAAACTTTAGATTGAATTCAACGATAGAGTTCCGAAAAATAACTCTGGAACTCGACTTGCTCCTCGGTTATGGACCACACTCTCTCTCTCCCTCTCTCTTTCTCTCCGTATTTCCTTATTCCTTCTTTCCTTCTACACGCGCAACATGCGCGAAACGTCTTTCGTCATCGGGTGCACGATAGAGACCGTTTCCAATTTTCAGCGGAATTGAGAGCGGTATTTTTCACGACTGATCGGCAATTTTCGTCTCACACGCGAAACGAACAAAGAGATCAAACGTAGATCGAGATCGTACTATCCCGTTTCTTCGTCCACCGAAATCCGAAATTTCTTAATCGGAACGATCGAGGGAGGTCGTTGGCCGCGATTGAAAATAGATCGCGGTGCGCGCACTTTTCGTTTGCCGTTCGCGGCGCAAGAATGCGCTTTGACGCGTAACGCGAGTTATCGACGTCGATAAAGTGTTTCGATCAAAGGGAATTAAATGGGAAAGTGGCAATCCAATTTCTCGGCGTGTTGCGTTTGCCGTTCGTCATAATTACATTCAATTAAAAGCCCAGCAGGCTCGCCGCGTCGAACGACGGAACGCGCGTACATCGATAGATGGATAGATAGATGTATATCGCGCGGGGGTTATATTCGCTGGAGCACCGCACAAGTGCGAAATCGAACTGATCCATGGAGAACCCGTATCTATAATGCATTCTCGTGCGACCACCGTGGCCGGGGCACACGGACGCTCCTCTCGCACACTCGTCGCCGAGAGGCTCCTCTACAGATACGCGGCCACCGTTTATTTCCGAATGGCGTTCTGTACGTAGTTCCGGCGTCGACACGACGCGACAGCCCGATCGCGGCACAAAACGGACGCCCCACCGCTTAAACTAAATAATGCATGAGATGGATCGAACGCAACATTTAAATACGTGTATTCAGTTCGTACGGTCGCTGCTGCCTGCCTGCTACTACTACCTTGGCCTTGCACGATTCGTGCCATTCGGTTAAACGTTCGAAATTTCTTGGAAATCGAAGCTTCCCAGTCGTAGCCGACTGACGGCTGCCAACTGGCTGGCTGGGTGATGTCTCAGGGGGGGACGAGGTTGGGAAAAAGAAAAGGAAAAAACGACGAGGAAGTATTTGGCAGTCGTTGTCGTTACCAGAGATGGTTGATACCGTTATTATCGTGTTGGCCATCGATATCCATAATCCAGCGAGGAAAGTACCTCGTAAGTTTCGTGCGAAACACCGAGCCATAAAGATCCAGGAACGTGGAAAAAGGGGCAAATAGTAGGTAGTCGATGTCGCAGTAAAGTACGATCGTTCTCGCATGACTTACGGGAACATTTATAGGCACGAAACTGGGTTACGCGAAGACTGGTTTAAGAATTTTATTACAAATTCCCCAAACACCGCGCCTTATACAGCGAAACTTTTTACACTTTTTACACTTTTCCTAGTTTCGAGTTACCATCGAACTTGGCGTTATAGTTTCTAATTTTAAAATCGGATAAGAAGCCCAACTATAGCTTGGCCTATCTCTCTCCTTTGAATCTTATCCTCGGGCGTGTTCCAACTTCCGCGAAACTAACCCGAGAGTGCCCGAGACTGGCGGCGTTTTATCCCCCCCCCCCCCGCTGTATTTCGTGTTTACGAGGAAACGAAGAAGGATCGTAGCAAATTTATTTAACAAGACGTTCCCGTTTCGATTCCTCTCTTGCCTGCCATTTATGGGCAACGAGTCTCAGTCAGACGAGCAACGCTCTTCGGAGAAGGGAAACGCGATAAGAAGCGAAAGAAGCACTGTTGATACCTTGTTGATCAGCGCCGCTGCGGCTAATCCTTTGAAGGAACTGGAACCTCGCAGCCCCCTTGAAAGAAAGACGCTGCCAGCCTTGTTAACTTTTAGCCGGACGTTGCTACGTCGGTTGCTGGAAACGTGCATCACACGAGCCGGGAAAGTTGGCTCGTCCAGGAACCAGCGTCGTTTACGCGCCGCGCCGCTTAAACGGTTCGCGAGGATCGGAACGGCCGGTGAATATAAATGAAGTTGTCTTTTGAGGCGCGCTGCCGCGACGACTTTCCTCCGTGTAACGTAATGAGGCGGCAATCACGCGGGATTATCGAAGGTGAGATAACCTCGTCTCGGTCTCGGTCGAAGAGGCTCGGGCTACGAAAGCCACGAGCCGGGCCACCAATGAAATAATTCAAAGCTACTTCGCAAATGTATGCAAACGCGTAACGAGACAAGCGCGTAATTTTCGAACGCGCGTCCAGCGACTGTCGAGAGCAAGTCGTTCCTCGAGAATTTTTATGGCCACGAACGAGTCAGCGAGCTGCACGAACTTGCTTGTTCAAAGACAGTTTAAGAAGCCGAAGATGACTTTTCCTCCGGCGAAAGTTCGATTTTAAGGTGTCCTCCGGTGTCGAGTGAACTCGTTTACTTCGACCGCGTCTCCCCTCGCCATTAGACGCTTTCCTGTTTTTCTCTGTCGTTCCTTCGCGTCGCTTCGTAACAAAGAAACGATCATCCAGCTTGGATTACGAGCACATTTACGAGCAACCTGGCCAACCAGTCTTGTCAGCCCTCTCGGAAAAGCGAGATCGCCCGGATTGAATCGGAAGCAGGAGAGCCACGAGGTGGAAGGGAAAAAGAGGAAAGACGGCGAAACGTCGAAGTTAAAACCCCCGGGGGTACAGTTTGGCGGGAAAGCAGTCGGGCGACCAGTGGTTGGTTCTGCTTCGTGCTCGAGCTTAACGGCACTTAAATTGGAATTAATGCGTAATTAAGGCGCGTTCGCGCGATTGTCATCGTGGCTCAAGGACCGCTTAAGCTTACGCATCGTCCTCCGCTGGCTCGTCTCGCTTCAGATTGCTCAAATCAAAATGAACGACGCTGACTGCGGCGCGAATCCACTCGACTCTTTGTTTCAAAGAACGACGCAGTTGTTTCAATTTTCCCCCCTTTCCTCTGCCGTTCTTCTGCCATTCGCGTATCCGTGGCTAATTTCTTTTTAACACTCGCTCGTCCCAGCCAAACTTCATCTCGCAATTTTATCTCCCGAACACGCTTCATCGTGTAATTACTACATCCCGACACCCGGTACGTTTACACAATTAGGAAAGTCCACTGCCGAAGAAGTGCGAACGAGCGTGCGCAGCCAGAGAATCAGAGAGGCCAGAGGGAGAAGAAGCCGGCCAGAGAGGCCGAGAAAATTTTCTCGATGGAACTTGCCAAAGAGCTTATCCAGGGAAGACGTCTATTCACAGTTTCGGTCTTTGTGGATTTACAAGATTACCAACTTTGCGACCAGCTCGCGTTTACCTCCCGGTGCCCGGCGAGACCTCTCGCTCGCGGATTTGCATTCTTTAAGAAAAGTGACATCAAAAAGTTTCCCTCGCTACCTTACCCCCCGCCAGCTATACGTTGTGTTTCGAACGAAACTTTGACACGTTTGTCAATATCCTCTTCTAATTCCTTTCCTTTCGTTACCTGCTCGTTAATTGAAAACGATAGTGACACCATTTGGTCGCGATAAAACTTTAGTTTCTTTTCACTTTCTTCTCTTTCTTTTTCTTTTTTTGTTTTTAAACGTCGTTCGTAACGTCGTGACGACAAAGCGATCGTAAAATTTTCCTGTCCAGCGAACTTGAAATTCCTGACCGGGCGAAACAAAAATACAAAACGCCACGCCGTGTCGCGATAACACACGCGACGCATAAAAATTCATTTTTAATAATGCAATTTTCTGTCAAACGCAGGTGAAAAAGGTGGATGTAAAAAACGACGAAATAATAAAAAAAAAAAAAGAAAAAAAAAGAAAAATACGGTCGCTGGAAAAAGATACGCGCGGAATGCGCAGCTTGACCCAGTTGACAGGATGGATTTTGCACGAAACGCGCGCGTACTTCAACCTGTCCAAATCAACCAAAGCTTCTCGATGCGACAGCCGGCGGCCCGCGTATAGCCAACTTAAAATGGAAAACGAATTTGCCGACGCTTTGTCGGGAAGCGATCCTCGAGCGATCGTTGCTCCCAATGAAAGTTAACGATAGCCGGTGAAATTAAGATCGCGCAACTTTTTATCCCCGTATTGGGGACAACGTTCCAACGATTCAATCGCCGAGGGCTGTGTTTTATCAGCGCATCTGCCGAATTAAAATCGATAAAGCGATTCGAGCACGAAGAAACGAGTACGTGCCCGGGACACGATATTTCCGTAGATACTGCGTCGTGGATTTATTCCGTGATGAATTATCGGACAGCACACCTTTCATCGTACTAAATACATATTTCATAATTAAACGTCGCGAAACTTGGACTATGCGGGGAATGTCGAACATAAAGGGGATCGTGACGAGGCCGGGGTGGGTTAGAAACGCGAAATTGTTCGTACCCCTTCTCGTGAAATATCTCCCTTCGCCGTCTGCCTTAATTTCGAATATTTAAATACAAGGTACGTTCGCAGTACTGCCTTTAAAAGAGAGAGAAAAAGAGAGAAAGAGAGAGAGAGAGAGAGAGAATTAATAATAACGCTTAGGAGCTGCAGACGCTTTTCATTTGATTTCGTTCCGTATTTTTAAATTGAAGAAAATGAAATTGATTGGGTGGCTAATTAAAAATTATATCGCGTCCGGTACCATCTAACAAATGAACGAAATTAAATTCCATTTTTTTCCTTTTCTCTCTCTCTCTCTCTCTCTCTCTCTCTCTCTCTCTTTTCTCCTCCCTTTCAAACTATAAATTATATCGCGGATTCGCGCGTGTTCGAAGCGAAAAACGAAACACCAAGTTTCTCTATGACTGCGAGTAATGAAATTCTAATTTTAGAACGTGGAGGGTTAGTGGGAAGTATACACTTATGAAGGAATATCCCAGCGACACTTAAGAGCTTAATTAACGCTACGCGAAACGTGGCTGCTTTTTGCACGACCACCGATGCATACCTTACGAGCAGCACTGGCCCAACCAAGCCGGCGTTTCTGCCTCCGTGTGTGCACGATGACGGCCCTTGTGTGTGTGCACATGTGTGAAAACATCAAGGGAGTTGAAATTAGGTTAGAACACATTGAGACGTCTGGGATGACTCGATTAAATGTACCTCCCATCTGTTTAGATTTGATTACGGCACATCCCTCGGCGGCCGCTGAGGACCGATCGTATCTGGGCTACGAGATCTTTAAGGGTAAATATTTTCTCGTTGAAGCGTCTCGCGTCGCCACTTGTGCAAGGAAATTGCATCGTTTTCCGAATAACGAAATCACGAGTTTACGAACGAAACCGACGCGACAATTTTATTTGATTCGGAGCAACGATAAAAAGATACGATCGAGAGAAAGAGTCCAGAGATATATCGCCTAAAAGAAATAAATATGGAAACCAGAGAAACCGTGGAGTCACTACGGCCGAACGTTAGAACGATAGTCAATCTCTCGAATAAAGCTAATGGCCACTTCTAAACTGTTGAAACGATCGAAGAGGTGCGCCAAATGTCGATAATGTACTTGCAGGCACAGGCCAGTCCGACGGTACGCACCCATTCAATTTCGCTCGTAACTAACGGCTCGAAACGGAAAACGGCCGATTTAATATCAGAAATTGATACACCGCCCAAGCCAAAGTAACGCGTCATGCAATTAATTCGCCCGCTGCAGAGAAAAGCTTGCATATTTCGATTTCTGAGTGTTTGTTCGCCGACATCGACGTTTGTCGAGGGAACTTTGTCGAGATAAGAATTCGGAACGCCGAAAAAAGGGAAACACCGAACGAGCGGGTTAAGACCTGTGCGAAGGCAAGAGGGAGACGTTAGAGGGCAGAGAAAGGGTAGAAGGAAGAAGAAGATGGAACTTTGGACTCGTTGCTCGGCCGCAGGATTCAGCGCGGAAGGGGAGAGCCACTGGTATGAATGTCTCCTTTATTTCATTTTACGAAATAACACCGTCGTTTAACCCAGTGGGGCTTGTATCGTCCAGACATCGCAATGGTGCTCGAAACGAGAACGCCGTTTTTGTGAACCGCGATAATTACACAGGCGCAGCTTCGCGAGTACAGGAAACGTACACGTCCAGCGCGTAAACGCTTGCTCCGGTGTATTTCTGTTTCGCTGAAGGAATCAACGGGCGAAAGAAATCTCATTTGCAAACAGAAATATCATTGTTCGACCCTGACCTCTTTTAACGTATCTACTTTGCAACGTTTTCTTGTCGCAAGTTTTGCGCAACGTGAGATAACACGAATCGGTCGTGGAATCAGTGTAAAACGCGTCTTCGCTCTAAAATGATTAATCAATGTTAACGACGCGCGTAAAAAGAGAAACAGCGTGGGCACGTGGGTGGGAAAACCGAACGACCATTGTACGGTGATTATTCAAGTTAGCAGGAGTTTGAGGATTCTGTGAACTTCATAGCGGCCATGCGGACAAACAGAGTATCAATTTCCCCGGGAAATCCTCGTGTAATCCGCTAACAATGGACACTGGGGTCGGTCGACCCAAGATTCTCCCAGACCAGCTCTGTACTCGAAACGTTCAATGAAGATGAATCGTCTTATAAGTGATTCCGCGATGATGCATCCTCGTGGAAAAATATTTGGACACTAAGCACGCTCCCCTTATCGCACTTGCGCTTGAATACCTTCGCGCAACTTTCTCTTGTTTCGTTGCATATAAATTCGAAACGCTTTGTATACGAGCCGGAAAGTTTTGGAGTCGTATCGATAAAGCAACTCCAATAGCTCTTATCCCTTTCCCGGGAAAAGCTATATTTTTCTACGGATACGCTCGTTCGCAACGCGCCTTCACGCTCGAAGATGTATTATTTATCGCACCCGCCTATCGTATTTTCCTCTGCTAGAGAATCGCTCGAAATTGGTATCGACGCGATACCAGCTTTTTTCTCGCGGCACCAGCTAAAACGAGAAACGCGCGAAATTCGAGTTTCTCGGAACAGCTGAATCTCAAGCGTGGATCAATCCTGTCGTTGTTCTCAACGAACGTGCACGTGGTGCATCGTGCGTGAATCGTGAATCTTAAAAAAAGAAAAAAAAAAGAGAAAACTTTCTCAAAGAAGGGGTTTCAGGGGTGCGAGCGTTCGAAAGACGCGATCCACGATCCCTGATTTATTATTCCATTTAACGTCTACACGTGTCAGGGCGAATGAACTCTGAAACCCCTCTTTGGTAGGAAAGCTCCGTTAATTGCGGTATCGAACTTCGCAATCTCATTCGTCTTCGGCCAACCGTGACGACACCACCTTCGTTCAATCGTATCGGTTACGGCCACTCTGATCGAGTGAAACGGACAGTTAGACCGTACGAACGAAGTCGGAGGAGCTCGGGGTTGCTGCAGCGAGCGGCGAACGACGCCGAGGGTGCAAGAGAGCTCGTGCGTGTTCGAGAGACGCTAAGAGCGTAAGAGACCGAAAGTGGCGCGAGCGTGTGGAGAGTACAGAGGTGGAAGAAGAATATATTATACCTAGCGTCAGCTGTGCTTTATAACCCAAGCATCAGGCCGCGGTGTCGTGGTATAGGTTTATACCGGCGATACACAGTGCATCTGCCAACCCCTGTTCTCTCCCCGTGCGATCAGCTCTGCTCCTTTTTTTCCCCGAGATGTGCCATTCCTTCCCCTTCCCCTTCCCCCCCCCTCACTCTCTCTCTCTCACCGATTCGTCTTCCTCGCCATCTTTCCTCCTCGCCCTTCCCCTCTGCCGCGCTACACCGCAAGAGCAGCGGTTTTTGCGCCTTCGATCATTACACAGTCGCGGCAGCGGCTACACCGGCCATCTTCCTCGCGAAGGAGATGAAGTTATCCGTGCGTACGTGAGCAAGGTGTCAATACTTTCAGCTAGTCACGAAACTGGCAAAAAATCATCGCCGCGATCCCGGCACCGGCAATTTAAAACGACCAAATGGAAAACGCCACGACAGCGGGAACTGGTTCTTCACGAACGTTTAATTCGTTTCGTTCGACGTTTTATAACCCCGGAGGAACCCGACGATCTCTAAATACCATTTTTTTTTTTCGTTTTTGTTTTATACCTCCCCCACCCTCCATCGATTATTTCTCGATAAATAAGACGCGAGTCACGGCTGGATACGCGATCGATCGTCTTATTTCCTGACTCGAGTTTCGCAAGCTCCGCCCCTCGTTTCCCCGCGGATGAGACGTCTTTGTCAGCCGTGATCATTAGTCGGAAAAGTGGGCGCAGCGGTAGTTAAAGGCGAAGTCATTTACGTACACGCGAACGTTTCGCCGGCGCATTCCAAAAGGCTTGATATACATCTGTACGCGAAAGGAGGGGAGATTCGAAGCGTGAACGTCAAACAGAAGCCGTTGCATCGAATGAAAGCTAAGCCCTTATGAACATTTAAGTAACTCCCTAATGGAAGTTTGGATCTCGTCGCAACGTGGAAAGTTGAGAACTCGCCAGACACCCGCCATGCGCGGCTAAAACCTCCTCGCTCGTGGCTACCGACGTCGATGAGCACGTACATATTTCGTCTCTTCAGCTACCGTATAGTCTGACACGTTGGATGTATCAGCTTCCTCGCTGGTAAAGTCACCAACTGAGACAACTTTGCTTAAAAAAAGAAAGTCCCTGTGAGTTTTCAAAAAGTGGGATTACAGAATCCGCTTCGCATTCGCGCGTCAATTTGTTTGCTAAACAGCTCCCCCGTGAGGGGGGGGGGGGAGAAAACAATGGAAAATTTGAAATTACGTGGTTATCGCTAATTCGGCTGGTTCTTACAACAGCCCGCGTTGTTAGACGTTGATCGCGTTATCGTCACGTTAGTCGCGCGTCTTGTTTCTAAACGCAGACACCAAAGACGTTGTACGACTCGGGACCATTTCATAGATCGGCAAGGCATGCGCTTGTAAAGCAGCTTGCAGCCTCGGCAGCATGCGGCGTATTAGGGCACGTGTGTACGATTATATATCCTCGCTACCGTGCCACACGGTCCGCGCACACGACTGCGAATTAAATTACGTCAGTCTATATCGTGTAACAATGCGCTCGCAGAATTACACGGGGAGTCGGCACGTCGTCGGTGGAACGTGTTACAG
Source organism: Melipona quadrifasciata (assembly GCA_001276565.1). Classification (NCBI taxonomy): domain Eukaryota; kingdom Metazoa; phylum Arthropoda; class Insecta; order Hymenoptera; family Apidae; genus Melipona; species Melipona quadrifasciata. The sequence continues at coordinate 5,094,814 of KQ435794.1, read as the reverse complement.
TTGTAATGAGGCAGAGTGATTTCACGATGAAACAGCGAGAGACAAGAGAATCCCGTGTATAAACCTAGAAGCCGCTGTAAATCACGTTACATTTATCTTCTTCTTCATTCATGCTGAACTGTTAAGCTTCCCGCGTCCTCGGAGCGTGCGGGGCGAAAGGATCTATTTGTCGGGGCGAATGCTTTTCAGCTTACAGAAAAAAAAAAAGAAACGAAATACAACCGCTCGCAGCGAACAACGTTAATTCCCACTGCAGATCTTCCGTACGTTCATTTGTCGCGAATTAACGCGATGAAAGGTCGCCTTTCGAAACGAGTGTTTTAAAACACACAACGTCATCTTCAATCCGAAAGGTCGCGCGTAATATTTGTATAAATTGTTGTTCAATTGTCTCGATAGTAGACAAGCTTCGTCGCTTTTACAACAAATATTATGTTCAGTACGCGGGACGTATTTGACGACACACACTGTGGCACAAGAGCGTGTTCAATTGCAGAAACTGCTGAAGTACTCGCATCGCTTTCCGATACTATTGACAAGTGACGTGTACGGCGCGTATGAAAAATATCTACCCGCGATACCCCTTGCACGAGAACATCGCCTCGCCGTGTAACTGTTAATCGGATACACGACGATCCATTTTATCAGAAATTTTTTATAATGCACGAGCATAAATCCTATTACAATACCATTACATCGCTAATTTCTTTCCGATATAATTTCCCAGCGCGATTGCATTTTTTTTTCTTTCTTTTCTTTTTTCGTTTTTTTTTTTTTTTTTCTTTTCTTCTTTTCTTTTTTTTTTTTTTTGTTTTTTTTTTTTTTTTTTCTTTTCTTCTTTGCCCGTCTGTGATAATCGATCAACGAGGAAGGGACACGAAAAGGGACAGGGAGGAAGAAAGGAAAGAAAAACCGGAGAAAAGAGGAGGAAAGAGACAACGAGAGAAATTTTCCGACAACGTAATCAAACAGCGCGATAAATCACCATGCCCCGGGTGTGTTTTGTATTAATAAAAATTCCATTAATCTTACCGGTACCGAAAGTAAAATAAAGCAGGTGGGGAAAAAAGGAGAAACAATTTAACCGAGTCTCGGTGCCAGGCCCCTAATAATTTAGTCGTCCGGCCGAGGAGTTGCCTGAAAATCGTCGCGCGATTCTTCACGGCGCAGCGTTAATTTTATTCCCGTGAGCGCGGAGAGCGTGAATTAGTGTCCAGAAAGGGATGGTACCACGCCGGCTACCATTACCGGCCGAGTAACATACGTAAGAGGTCCACGTACCGGACCGACCTGGCGCGATACCGGCGAAGAAACATCTCCGCGCGTCGTGCTGGGACGTAATTCATTGCCGGCAGGAAGCTTGTACCTTAATCTCATCGTATTCTGGTCGAACCGCTGCTGCGAAGGACGACGACGACGATGACGACGCAGTGTGAAACGTACTGTAGCTTGTACGTGCAAACGCGGTGCTTATAAAGGAGACCAATGTATGCATGGCCCGCGTACATAACTATCAGCGGAATGTATCATCTCCGCAGTCTACCGGCAGGACATGTTATTCTGGCTGCACACCAATCTCTGGCAATCCAACGGGAATTATTATGTAACTCCCGCAATATAAATGCATCGAGGATTTGTCGAACGATAGGCGCGCGTACGCGTCTACCTACCAACCGTGGAATATTACGTATAATGCCGTGACGCGACGTATCAACAAAGACTGCACGCCGCATTGCCATTGATCCGAATGAAAATCGCCGGACCAGCCAGTCGTTCTCGCCCGGCCCTTTAATTGTATATACGTGCGCGACAACTAGCATCCGCGGTGCTAGACCTTTTCGGAGTAACCGTGCATTGTTGCAACTTTGTCAACACCGATCGAAATTCGTCGCGTTCGCGATTGACCAGGCGTGTAAAACGACTGGCTGGAAAGAGCGCGTAAGGGAAAGATCGAAGCCGAAATTTTCATCAAAGCGAATGTTCGAGTGAACAATGCGAGGCGTGACGGCCATTCGAACTAGCGTGTTAGAGCTAGAACGGAGCTGAATCTGGATACTAATTCCGTGGCGCCCGGTAGGAAATTCAGGCCATGCACGACGCGCAATAATGCGCTCGAATAACGTAATAACGTGAAACGATTCGGAACGAGCGAAATAATTTATGATCCACGCGCTCCGGTAATTGTTTGTTGTCCTGCAACACGTTCTAAGATCATCGAGAGAGAGAGAGAGAACGAAACTATGCACTGAACTTTACGTTATCCTCGATTCAATCTACGCTAGAAATTGGTAGAACGCACACCGGAACAAGAATCATGCAGTGTACTCTGGAATACGTTTGCGCTAATGCCGACAATTTTAGTATTTTTCCATGCAATCACCTGGTAGGATTGCCTGGCATTACGACGAGCAAGTTGCATCGACCTGGGAAGGAGTCGAAGAGCCTCGCGGAAGGGATTTGCAGAAAGAAACAAGGTCGAAGGAAAGAAAGAATGGCAGTTCTGGTGCATGTAAATAAGCGACAAGCAGCCTACGAGAAGAAAACTGGAATAACACTGGCTATTATGGGAAAGTAAAGGCACCGTGTTTTCAGCGGGCTTTACTCCGTGATCAGGTGCTACTGTGCCATTCTCGAATCGAGATAATGTGATTCTGTACAGGACCGGTTGCTAGGTAACGTGCAATCAATAGGGAAAACGGAAGATCGAAGACTGTAAAAAGTACTTCCGATGTAGTACAAATTCGCCCGATGTGTAATTTACTCGTTAACGATCTCCATCGGTAACGCACGAGCAATTTTATCAAACAGTCGTGTATAGCGATGAATCGGTGTACGCGTATTACATGAAAAATACCTGATTTGCAAATTTAAACGCTACTCATTTAACGGAATAATGAAATTAACAGTAATTATTGCCGAAAGTGTATATATATATATATGTACGCCATGTTCTTGCAAACAAAGAGAATCTCGACAACTTTTAACATCTCGCATTTCGCGCAATAACCTCTGTACGAAGGCAGAAATATTCACGTTATTTCCGTTCATTTCCGAAAGCGTGGATCGATCAATTCAGTGTGAGGATAATTTGATAGAAAGCTATTTGAGAATTACTAGCGTCGAATCGCTGTTGGTAGCGGTACACAACGCTGGCACACACAACGAGCACGCGGTGAGAGAAGAGAATCGATCAAAGAGGGAAAGAAAGAAAGAGAGTGAAGCAGAGATCAAATGAAAGAGAAAGAGAAAGAGAAGGCGGCGGGTAAATCAAAAATCGAACAATGGACTAATGCTTGGCAGCCGCAATGACCGCCACCGTTCGGTCGTTTTGATTTTCGCCGATTCGGACGGTAGTTATGCTTTAACGTGGCGGTACTTAAATAAATTATCAATCGCGTTGAAAGCCACCAGCCCGGCCCCGAGAGAAGCCAGAGAACCAGCGGCGAGAGGAGGAGGCCGCGAAACGGGGAAACCAGAAGCGAGGGGACCGGCACAAGTTGAAAGTGAGACGAGGCGTCGAGGGCGATTAAGCAAATATCCAATTTTTTCCTTTTTTTCAAACAGGCCGACGTACAAACGTGCCTCATTTCATACCGGGCAAGCTCGGCTTTTATTTGCGGTACGCCGGGCATTCGACGTTTGTTAAATCGCTATAAGCGGTTCGAGTGATACCAAGAAGAATATAAATGGCCACCGAATTGACTCGCGTGTCGGCGGTGCTCCGACGCGAGTGCGAAAGTAAATCACAAGGATCCAGGGGTGGGCCTTTTTTCCCTTTCCCGACGTAATTACAAACCTAAGTGATATATTAGTTCGGTAATCGACTAGCGGTGGGCAATGCTTCGATAACCGGTGTTACAAGCGTACGTGAAAACTGGGAATTTCGCCATATTTTGCCTCCCTTCAAACCACAAAGCTTTTGTTAAACGTCAAACAAGTTTTCATCAAACGCATAATTGAAAAGTTATATACAGGTGTGCATACCCTGAATGCAAACATTGTAAAAACAGAGCTGTCCCCGTTTGTCGAAAGTCAATTTCCACGAACGAAATCATAGCAAACGAAGATCAAGCGTCTTTCGTTCTGCTCAATCATCGTAAAGATTGTGATAAAAATAGGGGGACAAAAATAGAACGTAGAACAATTTTTACGAAAAATCTTCCCGCTGGATAAACTGCTCTTTCACTTTTAACGCAACACCGTTTTTTCTTCTTTCAATTATGTCTCACCACCATGTTACGACAGGAGTTGAATTTGTCCGGAGAAAATGGATACACGGTACCAGAATCCATTGCCGAATCTACTGTTACGTTTAGTATCGGTATCGAGATTGCGCACGGGTATTCTTGCCAATGGTGGAACATACATGGAAACGGGACTTGGAAAGTACCTATTCTATTAAACTCGATCCGAATAAGCTTCTATAGAAAACTTTGAAATAGGTGTTAGATTGTTTCGAATACGGTACCACGCGCTACGGTAGTACATAGTTTAATACCGACCTGCGCGAAATACACATCATCGTCACATAGTTCGATTAACCGTGCTTTCGACCCTGCTTTCGACCTTATTTTATCTATTTCCGACACGTACGGCAACAACGCACACCCCCTGCCCCTTTTTTCCCTTCCATTAATGAACAGGAAATTGGACTTTGAAAAAAAGTAACGTTAATGTCTTTTATTGTAGACGTGTACGCAGATACGCACGATCCGACGAGCAAGACCCATCGATTTAGACGATAAAACGCGGACGACAACGCTCGACATTCAATCCCGCTTCGACAACGAATTGGTTTTTGCCCGTTAACCGAGCTCTCGCCCACCACTCCACCTCACCTCCATCCCTTTCTGCCGCATTAGTCAACCACCCGGCGAAACTCGAGTACAGATCGATCTTCGCTTCTCGATTCCGCTCAACTTCCATACTCGTAAAATTATCTATCCCGGCCCCCGATGGTTCTTTAACGCTCGCGTGGATGCTGCGCACGTATGGCGACGCACACGTGCACGGCTCGTGTGCACGTAACGGGCTCGGCTTACAGTGCACTTGACCCTCGCGCAAAACGCGGCCCAATAAATCGATTTCGACGCTTCAACTCGAAACTCACCCGGTACATTTATAATGCCCGACCTCCGAAAGCCGCTCGCGGCAACGCACGTACGTACATCCCGAACGCCGGTAGAGGCGTGAACGCGCCGGACCTTTCTCGCTCCGCTTTCAATTCCGCCCTTTTTTCCCTCGGCGCGCTACGGCGCGCCGAGAGGGACAAGGAAACCGATCGAAACGGAAACCATCCACACGTACACGGCCCTCGCCGCGCGTGTGCCCGCGGTTTCGCGGCAAGAAATATCGCGGCGATACATCACGACATCGATCGAGAACCGAGAACGCCGTGCTCGTGTTCGCCGGCGATACAGTTTCCAGTTTCGAAAACTAAAAAGCGAAACGAAGGTCAAGAAATCGGGGCTCTACCCGGGGGGGGGGGGGATTTAAAAAGGATATTCCTGGCTCCTTCCTAATCTAACACCGTTCCACGTTTTTCAAAGAGATACGAAACGATTCCGCGCAAACGGGGCGCGAGAAGGGAGCGTAATAAAAGGTCGGTCGTAGGAAGAGATACCGAGTTAGAGCAGAAACTTGGATAGGAGTGTATAAAAATAACGAAATGCGGAGCGAAAATAAAGGGCACGGATAAAGATGCAAAAACGTTGAGCCGAGAAATATGATTTCCCGCAAGAAACGGCGAGATGGTCGAATAAATGGCGATAAAGATCGCACGATCTCTATATCGAGATGGCCCTGCTACGCTAGGAAAGCTCGCTTTTCCCGCACGAGGAGGCGTTACCATTCGTGGAATGCTTCAACGTGGAAATGCGGTCGTCTCCTATCCGGAACAAGGACATTCACGGTAATATCTCGGATGAGATTAAACGGAGCTTGCATTCTTCGCGTAGGGCGTAGGGTAATGTTCTCCGTAAATACGATGTTTTCGACGACTATACCACGGAGAGATACAAGAAACAAAATTCGAAATCCATATAAAAATCCAGCGTTATGCTCTGTTGTTAGATTTCGCGTTACATTTCTGTTGCGCGTTAAAGTAGATATTTTTCTAAACAATAACGCCCTGCGTTTCACTGAGCGTTGCACTCTGAATTTCCGCATTAATTGTTTCGAAGCACCGGCTTTACAAGCACGTAGATTTCACTTGAAGGTCGCCTTTGTTTTACACTGCAAATAATGCCAACTCAAAGTACCTGTCTAAAATGCTTGTCCAAAAATGCCTGTTCCTTTGTTTAAACGGTCAAACAAAGGCTGGTACGACGCGCACGCGAGCGTAACCGAATAAACGTTTTCTGGCGGGGTGAATCGCGAGCCAGCTGGTTCCGCGGCGTCTCAGATTTATCCGTACATACAGGATGCGTAACTCGGCGTGAAAGTAATTTCATTGGAAGATAAGCGCGTTAAAGATAAGAGAGAGAGAGAAATTCTGACGTGAGACTTACATTGGATTGGTGGAGTTCCAGTAGATGTCCGGCATGCGGGTACAGGTGGCTTCCCGAGGGAACGCCTCCATCACAGCTAACAGAAGAAGAAATAGGATGAACCAGGGCATGATGTCCAGCTGAATCTTGAGGCCGTTTGCGTACCACTTCCAGGGAAAAACCTTGCGTCGTATCGGTCACCTGCGTCGTCGAAATGAGCGATTAACAATGCCGTCGAGAATTTGGTTGGATAATCAGCTTAAACGCGAAACACGGATGATAACTCAGAACGGTTGCCGAGTACGAGTATTTAGCGTCCTTCGGTATTACAGAGAGACCGAGGGAACTACCGGGCTTAAATAAAGCCGTAAACTGTGCTGTGTAATTAGAAACGAAGAATTCAAGCTAATTAACGATTCAAGGAAGACTCCTATTCCTTAGGTATCCGCAACGGCATAGAAGGTTCTGGCCGTAGACGATAAAAGGAACGTAAAAGCCTGCCGACTCGTACAATCGTAATGAAGAAACCCGGACTTAATTTGTACCACTTGTGCGATCTTGTATTGTCGTAAAATCGTAGCAACGTATTTTGCAGCCTACGCGTGAACAAAAACATTGGTTTCGCTCGGCGATTTTTTTTTTGGTTTTCAACACGTGTAACGATTTCATTAGGGACGAATATTGTAAGATTAATTAATGTTACGCTGAATAAAGTCATTTCAATACTCCGATGCTCCATTAAAGGTTGCCACGAAGAATGTAAAAAGAAAGCAGTGGCGGAAACGAACAAGTCGCAAAACAAATTGAAAATTTGATTTGAGCGAATGATAAGAACTTAAAGAACTTAAGGAGGGATAAAACGTTCAAAGAAAACAACGAACCAAAAGCGTTTCTGATAACGATGCATTTTTCAGTGCCACATTTTTCGGGCAAGGTATCATACAGCAACAAAATAAAATAAAACAGGAAGCAGATAGAAGGTGCCAAGTGTCGGAACGCAATTGCTGCAATCACGTCTAGTTAAAACCACGAAAGTTTGCGGATAAGACAATCAGCTTCTTGTTTCGTTAACGCAGTTATTCCTCACATGCCTGTCCTTCGTATCCCAACGGGGTACAAATCTACATGCTCGAATGACACGCGAATATGTATTTTGGAAAATTTTAAATGTAGCATTTAAGAAGAATTTACTTTTATCACGATTTTTTCACGTCGAACGAGAAACGACACAGTCGTATAAATTTCCAAATTTAATTTGCACGCTTGCGTTCACCATCAGGCATGATCTCCACGGCGAGATACCAGTTCAATGTTCGTTCCTCATTGCAAAAGACCCCCCATCGAGTGAATCTTGTTTGAAACAGAGTCACCTGCTTTCAGAGCCGTAGTCCCGGATGATCTCGGAGGAAAGGCGGAACTTTATTGCGTTCTTGCACGAAAGACACGTTTACGACGTGAGTCGGAAGAGAACGAGAGTGAAACGTGTGGTCCGATCCAGAAGAGCGAGAGGAAGAAGAAGGAGACGAAGAAGAAGAAGAAGCTGGAATAAAGCATGAAACAGTGTGCATCTAGTAGGGGAGAAGACCATTAAAGATCTACCGAGCTGTCGGATAGCTCGCTGTTCTGTTCACGGGACAGGCTCGGCTACAGGATTTTTCTCCCATTCTACGTTCCCGTCTTTTATTCTTCGTTCCTCTCGCTCATCTTCGTTTCACTCCGCCCCTTTTCACCACTGATTTACCACGTCAACGTCCGATTTTCTCGAGAAACTTCAGAATCACGGTACACACCGTCTAGATTGCGCTTGTTATTCAAGTACATAAAGTACTCCGATCTTGATCGTCCATTTTGAAAACAACGATTTCACGAAAAAAAAAAGAAAAAGAAAAAGAAAAAGAAAAAGAAAGGAAAGGATGGTAATTACTTTCTTAATGATTTACAGATTGCTTTTACCTTCGTATCATTTATGTTGAACGTTCTCTGCCATGAAACTCTATTAACCGTTCTATCTATTAATTAAGTTTTATTGCGAGACGTCGGTCATAAACTTCATCTCTAGAATTTACGTACTAATAATGATAAGAGGGGTAGATGCATTTGAGACTTCCCATTAAGACATAAAGACGTCCTTCAAGGGCCTTGACTAATTAATTACGTATGCATAACGGCAAGCGGCACAAGTCAAGTTTTCAATTATGTTTAATTATTTTCTCACACGCGAATGCAACTCGATAATTAGACAGCGAAAACAATTCTCAGCAACGTTGAAAAAAAAGAAAAAGAAAAATATCGTTTAGCGACTATCACCTCGATCTACTTTATTCCGAAACTCTCGCGTAAAATAAATCTCGGCAAAATTAGATTCGCCAGCATGGTATACGGTCGTGTGCATGACGCTTCCATGAAATAAAAAAAAAAAAAAAAACAAAAGAGGAGGAAAGAAAAACAGGGAAACAAAACTGAACCGCGTTGCGAAATTTAGTTCCTCATTAGTGTCCCTTCCGTAACCAGCGCCTCGAAATGTTAATTAAAACCGACAAAAACAATATTGTCGCAGGACCAGTTAACCTGCAAAATACGTGCACACAGATGCTCACGTGTGCGTGTACACGCACGTGTACACCAGCATATCCGTAATGGATGAGCACGGTTGTTTTGTTTTGAATGAATACCGGCATCGCGCGTGCATGCACACGCATATACACGCTACGTACAGGTGCACGCAGACACGTGTGCAGATACGGTGTAAGCGAGTCGACCGATACACATTTACGCATCCGTACGTACACGAATGACGGTGGATAAACGGTGAAATATTACAGGGATACTTACTTTTTGCAAGTGACCGAGTGAGCTGCGTCTGCACTTCCGTCACGTAAACACTACTGGTTTATTGTTCTTCGCGTAGACGAACGTTTAACCGTGCGCGTGGCACAATTACAGGCCGGTTGCCTCCACGGACGGAGCGCGTAATCTCGGCTAAATCGGACAAAGGATCACGGCGAAGAGGTTAGGTTTAACGAAAATCGAGAAACTCGAGAAAACCGGTACTATCGCGGAGATAATTGAAACCGGGATTAACAACCGCCACGGCGTCGAGAGATTTGCGCGTAATGAAATTTCCTGCGTTGCCCGTACAGTGCGAGAGAATTTCCGGCTACCTATCGATCAGCGATGCGACCTTGAGAAACTGACGAGCAGCAAGGTGCAGATGCGAGGGTGGCACGGTGTGTCGGATAGTTAAAAGCGGTCGAACGAATTAATTAGGATGTTAATTAATCGATTAATCGATGCCCGTAACGGTGCGCGACTAATTGGCCACGCGTTGTCTGTTGTCTCGATCGACACGCCGAATTCGGAATTCACGAGGCCGCGGAGCAATCCTCTTCCACTCTTACAGAGCAAACACGAGACGTCGATAGCTTCCTTGTAATCCAACTGGCGATGCAGCTTTTCTTGCACACACAGGTATCTTCCCTCACGTAACGATATGGGAAATGAACACACGCGTACCGAAATGTCACTAACAATCACGTCGGATTTAACAAGCCGATACGCGGCGAACGTTAAAGTTGAATTTCGGTTACTAAATGCAGGCTTGATTTCCCAAGTGCTACGCCACTGCACAGGATCACAACGTCACAACGAAATACGGCCTGTTGAAATACCTCGAGAGAGACGACAGTTCTCCTCGTGATTCTTCGTAAAAACCCGTGAAAGGAAGATTAGTTCGATCGGGGGAAAAAACCGGTCATTAGTGGTCTCTGTCCGATTTTCTCTACTGGAGTCGCCTACCGGTGTCGTGATATACTCGATACACTCGAATAGAAGCTTCCCTCCGAACGTACCTTCTTTCTTACGTCGGAAATTTGATGTTATTCCTCCTCCCGATATATCGAGGTAAATGTTCGTACTGGATCTATGGTTTTCTCGTGGTCAACCAAACGGGATGTCGGACGAATCCAGACGTTCTCGAACGTTGCAACGACACTCCGTTTGCGCGCGAAGCGAGATTTCAATTTTTTGAATACGTCACGAGTCACGAGGTTATGGCTCCAACGGGTTCTGTCTGTATTAATATGGCGTCTCTGTTCTTCCAAGTTCTTGTCACCTCGTATACATCCACCGATTTTACCTTCGAGACTTCCTCTGAGGCGGTTATCGTTCGACGAGATATTCTCTGGACTCCGATTGGTCGTAAACTACCTTTAGTTCGAAATTTCGTTAGTTCGTCGGTGCACTCGGGGTGAATGTAACGGTGTTAAACCGGGGCGCGCGACGACACCATAACACAATCCGACCGCGGGTAAAAGTATTCGCGACGAATTTTTTAGCCGCTACAACGGACACTGATCGAAGCACAAATCCGATAACCGGATAAATCTCGCGCAACGCTTCCGCACCGGTGGTGATTTCTGCGACGCATAAAGTACGTACACTCGACGGCTCCTTCTAACCTTTCAAATGTAAACGAAGGGAATGTCACACGGCGCAAATATCCTTGCAAGATTGTTTCGCACGAATCACCTTTGATCACTGTCGACAGTTTTGTGTGTTTCCCCTCCGGCACTCTTTTAACGCCGTCACTTTCTCTCACCGCTGTACGAATTGAAAACACGCGAGACAGATACCGGTAAGCACTGCGGTCGACACGATCGTGGCCGAAGCGAACCGAACGAGAAACGAGCGCTCCGTTCGAGTGGACCGAACAAACCAGTGTGTCACACCGGCGATTGATTTGCTGTCGCAAAAGAATCGGTGAATGCTCCTTAAACGGATGTTCTGTCACGAGGAGATACGACACCCCTTCGTCTGCTTTGATCTCAGGTGCGTATATCTGTACTCTCTTTATTTTCGCGAAGATCGCGTGGGTTCTTTCAATCGCAGTCCGGTTCCGTGGCTGCTCGCTCGTCCGTTGGCGGGCTTCGAATGACGAGCTGCGATCGCTCCCCACGCAACGCTCCGGCTCTCTCACTCCTTCTCCCTCGTACCTTGCGCACACTCTCTCTGTCGCGTTCGCGAACGTTCCGTCTCCTTTTATCTCTACTTTCCTCTCTCGCGCTAGCGGACCTCTCGCTCGCTGGCGCACACTCTCTTCCTCCTTCTCTTTCTCTCCTGGCGATGCAGCCGGAGGAGAGCAACAAGGAGAGGATTCATCCGGAACGTATACCCAGCAGCGTGCGTACGACAAAGACGGGGAACAACGTGCGCAAGCGCCAAGAACGTACATACTTACTGGGTGCTATCTGCGAGGCGGTAAAAGCACCCCCCGCGAGTGCAACTTCCGTGCAGAGAAGGAAGAAGCGAGAGTCCCCGCAGCACCCTGCCGTAAGATACAGGGGGTGCGCGACTACCTAGCGCAACGAATACGAGCACACGGGAAAGATCCTTCGTGTACGAAGCTATCTCCTCGGGGTTGCGCACGAGAGGAACATTTTTAACACCGATGAAGCGGCTCAGCCGACCATCTCATTAAGGGTGCCGAGGTGCAGGGGATATGTTGCACTCGCGCGATTCGCGTTTCACCAAGCACGCAATTAAAAGTCCGGCTTTCGTCGCCGTTTAAAGCCGTTGTAGAAAATACGAAAAAAGGACGAAAAACGCGTGACTTTAAGCAAACCGTTTAAAATACCTGCTCGCCTTTCACAGAAACTTACCTCCGTATCGATGTCTTTACGCGAGTGGTACCTTGCACAATCTCGAAAACTGTTTCCGAAAGAAGCCGTAGTAGCATCTTGACCACCATTCATATTTAAAAATATTTTTCCTATCAATTTATTCCTTTCCTGTTTCGTCCGTTCAGTTTGTCGATGTTTAACCTTTCTAACAAATTTTATTTCCATACGCGCGTCTGCTACTCCCTAATTGGATAAATGAAAACATGCGAATTTTTCACATTGGTTAAACGTTGATTTTCAACATTTTCGTTTAACATTGTGTAAACAGGCCCTCGTCTCTAAAGTTAATTAAATGTAGTAGTTTATATTGAATTAAACAAAACGTTTTTCATTTTTTATGTTTGTTCTCTTTCCCAGCGAGTGTACAGACGAAACTGGAACGAAAATTTATTTTTTCCGTAATATAGAAAAGTCATTACGCGAAAGTTATAAAAAGTAATATTTACCGCGGCTATTGTAGAAACAATATTTTAACAAAAGAATTATTACGTGAACTAATGTCTGTTCAAATAATATGATTTAATTCCGATTTATCTGTTTTTTATTTATTGATCAACTCTTGCTTTGTGCCAATTATTCTTAATACGCAGTTGTTGAAATTTGTTTCAAGGATAAATTCCAACTCAGTTTGTACTTTTGATCGATTTTTATTGTTGATTGTTATTGTTCAGAATTAATCACGAAATTCGTTGAAATTCAAATTAATTTATTCGCGATTGGAAATGGATGGTGTTAAAAGTTTTTATCTATTTGATGGAAGGGGATAGCATGATAGAAAAACAGAAATTTTAATAACGCGTGATCTAAACTTTGAAGCCAACGTGAGAGTTTAAGATGTACTAAAACTTGCAACGAGTAACTTGTTCGGTGTTAGCTATTAAAGTCCTCTTATCTAAAAACTCCTTTAAGAGTGTACTACCAAAAAAGACGGCACCACAGTCCACAAGAACCTAGCTTGCCTTAGCGACTTGAGAAAGATCGTATCTCTCTGCTGTTTATCGACTTCACTTGGTAGTTACGCGCGCTTCCGATGCAATTTTCCAGTAACAAGCAACCTGTCGATATGGGGTAGAAAATTGGCTTATTTTATATTTCTGAAAGGTAAATCGCCATATATGTATTTATTGCCAGATATTAAATCTTTTGAAGCAATCGGTACTCGTTGGTTAATAGGTATGGAATTTTATCTACCATGTTTATTGGACAGAATATGTTCATAATTCATTTAAAATATTCATTCCCTAATGAAAACTTTCCAATTATGCTGTATTAATATGTCATTTCAAAATATGCTACATTAATGCGTCATACATCGAAGTTTGAACGTTAATGAAATTTCCAACTAGTCTCTCGTATTACAATAGAATGCAATCACTAGCATAGTAAAATTTTCAGACAGTTGTATGTGAAGTTGCAAACATTAACGAGGTTTCGTTCATCTCTTTTCATACATTAATTTAACTCTGCAAAAGAATGATTTCTGATATTGATTTCTACTGTTAATTTTTAAAAGAATTTGTTAAAAAAAAAAAAAAAAAACAATTAATTAAAACGTAATCGTGTTTCGTCAATACTTTCTTCATTCAAAGATTCAACTAGCGGAAGTTATTCCGGATCGGTTCATGTAGAAATATTTCTCGTTTCTATTTATGAATGGAGTACATTTAATGTATGAATAACTCAAATTCATTCATATCAATCTTTCTATATCAACGTACTCGTTATAATTTTCTAGAATTATTCAAATATCATGCTGCGTGCAGATAAATTATGTAACGCAATAACAAAGTTATAATACGTTCATCGCAGCATTATTTCGCATGTAAATGCTTCCTTCTGGAAAAACGTAAAGTATATAAGTTATCTAGTAAATTACTAGATCGATATGTGGTAGAAACGACGTGTCGACGATCCTCATTTTTCTCCACCGCTCTAAATAATGAAAGTCAACCCTGTCTTGGCAAATACCGGCCAGACGAGGAATTGTTGCGTGCTGCCTTGCTCCTGTCGTGTTCGTTTCGGACTGTCTTCGAAAGACAACCGTCCTCGTCGGTGTATTGAACTTTCTTCCTGAGATTAAATATTTAACGCCTGGATCGATACAGTTCCGTATATCTACGGCCTGCGACACGAGCCATCCGGCTGTTCTATACGAGACTCTTCTACTGACCAGTCCGAGAAATTACCAACCGACCCTTTGCTTTCCTCGTACGCAAACACGTTCGTGTATGTCACTCTCAATCTACTTCATCCTCCCCTTTCAAGCGACTAAAAACATTTTCCTGTACGAGACAGTCGAAGTGGCGGCGCCCTTGCAAAAATATCTGAGACAACCCTGAGACAGATCTTCTCAAAATTCACTTACCATAACCCGCAACATAAATAGCTCGTTCATAAAGTGATTTATATTTTGTGATATTTGCGCATTAAGACAAAGATGAGAAATATTAATATTATCGTCATTCGTTATTATCGCGAAAGAATATAATATCTGTGATTATTACTGAAAGTTTCAACAGAATTTTTTGCATTAATGTATTCTCGTTATCGTAATCAAACTTGGATATTCCCAAAAATCATTTCCTATTATCTTTAAAGGTTTTAGTTTAGAGATTGTGGCATGATATTAGCAAGGCTCGTAAAACGTGTAGGTTACAATGTATAAATATCTAAAACTTTATCAGACAAACGTGCAAGCGTTTCTTTCTTCCAGACAGAAGCTCCTCCTTCAGATCGATAGACGAAATACGTGTAAATGTCAGTATTTATTGACGTGTACCCCTGTGTCCCTCGACGATGATTGCCTTCGCTGTAGTTCACCCATCTTAACACTCACCATTTTACGTCCTCTTACCTTTTCTAACTCTCACACGATATGTCATGCCACGTTCTTGGGGCGTGTTATAATTTATCTTCGACAGCAACGTCGTGCTGGAATCGTAACAAAGGGGATGTTTATAACCATGATTTATTACGTTAAACGGTTTGGAAAGCTTAAAAATATGAACACTGTTAGAATTCTAAAAGACCTTATTTTACGTAACTTTGTAAAAATATGAATAAAACATACTGTGACTGAAATATATGAGAAACACGTCGGTCAATGTATTGAAAAGTGATATTTTTTCCAAAACAAATGCTTTTTCAACTTTCTTTTCCGTTTCAAACGCGTGTCATTGCATATGGACAAGTAGAACTCATTCAATACGTTACCGTTACGTTGACGATACACGTTGTCTATAGAAACGTGTTTGTAGATTCAAACGTAGCGTAAGATAAGATTTTTCAGAGATGGTAGTTTCATACTCGAGCGGTACTTTTGTTCTGCATTGCACAGAGCTTTTAAAGTGGCCGTCCCAGTTTTTCCTGAATTTTAATTTAAAAATATTCTACTACTTGCTTTTTCCAGCCGTTTCTTATTTTTATTGCAATTATTTCCTCTCTTTTTGTCGAATGAATTGAAGAACGCCGGAATATTCACCGCTATATATAAAAGCGCTAGAGATTAATTGATTTAAGGCAGTCTGAATAAACGCGTTCAATAGTGACAACAATTTAAATTCAAATCTAATTAAGCTTTTTCCGATGAAATATATTATCTTTAATGGGATATAGAGCCACTTCAAATGTTGTAAATTCAAATTGTTTTCGTACAAGCTGTAATTCACATTTTACAATCTGCTTAATACTACATTCTGTTCTTAATACCTCATTAAGACATGTCCCTTTCTTGATCGTGACAGACCTTACCATGTATGATTTTCTTCGGAAGAAGATCGATCAAAGAATATTAGTGAACCTTGTTATTCATATAAACATAGATCAATTGGTCAGAATATCTACAGTTCATACCAGTTAACGAGCTGACCGCATGGAGTAATACAGTTGACTTATGTCGTGGCGGTACTGTGATCTTGCATTTGCGGCTAATCAGCAACTGAGATTGGTTTCAAAGGACTTGCAGCTGGTATCAAATACGCACGTAGTTCTAAACACGCCTGTATTTAATAGAGATACTTCGTACTGGGATAATATTCCAAGTTCTTTGGCTCAAACCCCGTTAATCATCTATCCTGCAAATCATGGTCGAGAAATTACATAAAACGTGTGCAAATGTATATATATTAATTTAACTTGGTGATGTGTTACGGCATGTCCATTAACTATTCCCAACAGGTTGGTCAGTGCTGGAACGAGCACTATAGAGAATGTCACCTATTTAATAACTTTTATTCCGCGATACTTTGAAATCGATGTGCACAACTCGTCAGAAGCGTACGCTCAGTTCTCGCACGGATGAATCTTTAACTTCATCAGCTTTTACAGTAGGTTTGCTCGAGTCGCGCCGAGCATCAAACAGAAAATGCAAGTCAGTTGGCCAATCCATTAAACCATTTCATTGGAGAGTTGCTGCGTAATGTCTATAACTCGTGACTGACTTGCATTACGTCGATGATATTACATACATACATATGTATGCCGAACGTTCGTGACACTCTTCTTTTTCTTTTTATGACGTTTCGATATTTATATTACGAATAAAAAATAAGAAACGTGATAGATTTTGACTCGAATCCGCTCCATTTTTCATCAGCTTGTCCGAGTGTGAGAAAAAATTGCTACTTTAACATTCGACTGCGTGTAATGAAACACAGTTGTTGAGTTGTTTTAACCTAAAGTATCAATGTCTACCAAGAACCCGTTCATTATTTTTCTCTCTTTCCTTATTTATTTATTTATTTATTTATACACGTTGCAAAAATATGCGAAATCTGTAATGTATGGTAATTTCCCAAATAGGTAAATGTTTATTCAGAGCGTCTAATACCGCATAATTAAACGACAATTTTGCGATACCCATTATTAAACATGGAAGTCGTTCTATCACGGCGTGTACGTGTTTCGGGAAAGATTTATAGTAAATAATGTAATAGTCGTGACAGAGCGCCGGCGAACGCTTCGAATACGGATTCGAGCAACAGAAGCAACAACCCGGTCGCCTCGAATACAGATTTCGAGCAATAGGAGCAACGCGCGGCGCTGCTTAGCTTCCAATCTAAAATGCTGGCAACCGTATCCACAGCTTTCCATTTAAAATTGCCCGATAATGGTCGTTGCGGTTTCGGATTGATGGCCGGTTCTTTTGTAGGGTGCAGCAGGGTGCACGGCCGTGCAAACGCGCTTTCACTCGTTCAATCCTGTCATCGGATTGTCTGTCCAACGGTGTAGTTGCGTATAACACAACGTTCGTTCGTCAGTTTCGCAATTTTACAAGCGCGAAAGCGCAATAACGGAAAGCGCGCGGGACAGGTTTATGACTAGGCGCGGTGGTCCTTACATTTTCGCATTACACTCGACTGACAGCTGTGGTCGTATGTTCATGACGCGTGCATATTTTACGAGCCGCGGGTCTTCTTCTTCTTCTTATCAGAACTGATTGCACGGCAGAAAAGCCACTTTACGTTCGAAGGACGACTACTCTTGCGTCGTAGTTTCAATCGTCGAATTGTGGTTTAAATCTGTCAGGATGATAGCAAAAGGTATAACGACCTCCGGTCAATGCGAAACACGTGACATCGTACCTGCGTGTAACAGCGAGTTTTCCCACCTATCAATTAGGCGGCAATCGATGGTTGAAATAAAAAATATCCCGAGAATATGTAGAATAGAACTCTATAGTCCGCGGTGTACACCTACGCGGACGTAAATACACGTGGACGTGGAATCAAGTGTCAAAGAAAGAAACTCCACAGTTGTTTGTGCGAAGATTACTTTTAGTCGAGCGTCGTAAAAATAATGGGCGACGTTTTTATCGTCAGAAACATATGCCGTGATTTTTTTCCATATCCACGGTGTGGTTGTTTCTACAGAGCGCACCTAGGCTAGCTTCTTGCTAGATTTCTGATTGCTGTAAATAAATCGCAAGTTATCGATCGTTGCTTGCCTATGTTTTGAGAGAATCTAACGGCAACGGTTGCCGTATCCGCAAATTATCCAATTGTTCCCTGCATGGCGTTGAATGGCACTGAATAAATGTTATAAGGCAGTTGTACCTCGACTTGTCTGTCGGAACATGCGCGCCGCGTATCCGAAACAGAATTCTAGAAGGGGAACTTACTACCGTTGCGTTGAAAATGCGAACAATAACCCGGGGAAAAAGTAACAAATTACTTGGAATAAGTTATGAAAACAACGAACTACACTCTCGCGTCTCGTGCTCGACAACGGAGCGCGTTCTACCCTATTACTCGGATAACTTTAAAGTGGAATTCCATTTCACTGATATTTCAAGCGATGCGCCAGTTTGTTCCTATTTACGAAACAGACGTCTACTGACCTCTCAGTGTCCGTCGTCGTTAAAGAACAATCCGTAAGAAAGAAAGCTGCATTTGCCCGATGGAGGCAGGGCACGTTTTGCGAAGGTTGAAACTGCAGACAAACTAGGCACTCCTCTATCCGACTCCCCGTTGCGTGGGTGGAACAGAGATAGAATAAGTAGGTTAACGAAATGGTCGTTCGCAAGCTTGAGATACCGCCACCAATTTCAGTGGCCCTCAACTCGATTCGAAGTTTCTCCTTCGTCCTCGTAGGAGGATCGCCACGAAGCGACAACAATTTTCCAGTCGGTTGTTCCTCCTCCTTCGTGCCGCTACACATGCATGCGCAAAATGTACTTTGCACGTAAGCCTCGGAAACGGAGGATCTCTGCCTCTTAGAAACGTCTGCGAGCCGCGCCGGGATTCTCCGCCAGCATTGGCGGGGAAGTGGAAGGAAGGAAGAAGGGAAGAAACGAACGAACGAAAAGGAAGAATTATCACGGAGCCACCGTTCGAAGCGGCCGGTCCGCTTGATTAAGGCATACAAGAAAGACATTCCATCAGTGAATTCCTGGCAATCTGTTCTTCGACGAACAGTCCAGTCCGTTTCGCTTCAGCGTTAATTGCGTTATTATCGACACCAGTCCTGAATAACTTTTCTTTTTCTCCCGTCTCTCGGTCTTTCTTGCGCGCCTCGCGTTCTTGACTTTTGTCTACGTGTAAGCTGGCAAGTAGTCCGGCTTTGATTAACAAATTTTATTATGCTTTATTTGACAATAGAGGCATTTACAAGTTCGAAGCCGAGCGATAACAAATTAATCGAATCACAGGACATTCGTTTCACAAAGACGAATAAACTTTGATTTACGTGTTGCGTTTAAGAGATGCATCCAAATGGCTCTGTTCGCTCTAGTTGCATCAGCTCACGGTCGTGCATACAGTTCGACGATAAAGTCGATTCCGTGACCCCTCTGGCTCTTGAACCGGATAGTAACGTTCTGGTGTCCTGGGCCGCCATTGAGAACGCTGGCGTAAGCACCGTTACCATTGGTCTTTTGGTCAAGTGCCTGGACCAAGGTGATCCTATCCCACCTCGATACGTTGAAGGTTCTTTGCTCGGTGACTATCTGCATCCAGGAGGATTTCTTAGTGACTCTGTTTTTCATTCCAAGTCTGTCACCAGGCATTCTGTAGCCAATGATTAGATCGTGCGACTTGTTTGAATTGTTGGAGGCATACGGACCGACTCGAGGAACCGAGTTGACTTCCGTAAAGATGGCAGCTACGGCCACTATTGCCAAGAAAGCGATCACTTTTCCCGCTACCATGTCTGACAAGTTTGTTAAAGACTGATGATCTCGATTGTATTGCTTTCTGCAGACTAAGTGTCGACCCGCAACCGGCTGCTTAAATATCTGCGCCAATATCAGCTTATCAGTTGTTTGACTTATCACGGTATGATTGTAAGAGCGCACTTGCTCTTTCTGGAAAAATTTATTCTAGGAACGCGTACTCGTAGATCATGATGTTTTCGTATCATGTCTGATAGTTATCAACAGATTATCGCTTTCGATAGCCAAGTTGCTTTCTCAGAATTAAACACTAAGTAAATAAATCATTTAGTTTAAATATCTCCGATTACGTAACGTAAAACATCGAGCACTTTCCACGATTACGATGACATTTCCCATAATTAATTCCATATTTTCACGTCAACTTGCAAACATTCTTTTTTATCGCTTTCTTTTTTTCTTAATATTTCTTCCCTTCTTGGAAATTCGACGTGCAATATTTATTAGACTGACTCATACATCGACACCTTTTCAAATACAGGCGATAATCGTCATTATCAACGATAGACTAGCATGTGTAAGGTGTTTGGCCTCAATCTCGTAATAGACGGCGATCTCTATAATTCATGAGCAACCCAACTCTATCTAATGCTGCATCCTGCGGTGTGTATTCTGTTCACGTGTACGCACACGCCCTCCAATTCTATGCACCTTCGATGGGTTACGTTCGTAAACTCACGGCATGAGGCCTTTGAAAGCATCCATATAACGCATTATCGAATGGTTTGACTTGCGCGCGCCTAAAATAAAAGAAAAATAATCCGAGCAACCAACTGCGCCGACGTAACCTGAATTAACACGCTGAAGGTATACCGTGTCATTAAAAGCCTGTTTGTACGCGTTTTAATGATGCGTCACTTGTGTGCATTTCGAACGCATAACACGGAGAATTAGATACGCTCGCGAACAAATATTTACACTCGTGTTGATGCGTTGTGTGCGCAGCTGATAGGATTTTAACCATTTTTCTGCCTGATTTTCCGTTGTCTCGTTGCACACAACGACAGACCGCGGAATTTCGTAGTTGGCGCCCTACATTAGCAACCCTACTGACTGCGGGCGCTGGTGCCGCTTTGTCAAGGCCGTTGTAGGTTGTTTGCTCAGATGCTTGTTAACCGTGTGAGCATCCAATATGTTACCTCGTGTATGCACTTAGGTCCTGCATCGGGAGTAGATTCGCTCGGATCATTAAGTCAATTGCTGGATACACGATGACAGAATATCGGTGATAATAGCTACGAAATGTATTCGCCGATGAGAATTATATCACTGACAGGATGTTGCTTAAGTTTTCCACGAAAAAATGAAATAAAATTGTCCATTTTTCCGAATTCTTTTTACCAGTCACAATAAAAAAAAGAAAAAAAAATTGAAAAATCGGGGTGATAAGTCGCAATAATTTTTACATAGAGTTCCATGCCTGTAATTAAGATTAATGTAATTAATCCACTTTCATTTCCGTCGAGGTGGCATACGTTTACAGTTGCGATTAGATCATTCTCGCCGACCTCGACTCGAAGTTTGCGTTTTCCAAGTACATACACAAGTGTGCATGTTTCGCAAGACTACCAACGTGAAAATCTCGAGCTTTCAAGCGCGTACGTACGATTTCTACACGCATACGCTTGCAAATACTTCATTTTCCAATCTGTAAAAACGAAGGCACGTGTGCGCTCATATTTTTCGTTGCGCGAACAGTCGTCGAGTCGGGTGCTGTTCGAACGTAGCATGCTGTACGGAGAACGGCCCCCAGGAAGTCTGCGTATCGGCAGCAAGATGCTTTTAGCATTAATTAATTGGTTGTGTACTTCGGAAATCCGAGGCAAAGGTTCGATTTCAACCGTCTTAACGAGCTCCCCGGTAATGCTGATCCAACGGGGTGAATCCGCTTTCCTAGCCACTCAAATCGTCTGCCTGTGAACGCAGACCGATTGAATCACGACTTTTCCGCCGGTCATTTGAGAACGTTCGACGTCGCGTGTATCGCTGCGATCAAACATCCACGGCATAACGATCGCATATCGTCGAATAATTAATGCGTTACGGTGAAATTTAATTGGATTATGATAAGAAGGGTGAACTGGAGCACGGTTCATCGGATCGATAATGCGAAACAGCGGGGATTTTCGTTGGGACAACGTTAATTATAAATCGCTTTGCGAAGAGGAGAATGGAAGAATCGCGGCAGTGTGAGGGTAAAGGATAAAGGGGATAAAGGGGATAATAAGCGTTGAGGTCACCCGTTGGGACAATTAGACGAACAGAAAAGTTCCATCGCAGTTTTGTAGTCTTCTGACCGCCCCTATCGCAGCCAGACTGGCAGCTTACTAGTTTTCTCCATTATTCGCTCGCATCTTTCGGCGAATTAACATGTTACATTGGACTCGTAACGCCGTCAGACGGATGCGTCTGCGCGAATAATCGACGAATACGTTTATCTTTATCGATTATTCAAACGCCGACATCTGTTTGCACGTTCGCACGCAACGTTTGAAGAGCGGACCACATGTTCAATGCAGAGGACAGATAAACGAAAGTAAATTCTTCTTCTTGTTGTTCTCCGTTCGAAGAAAATGTCATTTCGCTGTACAACATCGTGTCGAAGATTAGCTCAATCGCGTTGTACGAGGAGCACGATAAAAAAGTGAAAGGAAGAAAGAAATCGGGGATTTCGCAATATTTCCTCGACATTGTTCACTATATTCCACGATACGCAGAATTCGATGTTTCTCGGGGAAGTCATTGTTACGTCGGTAATTAAACAAACGTAACCGATCGGCTGTATGTTTATTTCGAATGGAAATGATGTATCATGAATCCGTTATTCGTTGATCATACATTATGAAGAGAAACTCAGTTGCATCGAGCCATGATAGTTTTGGTTTATGGTGTTCCGATCATCCCTGCAGAGTTGCATGCGGCGGCCGCGTACATTTGTACACGTAATTTGCATTCGTCGCGATACGATAAGGTTAAATAGTTACTCCCGACAACCGCAATCCCAACATTCTATCCGTTCTAAACATTCAATCGATTCGCTTGTATTATTACGTTCTACCGTAACAATCTACCTATAGTTCTTGGCTACCGCTACCCCCCCCCCTCTTTCTAATAATCGATATATACCTTTAACCGCAAGATAAATCAACACGTGCCGCGAATGTGAAAAAAATTTCGTTGAATCGAAATTTGTCGAATCGAATTCACGCGACGCGATAAAGTTTCGTTAATCTATATATCTTTCTATTTCCGATCGAGATATTCTATCTTGAGCTCGGCACGATGATCGCGATAAAAACAGGAATTACGACGGCCCGTGAAAATCTCACGGCACGGAAATTCTCGATAGGGCTGGCGTGACCGCGCACGAGTGACCGCAAGTTCTCGGCTAATCCTCAGAAAGCTCCGGCTGCAACGACGTCGATGCGCTTTCGGAAGAACGACGTGTGCGGCCGTAAAGTCTTTCCCTGCGTGGGTAATCCTCGTAGATTGGCGCGGTGCAATAATTCGTCTGGTATCGGCCTCATGGGGGCACAGCCGGCAAGGGGTGTTAAACGACCGATATTTCTTTTCCCGGAGAAGCGCCGGCCTCGATCCGTTGCGACTTACCTGTCCCGCGTTCTATCTTGCGTTCATCGCGTGCCAATCGCCCCGAAAAACATTCCGTTTACGCCGCTTTTATGCGTCATTAAAACAGGCCGCCGCACCGCGCCCAGTAGTATCGTTGCTTAAACGTTGGCAAAATTGGCGAGCGGATCCTCTGCCTTTCAATTCTGCCTTAAAAATTCCATCTTAAAAAACTTTCAAGATTTTTTTCAAATTGAGCATTTTAAGAATTAGCTGGAAGACGTTCGTGACGCATCGTTCGCGACGATAGTGACGGCAAACGGAACTTCTTCGTTCTTTCTCTCGGAGAAAAAGCACGTGAATAATAAAAGAAAAAGATTTCTTCTGCGAGGGAAGCTCGACGCCAACGACTTAATTAAGATCCGCCGTCGTTGATCCTCCTACGAAATTTTCGTCGTCCACTCTTCCGGAAGACGTGACAGAGACGAGCAAGAAGCGGAGAGGCAAACACGGAATAGCCATGAACGCAGGAAGACCGGAAGGTGCTGCGAGGTAGCGTAAACAATTGCCAGCACAATTAGGAAACGTTTGTCCGTCTGTGTTTATCGAAGGATCCGTAACTAGCTTAGGTAACACCTATCCATTTGCCACTCGGCAACGGAGCTTCGACTTAGTCATGCGAACAATCTACAGAAATGTTATTGCGTCCCGTGAAGCGACGGATTCGTCGGAAAATCGATTAACATCCGACTGATTACTTTCGCCCTCGACGTTGATCACGTTCGAGTACGTTACGCGTTATAATCTGTTATTCGATAAAGTAGCTTTTACCTCGAAGAAACTTTGCTGTGAATCATTTATCCTTATCTCGAGGCGTTTCGTAATCCAAGAAATTTTTATCTACCTCCGCGAGTAGAAATTAATCGAACGAAAGTACATTACATTCCGCCAGAAACACAGAGTTCGACGAATCATTCAATTGATAACAGAAATTGGATTAGCTATCAGTAGCCAAGCGGCGGATGTCGGTGTAAAGCGGATATTTCTTATTCCTCGTAATTCTTCGATCGGTAAATAACAGAATCGTTGGCTTCGGGCAGACTGTCCGGCAGATTATACGATTAGAAGTTATGTCAGCGCAAATGGAGTTATTGGCGTGCCGAGCACGGAGCGTACGCCGTGGAAGAACTTGTCCTGACGTACGCTAATTTGATATTGGATAACCGTTTCCGTCGTTTCCGCGCGGACCGACGCGACGCCACCCTCGGAAAGCGCACTCGTGCACGGTGGATCCTTCCCTTTTTCGCGAGAAATGCGTCACCGTATGGAAAGTTGCGACTTTTTAACATATTTCATTGACAACGGATTACATAGAGAACAAATCGTAATTTTATAATACACATCACGTAACTTACGATCTAACGAGGCGAAGAAGCGAGGAGAAAGAAGGATTTCAAACATTTCATTTCGTGCTATAAAAATTCGCCCCGCGTAGTGCGAGAGACAAACTGTGAATTATTATCTCAGTTAAAAAGCGATCCATCAAGTTGCACGAACAAACATCTTGCATGCATGAAATCGTAGTTCTTTTGGTATTTCACAGGGATTTCATCGTTGCACTAATTTGTTCGCTTGTCGCGAACATTCCTCTCCACTTGGTTTATGACGGAACACGAGAATAGTTTTCAAAGAGACGATGGAAGCCCATTTCCGCGGCGTCGTGTGTAAGAGGCGAATGTGTCGCGGGAAAAAAACTTAATTTAGTTCAATCTGTCCGTTTCCGATTGGTATAGGTATATGCATGTGGGCCGACATGCGGGTAATCGTTCTACCTTTCCAATTCCTGGGGATACAATTTTTTTAGAAAATCCCCGCTCGTACTATAATCTGCAGACGTTATAACGGACCGCCATCATCTCCAAAGGGAAAAAATAGTTAATGGTTACAAAAAATTTATAAACCAAGCGAGAGACAGGAAGGAAGAAAGGAAAGATTGGCGAACGGATGCTCGCGTTTTTTACTTTTCTTCTACCTCGTTCGTCGTTTACGCTGTTTTACGCCAGTCGATCAACTTCTGTGCTTTCCTCGTATTTTTTCCATACGTATTTTGTCATTATCTCAAAACCTCGACTGTTTCTGGTGGTCGAAAAGCCACTCGTATTTTTCGAGGTTCGTTTGCAGACAATTCGGCATGTAAAAAAGCGATTACACGAGGTAAAATCGGAGTTTATTTCGTAAAAATATATCGCTCTTGCATCAGTAGGTAATTGATATTTTTTTAAATAAACTACCCTTAAACTTAGCTTAAACTTTCTCAACTAAACGTAAAAGATGAACAACGCGCCACGTCGCTGAAATATGGATGCCGCGAAGATACTAACAGACTCAAACAGAGAACTGGTCACATAATCCCTTGACGGCAAACTTGTCGCATTATCCGTTGCATCACGTTCGGCAACTAGGCGTTAGTTTCCAGCCAAGGGACATTAGGTTCAGAGACGCTAAGAGAGTTGACTACAGGCACGAGTCACCTGAGAAACTAACGAGGCGAAGTTGACTTTGAGTCCTGAGAAATGTGCGAGACAAATTACTGGACGAGCGACTATCGCCATAGTTGTGTTATACTTTTCGATGTATAAGTGTCTTTGTTCAAACTCCATACTCACGAGACTAGTACATGAATTAAATTAGTTTTTCGATCAAAGAGAATATTATCGCTCCTTCGGTCAGGACGTGTTATCTTGGCTATGCATCTGTAAAATTTATGCATCGACTCGATTCGAAAACAGTGTGTCACTGTACGATATGATTCATGCGCGAATGATTCATGTACGGACACGATCGTTAACAAATGTTTTGTGCTATCTTTTAATTCGCGTTTTTACTTTTAAATTACAACCGGCTCCTAGTTCCACGTTGCAGCAATGAAAGGCAGATACATCATGTCCTATCGAAGGAAGCCATCAATGGTGTAACCAGGAAGCCGTCCAAAGTTCTCTAACGATGATGTATCGAGGCTGTACGAGACCCCTAACTTGCGGCCATTCCGATATACCGTAAGTTACCGTTTCTTTCGTTCTTTCTTCCTTTTATTCTTTCTTTCGCCACCCTTACCCGGGAGAAACATTACGTCCCTTGGTATCCTTGAAGTTACCATCGATGATGACCGTGACAGATAGCCTGTCATAACTCGCCAGCGCGAAAAACATATCTGTGTTCTGACGTTTGCTAAAAAAAGTAACGCACGCCGGTTTTTCGATCCAAAAATGGACATGAATTATGTCGGCGAAATTGTGAAACGCCGTCAATTTTTCCTCGATAAACTAGGAGCCGAGTTTATTTTATATTTTATATTTCGTTTAAGATTTACAAGTGATGGGATATATTTCCAACGAATTAGACAGTTTTTTCAGTTTCGTTTCCTCGATTTTGTTTTTTAAACAATGATACTTTAGGAAAATAAAATGATGTATATTCTTACGTGGAATATAATATAATAGGTTTTAGCTGTATATTAAATCATCAACTGAGTTACGTTGAAATGATATTTCTAGAGAGATGAAAAGAGATGGAAATTTTGATGGTTTATGGCAAGGAAGAGTTCGGAAAACTGTCAAGTCAAGCCGCAATAACTTTTTAAAACCGAACGACGCTGGGGTCAACGGGGAACTGTCAGAGTAGCTTTAGTTTTCACAGGCACAGCCCGCGTATTTCCGCGTAGAGGAGAGAGCACTTTCCTACGGTGATTCGCGACGCTTTTTATCTTTCTGCCCTTTTATGCTGTCGCTCTTAGTCTGGAACGACATTGATGACGCATTAAAATTCATCTGCACCTTTATTGCCGATCATTTCGTAGGAATTTTCCAGACGTTATCTTTGCGTGGAGTCAACCGTTAGGAAGATGCGATTTACACAAAATCGCTAGACAAAATCGTATTCGATAATCTTTAGAATTATGACTGGAATAACAGGATATTTAGATTAATAAGCTTTCACGTAAATTATAGAAGATGCTCCATGGAGACAACGTTTGCAGTAATCTTAAATAATTGACAATTTTATTCGATAAAAGCAGAATGCTGCTTTCTATTTTGATTACGCGTCATAATTAAATTTATGAAAGTTGACTGTTTGGAACACCGTGTTATCCCAACGACGTGAAAATGCACTTTCCCCTTTAAATGCCTAAAGGGTTTACGTGCGAGCTTTTCCTCGACTACAGATGTCCATACTTTTAGTTTATCCATTATACATACTGTAATTGTGCAAAAAATATAACGTTCGTTTAAAATTATAATTGCCTTGCATTCGAAATCAGCATTAATTTTTTATTTAATTTGATTTGAAACGCTTATACAATATATCAAACATTTATGAAAATTTACAATAATATTGCACTAAATACTGTATTAAATATTGTATTTTGAATATTTGAAAATTTAACAATTATCTCAATTTCTTAAATTGCGTTAACGTAAAATTACATGCCAATAATTGGGCAATATATTTGGATAATATATTTTTTGCAGTATATATATTTCTGTGTATATATTTTCACTTTATTTTATTTTTATATTTTGTATACATGTAATCCACATATCTAATATATTTTAAAATATAAAAATCCATTGGTGATTTATTGTAAAATATTAAAATTTTTAAGCTATTAGTACATAAATATGAAGAACATTGCATGTCTAATTTAAATATGGCGCGCATGCGTGGTAGAATATTCGTTGGAAAGTTTGAAAAATTCAGGTCACGAGGGAAGAAGTCGGGCTTTGTTTAACATAAATTTGTATTAAAAATTGTCTCAAATAGCTTATGTGATTGAGTAATCTTGCAAACAATATAGTGCGCAATGACTGAAAAGTACAATACTCTAAATATCGATGATCGTTCGTCGGAATGGTATAAATGGTATAAATAGTAAGTCAATTTCATTTGCAGTTTTCTTTATTTTATTGAATAACAAACCGCAGTGTTGAATCAATCACACACATTTCAAGTATAGTTTAAAGTAGAAATAAAGTACGTTCATCAAGTTAAAGAAAACTAACAATTTGAGATAATTTCAAACTCATTTAAATAAATACAATGTAACGTTTATTTAATTGCTAAATTACATTGATTACATCAGAATTAATACAAAGGTGAGATAAAATATATTTGAATTTGTTTCATTTTCTTTATCATTTTTCTTATACATATTTCAATTTAATCACTCTAATGTGAAAATAAACATAAACAGATAAGTGAAATCACTCGGAGGAAAATATGCTTATGATAAGATTATCTTCGTACAAATTTTGTCTATTTCATTTTCCTTACGATAGATGCATACAATTTAAAAATTATACAAACTTTATTTCTACTTTGTAAGCTGTATGCTATTTAAAATTAAGTTACTTACATTATATTCAACACTCTACATTTGGAATGTTCTGTTAAATAATAA
>KQ435794.1:5041039-5065874 GCA_001276565.1 Melipona quadrifasciata | reverse complement strand
AAATATCTGTTAAAAGCAATGTAAAAGCAACGGTATTTTGGTGATTAATCATGATACTAGTTTGTGAATACACACTTGATCTCAACTGCAACATTCCTACTCAAACACAAAGTAATCAATATCTACAGCTCTGATTATTTATTATACAGAATTATTAACTGATATGTGTAACGAATCCATGGAATATCTTCTTTCTTGTTGTGTTGTTTTCAACCACTGTTTATGTTCGCACAAGTAAGGATATAACGGTACCACTAAGACACTGATATCGTCAACCGATGCCATAGGTGAAAATTTTTCATCCGTTTCTTCAAGATTTTCTGATTTACCAACCCAAGCTCGTCCAACTAATCTACCGCGTGCTGCTTGTACCAATTCTTGAGCGCCCATTGTCAGTCTGTAAAATTTTATAACTTTTACTTTTAGGATAAATTCTTTGATTTCGATAAAAGAGAAAGAAAAAGAGAAAAGAAATAATACCTGTATTCTAATGACGGATTATCAGGAGCTAGTGTCTTTCTAAGTATATTCGCTGCTGCTTTATCTGACACTACATCCCAAAGTCCATCTGTGGCTACAATAATGCAATCACGTTCCGTGAGATTACAACTATCTAAATTTATAGATTGCACTTCGGGTTGCGATGATAGGAATGGTTTTATATGTACTCCTGTACTGGCTGCTTTTAAGCCATGATCTCCAAAACCACGTGTTACTCCTATAGTACCCATTACGCGACTCTGTATAGGAAAAATATGTCAATATTTTTCTTTTTTTAACTATATCACAATCTTTTTCTGACATTGAGAATATTTACCCTTTTGCCATGTCCAGAAATGAGAGGTAGCTTTAAATCGGACAGTGTTAATACTTTGTATGCCCAACCAGTCATATAAGGTTCTCTATACAAAACCAAAGACCCTAATTCTTTTTGCAAAGGTCGTTTTCTAAATTCTAGTGGTGTAAAATGACCTTTCAATAGCTCGGTACTTCTTAAAAATCCTAATGCTCTGACACGATTTGATTCTGAATCAGGAGTATGATCTCTTGTTAATGCACGCTGACTCTCTCCCAAAACTAACACAGCTCTGTATATTATACAAATATATACAATACATTCGATGTTAATTGTTTTTCGACTTTCATTATTTATATCAGAAATTTAACTGTTTGTATTTTTACCGTGAATCACCAGCACCTGCAGCATATAATCTACCATTGAGGAATAGAATGGTAATTGCTGTACAACCACCTCCCCCTCCTTGAGCTTGTGCTTCTACCATTTGATCCATTTGTCTATATGCTAATTCAATAGCACCAATTACTAAATCTCTTCCTTTTATAAGCTCGTCTTCATCTTCATTTAGCAACATATTGCCAGGTATTGCCATTAATCTTCCCTGGAGGAACAATATATATTTGAAAACATAAAATTTAGAACTAGGATATAGATAATAAAAACATAATTGAGAAAAAATTTTTATGTCGGACAAATTTCTATCTTACCAGGATT
Source organism: Melipona quadrifasciata (assembly GCA_001276565.1). Lineage (NCBI taxonomy): Eukaryota > Metazoa > Arthropoda > Insecta > Hymenoptera > Apidae > Melipona > Melipona quadrifasciata. The sequence goes on along the minus strand of KQ435794.1, from coordinate 5,064,361 downwards.
ATCCTATGTAAGTGTAATCTTGCTGTTAAAGCCACTTGATAACCAGCGTGTCCATCAAACATAGAAAATATGACATAAGGCAATGTAACATTAACATCTGATAATTTGAGGTCTCCTCTGGTTGCAGAAGTTTGATCTTCATTCCATGTACTTTTTCCAGCATTTATACATTCTGCATAACCAGCACACCATGGTAACCGACTTAAATCTCTTGGAACTATAATTGGTCTTACCCTATGATCAGCACTTACCTATTGATTACAAAGTGTTAAAGTCAAAGTTTTATTACTCATAGTATTTATAACTTTTTAGATACTCACTTGAGTTTCTTCTGTAGTTAATCCTAGAAAACTAGGTCTACTATACGGTTTATTTTCTACTTCTGCAGTAATGTTTGAATTAAGATAATCTGTTACTGTTTCATTATCAGAGTCAGTAGGGTATTGCAGGCCAAGTTCACTCCCACCCATAGCATTCATTAATGCTGATTTAACTCTGTTCAGCATTTTCTTTTTTCTTTTTTTATTATTATTTGTGAATACAGAAATTAGAAATATAATATAGAATAAATTCAATAAACTACTAATCGTAACACATATCTTGAAAGACAGATATCACTTTTGGTGATAGTAATTGATCGTTTTAGTCTTTATCAAAAGACATAAATTCACATTTATGTACAGCATTAGCAAATAGGAAGTACAAATTTTAATTACTGACTTGGTTATCTGTCATCTGTCAATTACTCGTCACAAAATTAATTCCGCACAAGAAATAATATTCTTATAATCCCAGCAGTACTATATTTAAAAATAAAATATTTTTATATGCTTCCAACCATTCATAAATCTGTATTTCGTTTAATTCGTATCATCTTGTTGACAATTATTTGTCAACAATAAGATAGGTTATTTCCTGACACGAGTAGCAGGTAGCTGTTTTACCGTAAACAACTCGCAACATAGATTTCACATCGAATACATTTTCATATTCCGTGGTAGGATTTCCGAGATCCCTAACCATACTTTTAACCTTTGATGTAGTATAGACTGGGGTACAAACGACTCATTGTGATTGAGGTTAGAATTACGACGTAAGTGATAGGAATTTGATTTCTTGCATGGTTCTGCTCAAACATGGGTCACGAAATCTCATAAGATGATACGTCTATATTTTCTTTACTTCATGTTTATATTCCTAAATATGTGAGTTTTAAAAATGTAGAATGCTGGCAATGTTTGTAACACATAATAAGAATCCGTTACAATTGAGTGTCATTTATACAAGTTATTGAATATACTTTGTATATCCAATATGTCAAAAGGAAAGAGAAGTGCATACAGTAGTGAGGTAATTGACTTCTCTATACTTTGTCCCTATTATTCCAGTGTTTGTTAGTTCTTGCGAATAGGTATCAATACAGTTTAATAAAAATATAACATTAAATTGTAGGAAGGTAGTAGTTCATCTGGTACCTCTTCCTCACTGTCATCTGACGAAGAAGTAGATGCTAGAGACTTAAAACCAATTAAGGAATATTTGTCAGATCGGAGGGAATTGGCTCGTCAGCTTTTTAAATCTGTTAAAGCTGAAAAAATACAAATGATGTTACCTCAGACTTTAAAGGTATGCTTAGTTTAGGATGCGTCAAATAGGTCATATCTCACCTATGTATATAGTTCACACAATTATTTCTTGTAGAAAATGGACTTTGTACAGTTAGAAAAATGGTGTGCTAATGAATTAAGTGGCATGTCAAAGAGCCGTATATTATGTATTTTAAACGGAAAACCTATGTTAGAATCATCAGATACAAATGAATCAGATGATTCAGGTATGTTTTCAGTCATGTACATTGGGGTTTATTATATGTCGTATATAAATTATTTTCGTGACAATAGGACCCTCCTTGGAAATTATCTCAGATACAGAGGAATGGTTTACTGACGATGATATGTCTAAAAAGGAAGAAGGTTCAAAAGGAAAAATAAAGAAAGAAAGAATCAAGCAGAAAGGAAAATCTCAACTGAATAAAAAGAATGATAGTAAATCCATTTCTAAGAAAGTTTCTGATACTGCTGGTAAAAACATACAAGTAAAAAAGGAGAATGATGCAGATAAAAGTAAAGAAAAGGAAGGTGATAGTTTACTGGACTTGTTAGAGTTGGAAATGCGTGCAAGAGCAATAAGAGCATTAATAAGAAAAGAGGAAGATATAATACCAAATACTTTAAAATCTGCGACAAGTAATGATGTCTCAAATGAAAATGTTATAGCTAAGACTGAACAAGATGAAATAAAAGAAAAAGAAAATTGCAGAAGACAGCTGGAAAGAATTATTAATGCTCAGCAGAACAGTACTGCTGAAGATGAGGATGTAGTATTAGTTGTTCAACCAACTCCGACTATTGAGCTACTGTCTAGTGATAGCGAAGGAGAACCTCACGGTGGTGTGCGTGTAAATAAAAAATTACAGAACGAACGAGTTATAGAAGTCAAAGACAATATTAATCATATCGAGAATAGAGATATAAATAGTGTTCGTAGTGTAAGTAGCTTAGAAAATTCAAAGGAAAATAAATCAACCAAAAGCTCGATAGAAACACGTAAAGAAATAGATAGTACACATAAAACTGAAGCTTTTAAACGTAATCATAGTAATAATGTACCTTATCAGGATAACCAATCAAAATCTAGTAGTAAAAAGCGAAAAACAAGAAAAAAGTCGCATGTGAAAGAACAGTCGAAAAATGTAACTTCCGAAGTCGATACACACGATGTAAAATCAGGTAATGCTAGTCAAAATATAAAGAATACAAAAAGTGACGATTGTTCGTCACAGGATACGAAATTAGATGAAAAAGAACACGAAAATAATGTTACATCAAAAATGACGAATAATAATCCATTGTCAACTAAACAAGAGTCAACCGAAGCATTAAGTATTTCAGATAAAGTAGGTTTAGACGAAGAAAAATCCATTGACTTGGATGAAATAATTGATTTGGATGATTATTGCGACGATATGGATGATATAGAAAATAACGAGAATGATAAAAATAATAAAACTGTGGAAAGTAAAGAATGTAAATCACAAACGGAATCGAATTCGGCACAAAAGTCGAATGGAACTGAAACTTGGGCGAGTCGTTATTATCAAACGGACGATGTACAAAATGTTATAAAAGAATCGAAGATTCAGTCGGAAATTCGTAAACGATTAAGAGAACGTCAAAGACTTTCCAAGCTTAATACATCTCCGAATAAAAATCTTCCTTCGTCACCACCTGTAGTAGAAGCAACTAACAACAAAGTTATCGAAAAACATCCAATGGGTTCGGTCGATGAATATTTGGCTTTGAAGCACACTGCCGCTACGAGTCTTAGTAGCAATAGTTCTAGTATGATAAAAGATAATCTAGTATCTGCCAATACACATGTTGATGCGGATAAATCAATTGAAAATGATCATACATCTAATGTATCTAATTCTGTCTATTCTAAAAGCCAAATGATCGACAAAGAATCTACTTTAAATGACAACGCAAATGTTAATGATACATTTGCTGCGAAAAAAGAGAATGTAGTAACGCGATTAACATTATGAATCCTGGTTAATTTTTACGTAATTATATTTATATGATTTAAGCAATGATAAATATATTTCACGAGTACTGTCTTCCAACAGTTCGACGTAAAATAATTTTTGTATATTTCAATCCTTTCGAGTTCAAATAAGTTATACTTTTTTTCTGTAATTATAAAACATGAAGAAATAATGATACAGTAAGAGAAATATTTTGGTCTTCATTTGCTATTAAACTTATGTAGAACTAGATTAAACAGAATTATAGAGATATATGGATTAATTATTGCGAAAATGCAAATTTATACAATGTAATAAGTGCCTGTGAACGGAATTCCGTTGTACGGATGAAAAATTGTATTCTTTAATAAAGTTCTGTTTTAAACTGAGTTACATAATAATGTGATGTTTTGATTATGTTAAAACTATGTAGTAATTTATTGATAAAGACAATGTTGAAAGCAATTTTTACACATAATATTATGTGTTATATCAGATATCTTTCATCTACAATGTTGCTTTGTTAATTGTGATCTTAAAATAAAACTGAAGATACAATGAAGTGTATATCCTATCAAATTCTGTAACGGAAATTAAATAGTATTGGCGTCATTTAACGCGATGTTCTTCCCAAATCCGTGCATATTTAGTATTACAGTATTCCTATAATTTATGATTTAGTATCATAAATTACAAAATGATATTTAAAATCATATAATTTATATCTAATTTGTTTTTTCTTTTTTTTTTTTTTTTTTTGGTAAGACAATCATATATTACTTGAAGATGATATATTACATACGTATTTATATATTTTGTTATTAATTTATCTTCTAAAGTATTCTACATTCTAATCACTGACTTCTCCACTTTCATTCTCGATTTTTTTTTTACCGTTCGCTTGTATGTGGAAGAGTTCCTGGTTCTTCATAATTCTCTTTATTTGCAGACTAGATAAAAACACTTAGAAATTTATGAACAAATTTATAAACTGTCTTTTTTAATTTTGCGGTATCGTCTGTTCAACAAGACGTGACCCTACTTTCATCGAAAGCTACTCGTTTGTTTGAAATTGGCTACCTTTTTAAGAAAAGAAGAAAAGAAAAAGATAGGAATTCTATTACGATTCGAACGAAACGTGAACGGCGCGGAAGTAAAAATCGAACGTTCAGTCAACAGTTGTGCACTTGTAACGCATAAGCGGTCTCGTACGACCTAGGAAATGCATAGATTGGTGCCCGCGTAATCTCATTGACTTTGTGGCCGCGTGTACGAAAGTCCGCTGTGGCGGAAGCATTACGACACTGTTCACACACACACACACACACACATCGGCCGGAAAGATTTTTCAGAACCGCGAAGAACGCTCTTGGCACAACGAACTTTCGATCGCGGTGGGTGGTTCCGGTGGCGTGGAACTTGGAAAGTTTCTCCACGACGATGCAAATAAGAGATACAAAAGGGAGAGACGATAGAGTAGAAAAGCCGATGGTACTCTGCATCATGCGAGACAGATTGTTGACAAAGGTTCCAGTGGAATTTAAATGAGTATGATCCTGCGCCGCATTGCGCAACACAGGAAATTTCTGTGTAGTCCACTTTCGATGAAAGTTACGTTTACAATTCCGCGGTATGACGCGCTCTGGTTAATACGGTGATCAATTCAGATTCTGTCGCTGCCACAGCTCTTCGCAGCGATTTCTCAGATCGGGTACGCATAATGTGGAAATAACAAGGTTATGTAATTACACGCGTTTGTGTTCACAGCGGAATGCTATTTACGTGTCTCCGTTTATACTCCTTGACTCGCTCTAACGTTGCAACAATGAGAGAATTAAACGCAGTAGAATATCGTCGAGACAGTTGATGCAACGATTAAACGCAATGATTAAGGATAATTTGACGTTTAATTAGAAGTGCAAATGGCGGAAAATAGGAGAAAAATTGTTCGATAATCGTAACAGACCTCCCTTCTCACTTTTATTTTCAACGATGTCGATTAAAACCGGCGTAACGATTCCGTGTTATTTTCCACGTGGCTCCTCTTTTCCCTCGGGAATTCGATGAAGTTTTATCAAGGAGAAACGGCGGCGTAGGTGGTGGAAGTAATTTGTCGCACCCCTGTGAAATTACGGTCTAGTAATTGCGATGAAGTTACGGTCTTATTTTACTTACGACTCTGTTCCTCGTTAGAATTGTGCTGTAAATTGGAGGAAAAGTTCTCCGTTGATGCAACTAGTTAAATGTATCCCCCAAGGCTGTCAATTTCGCGATATTTCAACCCTGTTAATCTTTCACTCTGTTTTATCTCGATTGATTTACGTTTCTTTCCTTTTCGCGATGCCATCAGAGGAAGAGGATGCAAACGAATAAAACTCAAACGCGAGGCGTGTGCGTGCTGACAGAACCAATATTAGCGTAATGTTGACAATCATTTCTCAAGCATACAAGCTAATCTATCGACGAACGTGACGGATCGTACAGAGCAAAGGATTCCAGGATACTCCCTTCGCGTGCTAGAAATTTTTCAGATTTAGGATTTTTTTTTCTTTTTTTTTCTTTTAGAAAATTCAAAGATTTCCGTCTCACGGTTGTTTCACTCGCTTGAAACGAAATCTTTCTCAAGAATATTTATACTTCCGACGATACGGATGCATTACAAATTTCCATTTTCCCATAGAGATATGCACATTCCGTTTGCTCGATTTTGTTGCTGCGGTATGGCAGGTTTTGTCCGTAGAAAGTGAAGGGGAATATCAGAAATGCATGCGGGGAATAAGAGGTATGTCGTCATTCGCGAAAAAAGAAAACTCAGAGTACGAAATAAAAGGTTCAAATATTTCTTCATACGTGTAGCAACTTGTTCGCGGTTTATTATTATATCGAGCAACGATACGATCGTTTGGCAGCAAAAACAATAATAATAGTCCAGGAGTTTTTCTAGCCGAAGCAAAAAAAAAAAAAAAATACACATAGCTTTGCTCGCGTATTTTTTGACACGTATTTTCTTTTTTCCAATGATATATTCACTTTCGAATGTTTTCGAATTCGCGTGGTGTTATTGTTGCTTCGCTTTTAAATAAACATTTAAATTCTTTTAAATTGGATCGTAGCTAAACGAATGTTAAATAAAAAAAATTTTAGAGAAAGGGACGGCTCGTTATTGGAAAGTCGTGCAGAGAAAGGAGTCAGTTGAGTCAACGTGTACTTTATAAACGCAAAACGTTTTCATCGTTAACCGTTCTTCCACTGTGTGCGTGGAAATGTCTTCACCTGGTTTGTCTTATGTAAATGAAACGTTAAGTCGGATCGCGGTGTAAGAAGAAGCACACGAGGCCAGCTCGTAAAATTGGGCAAATGCCGGAAATAATAACGCGCGGAGATCGCACGGTAACGTTACGTTGCAATCGGTGCGTACGGTAAGAAGCTCCTGACGCAATCGGCAGATTTCCACGCGTACGTAGATATATCGGAATAAAAAGCGACGCGAACGTGAATGGACCTCCTTATTTGTTCCTTCCGTGTCTCTCAGACAGAAGAGACACAATAGAGATTGATGCCAGCGCCAAGTCACGATTCTTTACATTGTAAAATGAAAAGGAAAGAACAGGGGAAAAATAAGGCACGTCGTTCTAGACCGTGTTGTGTAACATCGGTAGACACATCTACGTTGAACTGCAGCACGTTTCGACGGGAACGCCTGGTGTTGGACGATTTCGCGCCAATTTCTGGAGAACGAGGAAGCATAGAAATTTCTTGCCTGTTCCGTGCGAATAAATAATTGGAAGTTCTCTACATAGTCATTAAAAGAGAGAGAGAGAGAGAGAGACTCGATGTGAAATTCGAAACGTGGTAAACGATGGAGCAACGAACCTTTAACGAATTTATATTTATCGTTCAGAGTAATGCAACGGGAAGTTGGAGAGTTTATCGATCTGTTCTCCACCTCGTTTGAGATGTACTTTCGAATTAAGTGTTGTTTAAAATATTTATAATTTCACGATCGTAAAAGGTGCGAATGATTGAGAGATTGTACAAAATATATTATATATAGTTATAGTTATAACGATAATTCTGTAAAACATAGTCGCATTAAAAGCGAAATAACTGAAAATGACAGATCTTGAGAGATGATTCGCTCGAGCAAAGAAACGTTTACGTCACAATTGACGGAAATGTAATCCGCGGTATGCAATCGACATACCAGAGGATCGGTGTATTGGTCGAAGGAACGTCATATCTGCATCCCTCTTTACACATCCATGTACACTCGCCGGTTGATCGAAGAAATCTCTCTCTCTCTCTCTCTCTCTCTCTCTCTCTCTCTCTCTCTTTCTCTCTTACGTGAACTTCCTAGATCATTAAATATGATTACCTGGCTTGCAGCACGTTAAATAACGGGATTTGCTAACCAACAGTCTGCGTTTCTTAGTACGTACGAAAGCATCGGTTAGCACGCTTTTAAAACTCGCCTGGCCGCTGGGAGATAAACCTAGCTAATGGCTATTGTATCTTAAAGACTCTGTAAATATTACGCAGTAACGAAGTCTCGTTCCATCGCGCTTTATAAGCTGCCTATTTTAGGAAAAATACACACACACACACCATCCGCAATAGCATTTTCTTTCTCGCTTTATCGTTTCATCGGAAATTCAATTTCACTGTCGAAATGTGTTCGTGCAATTAAACGAGTCAGATACCGTTTAATTCAGATTCTGTTGTAACGTTTAATCCGATATTTCGTTCGCTGCTATTCACGTCGTCGATTAGACGAAATTATCCAATTCACAGCCGCTTGTTTGTTTCGCACGTCAAATCGGTGATAATTTCTTCGGTTCGCGATATCAAACAGGCTACTCCGATATAATTTAGCGATCGATGGACGACCGCGTGAAACGCGATTGCGCCGCATCGATGCAGTCTCCCTTGATCGTTGGGCAGGCTCGATAGAACGGATATTCGCGGAGGACGCTCGCCAATGGAATGAATTCGTCGTAAGCGCGTCTCTCCTCGTTCGGCGGCAACGAATTCGCTGAACCAAGCAAACCGCATACGCGCTATGCTTCTGCAATCTCGTGCCACGCGTGCACGTAACGTACTCCGAAGTTGCGCTCTCGACGTCCGCCGATTTTTAAAATCCGTTCGTTCGGACAACCGGGGTTACTTTCATTTTCTACTTGCTATCAGATCAGCGGCAGCGTACAAAGGAAATGAGCGAACGTTGCACACGGAAATGAAATTAGGCTAGATGAAGGAAAGGGTTACTCGGTTGGTAGTTGGCAGGAATTACGATTTTAATTTGTTCGGACGATGGCGAAAGCCGCCCGCCCGATGCAAATATTATCAAGTTTGGTGGAAAATTTATCGAGTCGAGCAGTAGCTTATCGCACGTGATCGTTAAGCAAGATTTTCGCGAAATAAAGGGGAAAGGAAAGGGAGAGATTGCTCAAAGAGAAGGCAGCGGTTTCTACACGGTTTGACGTTCCCTTTTCATTTTCCCTACCTCGGCTATTAATTCAGCGCGCGGCAGTACAAACCATACGGATCTTTTTCTTACCGACATGTCGCTTACGGTAGAACAGGTGTTCCTCGTAACGCAACATTTATCGGTGAAAGTCTCGTCGCGATTCTTCCCAATCGCGTAACCGTTAACGCGATTCTTTTTCTCCGCGAGCAATCCCGCCGTCCAGTTTCCGAAGGTTATAATCGTAATCGTCTGTGTTATGTATAAAAAAATATCATTTTATTCGTTCATAAAAAAACATATTATACAATACAATTTGAGGTTCAGCATCACGGTGAATACAATATTGGTACATTCGACTGACGTCTACTACGAACGGCACGCTTGTTCGTCGATCGACGGTCGCGTTTCGACCAGCAAGCGTCTCGCGTGCTCGGAAGACCGAATTCGCGAAATTAGCAGTTACACTGCCCTGCGGCAGTCGATGGACAATGTCGACGCACGTTGAAGATCAAAGACTGCGACACTCTACCGAGTTCGAGCCTTTGCATCAGAAATGCTCGTAACCGCCGAAATCGTGTCCACCTCCCAGTGACAGTCCACCACCGAATCCACCTCCTCCGCCGAATCCACCTCCGTGTTCGTGCACAAGGACAGGTACAGGCTCCTTCACGACCAAGGGCACCTTGACAGGGTAGGGCACTGGTTTTGGTACAGTGACCGGTACCTTGACAGGTACCTTGACCGCCACAGGCACCTTTATCGGCACCTTGACGGGCACCTTTACGGGGTAAGGTATTGGCTTCTCGACCGGATAGGGCACAGGCTTCTCGACTGTGACCGGGTAGGGTTGGGGCACGTGGACAGGAACTGGCTTGTCGACCGGTACTTTGATTGGTACACTGACGGGAACAGGGACGTGTTTTGTCACCTCGACTGGGTAAGGCTCGGGAATATGGACGGTCTTTGTGACCGTGACTGCCTTGACGTGATCCGTGGATATGTGCTCGCTGCCGCCGGAACCAAGTCCGAAGCCGCCTCCAAAACCACCGCCGAAACCACCTCCTCCGAAGCCATGATCGCCCAAGCTGAGCTCCAAGCCACGCTTCGTCTTCTCTTCTTTCCTCGGCTGTGCGCTCGACTCCTGCGCGACCTTTTTCGCTTCCTCGGCCACGGCCGACAGTACCAAGCCGCAGAAAATTAAGATCTGAGGAGAAGAAACGATCGATCAATACAATTTACATTAACGTCGCATCGTTTTAGATTTTCCGTTGGTGCAGATTCATTCCTCGAGAAGAATTTACGATGGATATTTAAAAAGATAAGAAAATACGTTGGTACGAGCAATCAATTTGCGATGTGATATCCACTCGTACGACAAGTACTGTTTAAGCCTCTCAGGGAGAAAGTAAACCGATTCGCGTTAAGTACGTATCCCGAACGACTCGATCGATTGCGTCAAGAACGGCAACACGCTCGAATTTTCACCGGTTACGTCAGTTTCGTTTGCGTGGCTCGAGAGACGGGAATTCAAGTGGCTGTCTTACTGGAGCTACTCACTTTCAGCTTCTCTGTGCTGTTCATGTTGGTCGACAGTGAGCACACTGGTTCCTCGATGGTCTACCCTCGCTTTTATAGGGGACGCAACCGCCAGTCCGGCGGGCAACTCGAGCGTGCCGATGAAATTGTTGCGGAGTAGGAAGCTAAGAGAAGGAAAGGAAGAGAACGACGCCGTGGACGACGCGACGCTTTCCTCCATTGGCTTTTGTCGGCCAACGTTTAGCAAGTCGTTTCGCGTTTCGTTCAATTTCTTCCTCGATGCTGCTCGAGCTCTCAAAGCTTCTTCAACGCTCAACAATTCGGAGAATCCTTTGAAAATCGTTTTCGTCCTGTTTGATTCTTAATTTCGGCCGCGGCGAGTCTTTTCCAGAAATTCCACCCCCTGAAACAATCGGAGGCTGGTCGAATCTTCGGGAGGACGATGAAAAAGAAAATGAAAAACAACGTATCGATCGAATTCCGATTCCGATTCCGATTCCGATTTCGATTCCGATTTCGATTCCGATTTCGATTCCGCTTACATTCGTCAGAATTGTAGAGCGATCGGCTTGGAGAACTTTGAACTTTCTCGTTACTCGGAGCCGTCGAGTTTTCAATTACAGGATGAACCGCCAGAGAGAACCGGAGCAACTAATACGGATTCAACTCCGGTGTCTCTTTTTAATCCGATTACTCTTCTCACAATACGCTCCTACATCTCTATACTCACATTTCATTAATATTAAGAGCTTAATTAAAGCGAGAAGCGAATTATTAGGACTTCTCGGAGCCGCTCGAGTTACATCCCCTCGTATCTTCGCACCTTTTTTCCCGTCCGTTCCCGAAACCAAGGAACTTCTCTTACTATTACGGAAACTCTCTGCGGAACGAGCGTGTGCAAGTTTAACCTACATTCCGCTCGGAACTTTTTGGATTCGAAATGAAACGTTTCTCCTTCTTGGCCAGGTTGGTCTCGTATTAAATTCAGTTAGCGTGTTTTAATGATTTCCTCGGTACGAGGTAATGGTAACTGTTCGAGAACGAAGCAACGGACGAACGAGAGGTCGTAGTATATAATAAAACGATCCGACGGTATTCTCGAAGGGAAACGAATCGTCTTCGCAACGGATCCGTCCGACGTATCGAACGGCACGATCGAACGATCGTTATTCGTGGTTCGTTCGCGATACGCTCCGGAGCTTGCCGGCTGCAACGATTTTTGGTTATCACCCGGAGCTCCCACGGGCGCAGTTAATTTCGAAATGACTTTGTACCTCGATCTCGCCCGTTGGAGAGCATTAGAATATCCCCGCGTATCCATGGTTTATCAGGCTTATCGGCGGGAATAAATTTCCATATATCTGAATTTGAATCTCCATATTTGAATCTGAAAATATTGATTTGACTCCTGTGCCGGGGTTGGCACGACGCGGTTCGACGGGCCGTACCGTCGGCTTTCGATTCGGTTCGTCCGATCGGCCCGAGCGAAAAGCGAGAGGAAGATGTTTGTTGATATTTTCTGTCTCGCCTTCAACCCGGATTAAATTGTTTTCGATGAATTTATAGCGATTTGCCGCGGTCGCAATCTCCTCAGACTAGAGAGCGATTTCCATACGAGAACGAAGTTCGCCGATAGGAGTTCGATAGCGTGCCTGCGTCATCGCGAACGCGAAAGCACTGGGATCGGCGGATATGAAGTTTGCGCGAAATTCACGGTGCATCGTCGTATTTCGATATCGCGGCGAATCGATCGCGGCGAAGGGAAATACAAAGACGAGCGTCGAGTGACGCAAACGGCGCACTTTAATTGGACGAAACGTCGCCGATCTGGTAATTGCGCAAACCACGGTGATGCAAATCCGTTTGTTCGACGTTGCAGTTTCGTTCGTCGAATTCGCGGCTAATGACACTGGGGTCATGGGTGGCACGAACTGGCCAGTTTCCCTGCGATCAATCGTCATTTCCACGCCGGTGTGCAATACGTTTCCCTACGCTGCCACTACGCCGCATTAGTATCCTCCGACAATTAAAACGCGTGAAAGGTGCTAAGATCCGTGAAATATCATCTGCGATTGCCTCCGCTTCTTCGCTCTTTCGTACGTTCGTTTTACGCCGAGGAACACGCAATTACGTAGTTTCTCCCAAGTTTCTTTTTCCCTTTCCCGTACTAAATCAATATTCTTTGTGCAATCGTTGTTGATGAATTATCGATCGGTCAATTTGATTTACCTTCTCGCGAATGTTCGTCAAAATAATACCGTACCTACACAGCGTTAAGAAATCGCTGCGAAATTTAATCAAGCCTGCTCGATCAACATTTTTTCCCTTTTATTTCGTGCAACTTTATTACGTACACGGAACTTTGCATCGAGCTATGTACTCAAGATTTTATTACGTGTGGGTTCCCATTATGCTTGCGTATGATTTTTCTCTCTGTCGAGAGTTCTTGCTTTCTAGTAATTCGCGGCTGTTTGTTATGCAGAGATTACGTAAACGTCCGCGTACTTCCGGTTATCGATACGCGCCTCGAGTGCTTTTATCGGCGCGTTTGGTCCTTTTCCTCGCGGAAGCGAGGATACCTCGATACGGTGCTCGTTACAGCGAAACGCGTGAAACGTCTCGTTTCAAGTGTAATCGTACCGCGATCCCATCCTAACCGAAACCTCGAGTCTCGTCGCTGTCGGACGTGATGTCGGACCGCATTCGGAAGGAATCGAACTTTGTATTCGCGCGCGACGGTTGCGGAAATGCAGCCTAAAGAGTACGAAGTAAATCCCTGTGGTCGACGAGCGTGCACAGGCAGACGGTAGGAGCGGAATTTTCGCGAAGTCTGCATTTCTGCTTCACCGGCCCCGCAAACGTAACCTTATGCAATAATCGGAAAGGCTTTCGAGTCGAGTCGGCCAGACCGCTCTCATGAATATATGGATGGATGTTCTCGCTCAAGGTGTTTATCAAGCCGTTTTCTAGTTACGCCCTTTCCCTTTTTCGTCCTTTTCGTGACCTGGCCTCCTCCACCCGAGGCAAACATAATTCGCGCTCCAGAGCTGTGCCCTCGCTAAAGAGATGCTAAAAGCTGTTTCTTCCGCCGTCTCTTCCATCCCATTTTCCCTTTCACCTTTCACCGCCTTGCCTCCTTTCTTTATTCAATTTGTCTTCGGTCTTTATTCCAACGGACTTATCAACACAGTTTCCGTGAACATTAACGAACAAGATTTCGAGACCTCTTTGGTCCTCGAGATGGTAAATTTGCGGTAGAGACGCTATCGAATTTAAACCGATGATTTCTCGCTCTCCCGCTAGGAAAGGATAAATATCTCGTTAACGTTAAAGTTTCATCTCGGAACAGAGTTTATCTCTCTATACTTGTAATGAAAGTGGTTCCTGGTTAAATCGTCTCGCATTAATTTCGCAAACCGAGTTAAAATATTGGCTGGCGTGTCAGAAGTGAGAGTCCCCGTATAATGTCAAAGTATCTATAAAATGATTATAAAACTGGACCTCGTAAAAAATTTCTGTCAGCCGAGCGAAATACCGGCGTGCTCTCTCGGTAGCTTCGTTATTAATTGCCGCTGCCAGGAATACCAGCGTCGACGGAAGACGTTTTTTCTTTTTCTCCTTTTCATCCGGTCTATCGATCGGTTCGCTAATACGCTCGTCGATTGCTGAGATGTGTGCGCGATAGAAAAGGATCTCTTTTTTTTTTGAATTACCTGTTGTTCGAAGTGAAATCTATCCGACACACTGACTCATTTTTGCTTCTTGTCTCTCGGATCAAACGGAAGCAACGGATAAAGGACAACGAGCGGCATTAGAAAAGCTGTACGTGAAAGATCGGAGCTGACGATGGTGACAACGGTGTTGCTAACCGTGACGTCTAACAACTTCCGTCGCGTACCGCGTATCTATCTTTTTTAATTAACCAGGCTTCGAGCATGATGCCGGGAATCAGTCAATTAAGTACATAACGCGCGCGTGTCCGAGACAAGAGGAGAAAGTTTCGAGACGAGTACTTTGTGAGTTTCGTCGCCGCGTGCGCTTGCAATTTTTCTTTTTCTTTTTCTTTTTTTTTTTCTTTTCTTTTCCTCTTTTTCCTTTACTCGTTTGCCTCGTCGATGGAAATCGACGAAAAACCGGCGGCGTGCCGTGATTAATTACCGTTTCAGCTCGATGTCTCGAAGCGTGCGCAACAGCACGCTTAGTTTCTTTCTGGTGGGTAACAACCCGACGATTTTCACTGGTGTTACGCGCGCGTTGCCAAAAAAAAAAAGAAATTTCTTCATCGCATTTCTTACGCGTTGAGATACGTAAAATCGGTGAAAGAGAAAGATGTATCACTGGTTATCGAACGGTATTAAACCCTTAATTATATCTTCTTTACGTTTGCACGTCGATTAAAGCCGCGTTCCAAGTTCGTTACGTTCGTTTTAATCGCCGTTCGATTGCATAAACGTTCTTGCTCGTTGTGCAAAAGTGGTCCAAGCGGATGTTTTAGTAAGTTTAGGAAATCTCGTTAGACGTTTGATCACGTCTGTCGATTAATCGCTCGACTCAATAGAAAAAGCAATTTATTGCGACGAAATTCGCTTTATCGGGCCGCAAGAAATGGTGATCGCGTGACGTAACCGCTTTTTTGTGCGGGCGGTATCGAACACCTGGCCGAAATGCGGACAATGCGAGGACCGAGAAAGGAAAAAAGAGCGAAAGGAACGCTCTTTCGAGAAGATCGTTCGTCTTGCTCGGTCCTTCCGTTCGATCCGGAGAGAGATCCGACAACGTATCGCCGTGCGTCGAGAACGGGCACGGGGTTGCGTAAGGGGTCAGGGAGATTATTCGGTCGGAATTACGTCCGGAATAATTTTTGCGAGGCACGAGAGGCGAGTAACGATCGCGCGGTTTCTTCCGGAGGTGAAAGAAAAAGAAACGCCGAAGACGTTTCGAGTGGTCGCTGAATCGTTGCCTGCTCCTCCTGTAATCGGGTGCGAGTGAACGGGCAAGAGAGCGACTCGAAACAGTTCGAACGTGCAGGGGGCTATGTTACGCGTGCGGCGGATCTGGGGATCCGGTAGTAATCAACCGGCTGGTCGGTAGCCCGTGGGAAAACGGCTTAACGCCGAACGAACGCCTTTGCCTGTGCGCGGCGTGGTAGCACAATCGGTCCACTTTAACGTCGGCGGACGAGTAGGATTTTCCGGGGAGTGGGCCAGTTGCCACGGCGAAAGTGCCGGTATATATGCCAGTGATTGGCGCGACGTAGCTTCAGTGTGCACCTTCGAACGACACCATGAGCACTCCGCAGGTGAGCTCGCGCGGTTCCCCACTATATTCGCACACGATACACATCATAGATCGATACATATCACAGTCGTTCACGGAATAGCTATTACAGGGATTATGTAAGGGTGGGACAGGGAGAAAGTTTGTATTTGACGACGAACGGTTGCATCGTCTGGCAACGTTTTTCAAACACAGACAGAGCTGTGCGTCGGAAGAAGCTTTTATTTTTCCATTTTTTTTTTCTGTTTTTTTTTTTCTTTTGTTTCTTGCTACGCGTCTCCTCGACTCTGCCTCCAGTCAGTCAGAGGAGTGTCTGCTGATAATACGACAATGCACAAATACGGTTGTTGCGATAACTTACGTTTATCGCTAGAGCCTATCGTGCAATATTGCTTTCACTTTGCACTTTCTCCCGCCGTGACGTTATCTTCTCCTCGCACGACGTGAATCACATTCGACGCAGGGAAACGCACACCGACACAAAACGCTCCGTCTTGAAACACAGCCGCTCGTACGGTAACTACGTTTCTACTTTCAGAAGCTCGTATTACTCGCCCTGGTGGCGACAGCTCTAGCCGGCGACGCCAAGGAATCGCGCGCCGAGACGACGAAACCGGCCGCCGAGTCGACGAAAGAAAAGAGCAAACGAGGACTGGAGCTGAGCCTCGGTGGTTACGGAGGCCTGGGTGGACACGAAGGTTTGAGTCTCGGCGGAGACCTGGGAGGGCACGGAGGTCTGAGCTTCGGCGGGGGCTTTGGCGGAGGCCTCGGCGGAGGTCTCGGCGGAGGTCTCGGCGGAGGAGGCGGAGGAGGCGGTGGCGACGGAGGTCGCATAACTGGTATCACGATCCACCGAGAGAATCAGGTTCGCGTACCGCAACCGTATCCAGTTGAGAAAAGCGTAGCCGTGCCGTACCCGGTTCCGGTCAAGATTCCCGTGGAGCGGCCGGTCCCGGTGCACATACCGAAACCTTATCCAGTCCCAGTAGAAAAACCAGTACCAGTGCCAGTGGAGAAACCGGTCCCAGCGCCGTACACCGTGCCCGTCAAAGTGCCCGTCAAGGTGCCTTTCCCGGTCAACGTGCCCGTAAAGGTTCCATTCCCGGTCGAAAAGGAGATTCCTTATCCAGTCAAGGTTCCCGTCGTCGTTAAGGAATCGTACCCCGTTTTCGTTAGCAGTGGTCACGGCGGAGGCGGCGGCGGCGGCGGCGGCGGCGGCGGCGGCTTTGGAGGTGGATTTGGAGGACACGGCTTTGGGGGAGGACACGAATTGTCCTTTGGTTTACATCATTAGAGATAAGGATGAACCTCGTCGCTGCAGATTTTCATCCACGCTCGTATATTTGTATATAACGATTATATTTTTTTATGGAAAATAAAGATTAAATTATTAAACGCTGTTTGTACTTGTCACACTGGTTAGTGTTGGACGATTACTTTCAACTCTCTCGAGCATCGAGCGAGTAGATTGCCAAAAGTCGTCGAACGTCGTCGAACTGTGCTTGTTTGCTCTTCAACGAGTCGAATCAACCAAGTCGGGAAACATCTTCCACGGAACACGCGTCTTAAATTTTATTAAATGTTTTTCCTGTTTGTTTCGCGTTCCACTTGGACAATGACTTTTAAATATTATTTCCGTTTGTTATTTTCACATTGATGCGCGTTATAAATTAAATTACAATTCTTACCTTCCCCTGGGTCGTTTGTATTCGTTAGATATCGTCGCTTCATGGCACAGAATGATTGAAATTTTATTCGAATTCCGCTCTATTTCCGTTCGATCTCCCGTACACTTTATGACAACGAGCGTTTAATTAATTCTTGACTTGTCCTACGACGAGCGTTCGCTGTCAATTTTGGAAAACGACGCTGCGATCTCACAATTAATTTGCCGTGCATTATTGCGATCCTCTGAAACAGACGTTTCAACAGATATTTTATATCGTCCGCTTTATATTGTTTACATTTAATTCGAGCGAAATTTTTCAAATTTAAGTCACGTACAGATGGATCATTAATTAACGAAACTAATCAAATGTATTGCGTTGCAGGGAACGAACGTTGTTTACGCTTCGCTGGTTATTGTAGAATCGTCAACTACTAATTGATGCCCGGTACGTAAAGACTGTGTTTTATCGATCGCAAACATATTACGATTCTCATTAAAGTTACTCTCTGAAAAAAAAAAAGAAGAAAAAAAATGCAACAATGTCAAACGTTTCGTCGCGTCGAGAGGTCGAGTTCCTTTCGACGTATTTGCGTATTGCCGTCCGACCAACGCTGCTCTTATTTCTCACCTAGACGTCTGAAGCGTCGTATTTTAAGACCACATAAAGGGAAACGTTCGAGGGACGTTTTTGCCACAGACGAAACACGCGTCACGGGCGTCGCGATGTCTCGTCATTTTAGCGACGTCGCCGCCGCCACGAACGTCAAGTGCTTTAAACAGTACGATTTGCTTTCACGGTTCGTTAGAGAGTTCCGTGCACTCTCTCTCTCTCTCTCTCTCTCTCTCTCTCTCTCTCTCTCTTCTTTCGCGTCTGACGCGTGAAACATCGATTTCTCGATTCATGGAATTGATCTTGTCTGAACAGAGAAATTGTGGTCCGACGTGAACGAGGGGCCAAGTCGCGTGGGCTGCGCGCAACGGAAGCAAGGTAAAGGCCAGACAATTTTTCTTCTGCGTCCGTGTCTCTGCGCGTTGTTCTGTAGACGGAGTCTTAACGATGTTTACGAGTATTTTTCATTTCTAGCGTTTGCCGAGCAATCTATGTGCATAAATATGCACGTCGCGTGTCTTTCTCATTCTGCCCTTCCCTCCAGCTTCGTTTTCACACGTGGGTCAACAATTTCCCAAACGTGCAAATACACCGAGATGGTCGCTGTCGGCGCAAAAACATCGCTGTTGTTTTGTAATTTTGCGTTGTCCGCGTCGAACGTTTCGCAAGGTGAAAGTCCCCCCCATTTATATCGATCGATCCGTCGTGCAAACGTTTCTACAAGTCGGGTCGCTCGGACTCGGCATTAACATCGGACTTCATTATTCCTTTTCCCGCTTCTCCGCCAGACGGATTTGCCTGCGTGAGTAACGGTCTAATAGGAATATTTTTTTTTTTTTTTCGAGTTAACGGAGGAAGGCCGAACATCGGCATTTCACGCCTAATTGCGATCGTTTCGAGGCGGAGAGAAATCGTAAAGTCTCTCTCTTTCTGTCGCCGATCCGATCGGAGCTTGTGCAACCAGCCGACAATTTTCCTCGCCGCCGCGTACGGCACAAATAAACGGAGAAGCGGATGCTGTAATCTCGCTTCGGCAAAAGCTGTACAAGATTCCTGGCCGAGATGTGTTTCGCGTCCAAGTGCGCGCCGTCTCGTGCCCCGTTTCGTCTAATCCCATAAAACTCGAAATCCTTTTGATCTCGCAATGACGTTTCGTTACGAGAGCCATTTTAATGCGACTCTCGCGGAACGAGATTAGACCCTATCTCGTAGACGATCTTCAATTTACGTTTGAAGATACACCAACACGACTGTCGTGCTTTGTTCTTTGCGATTGTTTAAACAACAACACGGAACGTTAAAGCAATTTCGCGGTTTTTCTTTTCATACTCGTCTTACCCAACGTTGTCTGCTTTTCTTTTTTTTTTTTCGAAATGCTTTTAGAAAGCAGATCTTCTCACTCGAAGTCTTAATGGAGAGCAAAGTGATCGAATGGACACGTTAACGCAAAATACTGTGATTCAATTAGCACGCTGTGGTGATTTTACACCTCGTGACAGCGAGGATTTATCGATTTTCGCGGTCACAAACCGTATCACGTTGAATCACGTTGTCCGATCTGTTCAATCTCGGTCTCGAGTTCAATTCGACGTGGTAGTTTTTTTTTTTTCGAGCGAGTTCCGCGTTTCACCTGGAGTCTTACATGGCACGCAGTCGTAAATCAAGGGGCGGAATTCTCGAAAATTTCATCGAATCTTCTCTCTGCATGTTCCCTTGTTTCGTAACCGGTATTTTTACATACGCGCGCGAATGCGCGTGGGTATCTCTCTCTTTCGCATCGGCGGAATATCGCATCGGCGTAATCCGCGGCGAGATGCGGGAAAGCTTTCGAGCGTCAGCTTTCCGTTGCTCGACGGAGCAACGATTACGATCGAGGTGGGCAGAAATTGCCGGTCCGATAAGTCGCGCCGATCGTTCGAAGCGTTACGCGACGCCAGCGCAGAACTGCCGGGCGTTGTCACCGTTGGTCCTTATCGTCGCGATAATTTCAGTGTTACCGCGGCGTTTCACCGCGGTAACAGCACCCTTTTATCTACCATCTGAAAAATTACCCGCCTGCTGGACAGACGTGTAATCATCGGTGCATAAACCGACCGCACGCAAGAGACTCGACCAAGTTGCACGGCGTTGCAACGGTATTGTACACGTAATGCCTTACGCGCGAGATTCGTTTCGCCCTCGTTACTCGCGCGGACGATCTTTATCACACATAAATATCTAGACTCTTTCGGAACATCGCCACCTCAGCGACAGTTTCTCGAAACGTTCCCTGGAATTTTCAACTTAGCAAAAGTTCCTTCGGACACCTCGCAGCTGGGCCACGTTCGAAAATCATCGCGTTGGCGTTCCTTCTTTCCCTTCCTTTTTCTCTCCTCGGATACGCGACCGTTCGCCGGTAAATTTCGAGGTAGAACGTCGGACGACTTCCATCCTTTCTCGTTTCGCAATCGTAGTAGCGAAAGAGAAAGGCAAATGGGGGAAAAGTGAGCAAAAAACGCGAAAGAAACGTCAAGGAGCGATCGTTTTGGAACGAAAATCGCGCGCTCGAACCCACGCCTCTTCCCCCTTTCTATTCTTTTTTTTTTTCTTTTTTTCTTCCTCGTGAGTCATAAGAGAACCTGTTTTAAGCTTGGGCTGTCGCGAAACGAGTCTCCTTACGTAACTATAATGGAGCAATTATCGCGAGATCGGCCGTTTGATCCTCTTTTCCAAATGCCTCGCTTCGCCTCTTTGCTCTCGTCCTTTTCTACTTTCGCGATTTATCCGAATCGAGTCTGGTCTTGAGAGTGAAAAGAGGTGGAATGTTTCGATTCCTTTCCTTTCTCTCTGCGAGGGCAGCTCTCGTTCCTTTTGCCACACGGTGCAAAAACACGGAGATCGGAATTTACGCAACTTTTTCCAAAATAGTTTTCATAAACGATCGTCAACAGTCACCGGGCATCCAGTCAGGCGGTATTCCAAATGGGCGTCGTGCATCTAGGATCTATGAGCTCGAGGTTTAGTGCAAACGTAAATCATATATTAAGCCCGCTTCATACTGAGGTTCGTGTTAACGGACGCGATATATCCGATCGGCCCGATTTCGCAGGGTACAGCTGCTGCGCCGGCTGCTGATATCTCCAGACAATGTCCTCGCGGATCGATTGTAATGATTTACTGGGAATTTCCGGCTCTTTGGAACGAACCTCAATACTTCGTTTCGCACTTTAAGATCAGTAGGGTCGATTCGTTTCTGCTGGCAAAATGAGGTGTCGTGGCGCAGCTTTCTGCTCCAAAACTCTCCTTCTCGGGCGGAAATCGGAAAAATTTCACACGGTAGGAAATCTCGCGACGAGCATCCGTTGCGATTAAAAGCAAAGCACGGGATCAAAGTAAGTACACGCGTTAGCGGTTAACAGGATCTCGCGGTGGCACGAGAACATTTGTATTCCGGCGACATTGTTTCAGGAGTTCGGAATAAAGCCGACGATTTGTGAGGGGCCACCTCGCTTTTAGCGTTCATGGCGGTAGAAGGAGAGGCTCGAGCCGCAGATAATTTGTCCGTGAATGGAATTAACGCCGTTGGGAGCGTTAATAACACGCGTGATTCCGAGTTGCTAATTAAAAGATTTACGCGATAATGGTCAGCCAAGAGCCACGCATGCGAGATAGTTTTCCAAACGCGATTCGTTCGTTACATCGGATCAATGCGAGTCGAGGAGCCGCGAGTTGTTATTTTCTTCTCTAAGAGAGAAGCAAGTCTTAATAAAAGAACGGGGGAGTCTTTAAACCGAATATTTTTTTGTCATCTCGTGCCAAGAGTAAATACTCATCTTGGCTCTTTTGCCTCGGAGACTCGGTTAAAAATTGCGTAAATTTTTGCCAAATATTGATACTCGTACTCTCGTTACGTTTCAAGTGGACCGTGGTCAGCGCGGTCCGTTTAATAATCGGTCAGATCTCTAACGATCTCAGCATCAATGGAACGAAGTCTGTCGTTGTATATTGGTACACGTTCCTCGGAGTGGCTGCACGGTGAATGGGAACGACTTTCTACTAATTACTTCCGCGGGTTGAACTTACATTGACGTCACGTGATTACAGACTTATACATCCCAACCGGTAGAGCTACTACTTTCGACTATTGCCCCGGGTTCATCCGATCGGTTGAACTTGACGTTTAGAGTCACGCAGACGTCTATATCAGGCTACTTGAAACCGAGAAATTGTTCGAAGGGGGCAGCGAAAAAATAAAAAAAAAAATACGTTGGAACACTTTTTAGGTGGAATTCCATTCTTCTGGTCGAATAAGGACATTTCTTTTTTCCTTTCCGCGCTGGAATGTTTTATTCATTCGCGATAGAAAGTACGTTGGAGAATTTAATTTTCTTTCAATTTAACAGGTAGTTTCGTCCCTTCCTTTTGCCCTACTTTCGCCCTAACCCCTTTCTCTCTTTTTCTCATTTTCACCCTGTTCGTCCTTCAGTCCCGCCTCTCTCGGCCCCCAATTAAAGCCCTTGCCTTCCCCCTCCCCCCTCCCGATTTCCCCGAAACTTTGCGGTTTTCTTAATTTTTTCCTTTCACCGGCGCTCCATTTTCCGCCTCGAATTCCTTCGTTTTATTTTCCGCCGGTTGCTTCGCTCGGAGTAAAAGGAAATTAATCAGTACTCGGCATAACTCGGCGAGCCCGTTTGTGCCCGATTACAACCGATGGAAGAATTCACACACAGTTCACTGCTGCGTCTCCTCTCCAGACGTCTTACCGACAGAAAAAGAGGAACGACGAAGCTTCCCTTCGAATTGCCGCAATTATAAATTTCAATGGAAATTCTGATGTCCTGATTCTGTAACTGTTGAAGGGAACGATCGCGGCATTTCCTTTGGCGCAAGTTTAATTTTGCGCAAGAGTGAAACTGAGCAAACGTCCCGCGTCCCTTCCCAAGATCGATGAGCTTGCGGCCTGGGTCAGTGACTTACGACTCGCGCGAAAGCTTTCGAGATTTTTGCGCACTTTTGTACAACGAAAAGCTTTCAGGTAGTGTGGAATAATACATGTGCAAAGGGCGGTCGACACCCATGGCGGGCGGTTTGGTCTCCTTAACCGGTGACTGATTGGAACTAACCTCCTATTTGATCAAACGATCGTTGTCTTTGTCGCTCGTTCGTTTCTAATCTCGCTTTGTCACTCGGCCGTTTCA
>KQ435794.1:5024072-5039077 GCA_001276565.1 Melipona quadrifasciata | reverse complement strand
TCGCGATACCCATAAACGGACAAAAGAGAAGGTTATAAGGTACGGAACGGTTATTGGATCCTGGCTCGACTTTCTTACGAGCAGACTTTCTTTACGAATAAATTCCACGGCTTAACATCCTTCACGAATGTCGTGACATGGAGTTTGATTCTTGGTTGTTCACTTGCTCCGAAACCGCACACCGTCTACAAGTTACGTGCAACACAGACTCACGGTCGCGTGTGACGAGTCGCGGCGCACCAGTCGACGGTGTCTAGGAAATCGTCGATGGAGGAAAGTTGCCTTGGCATGTTCCGCAAACACCGAGGAAAGTTCACCGAGAATTTTTGTTCCGTCGTAGAACAAGGAGTAGGAAATTGTACGATGCTTCTAGGATCGATACGATAAAAAATATTGCTACTGCGGAGCAAATTGACGTCAGATCAGAGAGGAAATTGTCTCGAATTCACATCGTTTGTTCGATCGACCGAAAATTCAATCAGGTATAAAGACAGTCTCGCAATTAGTAATGTCTGCTTTGCGGTTGTTCGGTGTTTGCGCGATGCGATACAAACAACTTGAGTTGTATAGAACTCGACGCAGAAACTAGCAGATTGACTGGATTCTGCTATAGATATTCAGGCTCTTGGATAACGCTATAGATTAGCCAGAAGTTGATACAAAGCATCAGATTTGCAGAAATTGATACTGAGGCAGCATTGAATTATCCGGAAGCTGTGCACGCAACCTCGAATCGGTACAACTTGATATCGATCGCGCGGATATCGTTGCAGTCTATAAACGTTAATTGTCAAATAATCCTCGTACAATAATGTTAAGTTTCGGATAGTTTCAGTTCTAAATTTCTAATTTCCTAAGCCTCCAATATTAGAACTTGTTTAACGTTTCGCTGGTTCTATTTGAAATATTTTACTTCTTTTAACCAAAGAGCGTCTATTTGATTTAGTCTGATGAATTAATTCCACTCAATTACGAGACACGTGCAAAAGCAACAACGCCTTTTGTAACATTGTTCGTGTCGAACAGCGCGCTATGTGTCGCGATTAGCAAAAAATAAAAAGACAACACGTTTCTCTTTATGAAATTGTTTTATCCCGAACGAGTGTTTACTTCGATACGTTTGCTCTTTTCATTCCACGTAACGTTCCCAGCGAAAATAAAATTTTCAACGTTCAGATTCAACGCGAACGCGTTGAAAGATAGCGCTTTGCACTTTGATCGACGGGAATTCATTTTGCACGCGAATGTGGCCGATCGATCAACGATTACTCTGTTGGAAGCCCCGGAGTAAAACGCACCTCTAATTTCGCAAATACCTAAGAGGCATCACGCGTTGATACTCTCAGACGTCGGGGTCTAAAGAGATGGACTATCGACTCCGCGAAAGCTTATTAAACGATGTTCGGTAACGAGTTCTGCTCGTGAAATTCAATTCGCGAGAAGCCCGAAGAATACGACTGGATCGATAGCCGGAGAAAATGGTGGCCGTGGACCGCTACGATCAATAAATCGCTTGTTTACGGATAATAAATGTTCGAAATTAACGCGATTATTCTGCCGCGTGTATTTTCCTGCGCAGTTCATTGGCGAAACGGTGAGAAACGTGGTGGATTTGTACAGTGTTCCACGGTATGTACGTGATTCTTTGACAATTTCTGTCGGAACACAAAGCGTACGAACGCGCGCAATTGGTCAACGGAAGTTGAGCCACCAGTCGGTATCTGAGCCGAAGACAAATTTCCTCGGGGACCGGTTTGCGAATCAACTTTTTAAACTCTCTGCTGGGAGGTTCGTTAGCGATAACTCGTGCTCGTCTGTGCGCCACGGGCGTGAAAACTTTTGAAAAGGGTGGCCGGCCTTCGGAAATTACGGGCGACACGACCCTTTAGGGCGTATTCACAAGTTTTCCTCTGTTCGTTGTAATTCAGAACGAAGCGCCCCGACTTGACGAATGCACTCTGCGTTAAGAAACTTCGTGGCTGATGGTTAACGTTCCTTCGTTATTCCGTTTCACGCGTGTATACTTCTCTTTAGACATCTTTTCTAAGACTACCGTGCTACTTAACAGTCAGAATCGATCTCGATTGTCAATTGTATCGATCACTATCACGACACGAGCGAGTTAATCTGACTAATCGGCATTATTCAAGCGGAATGTCTTTCTACTCGTGTACTACTCGCTTCTACTAATGAAAAGGCATTCCAGCTCCAGCACCTTGTGATTAATCGATCGGTTAATTGAGATCATCTCATCATTAAAGCGTATTATGTGCTATCACTCGTCTCCGACAATGTCTCTGTAATATATCCACAACTCTCCTATCAACTCTTCAGCTAATCAGTGCTCGAATGATTTGCAATTAGTCGCCAGATATTCTTCTCTGAATTTAATTTCCCGAGTCGACTCTGCGTTTGCAAATTTTTTCCCAGTCCTGTCGCTGTAATGTCGTTAGCCGTGTATTTAGGGACAGCCGTGAATCGTCGAGTTTCATCGAGTTGTTGCATATTGTATTATCCGGTGCGCATTTCCGGTGCGATATACAAGGCGAAGGCGGTGAAATTGTGGCCGGGGCACGTTGCCAGGGACCAGCGTGTGCTCTCTCTTACCCTCTCTCTATCCCTTTTCTCTTTTTCCCACCACCGTCTCACGTCGATAAATCTGACTGGGGTACACCGGCATTTTAAACGCGATGTAAACCACCTGTAAAGTGAGGCCACCCACGCCAACTTAACTCGACGCCCGGTGCGTCTGCCGGAAGGGCTGTTACACGCTTTCGCGCAAATGAGTCCCGTTTCATCGTTCCGTTCCGCGCCACGCTGCGCGCGTTTCTGCGGTTTTTTTTTTTTTTTTTTGTTTTTTCTTCTTTTTTTGTTTTTTTTTTTGTATATTCCCCAGGCCGATATTGCCCAACCGTGCTTGACTTTTCGGCCGTTCAAACCGGCTATCAGTTTGTTTCGCGTATGTTGTTATCGTTAGTTCCCCTCGCCCCCCCTACCCGCTCGTTCTTTTTTTCTCTTCCGCTCTGTTCTATTTTCCTCTTTTCCTTTCCGTTCAATGATAGCGCAGCCAGCGGAGTAAAGGTTTGCTCTCTGCACTCGAAATTTTCACGATTTCGACGAGATAAATGCATCTTTCTTTTTTTTGTTTTTTTTTTTTTGTTTTTTAATCGCAAGAGGCATTGTTACTTCTCTCTCTCTCTCTCTCTCTCTCTCTCTCTCTCTGTCTCTCCGTCTTTCTCCGGCTAGCTCGAAACTGTCGAGTTTCTAACATCATCACGGATACAATTTTATTTCTTCGTTTTCCCTGTCCATTTGCCAATAATAGAGAGAACAAACAATCTCATCGGGTAATTTCAC
This sequence comes from Melipona quadrifasciata, assembly GCA_001276565.1. NCBI lineage: Eukaryota > Metazoa > Arthropoda > Insecta > Hymenoptera > Apidae > Melipona > Melipona quadrifasciata. The sequence goes on along the minus strand of KQ435794.1, from coordinate 5,035,720 downwards.
GACCGTATAAAAGAGCAGATTTTTCTTCCGCGCGTTCCCCCCCCCCCTCTCTCTCTCTCTTCCGCCATCCGCGAAAGACAGAGGGGTTTTTCGTCTCGTCTTAGGCGCTCTCGTTGCTTTTCTCTCCGCTTTCGTACGATTCAAATCGCATAGATCTCAACGAGGTCGCAAACCACGATGTCAAGCTTTATGCGGGTCGTTTTACGAATCGTTTCCCGGGTATTCGGAATGCTGCACAGCCTTCTACTCGTAGAATCCGGCTGGATGACGGCACGAGAGGGTATATAAGAGGGATAATATCGTGTCTAGTGGGATTTGTCGGGGGTAAACAGAGTGCAAGGCCGCTGCAGGCGAACGTATTACCGTGCAATACCTTGCACACACATTCACCATCTCGCGGTGCTGTTTCTTTCGTTTCCGCAATACCGTTTCCACGTGTTATATTGCCCATTCCGCCTCTTTCGCGAGCCGTATCTGCTCCTTCGCGGATAACTTCGACGTCTCCTTTCTCGCCTCTTTCCTCTCCCACATTTTCATCTCCGCTCGTTCGATCGTCTCACCGCTCGCGTGTGTAATTTTCAAAGAAATTATCTTCCGCGCGCAGTCGACGGAACGTTGCGAACGCAACGACGACACACGCGCGTTTATTTTCGCGCTAACGAAGGGACGACAAGCACGTACGGACCGTTTAATTAAAATCATGCCTGTCGAGTCTCCGGAGAAATCTTATTCGTTCGTCCAGGACCGTGTTTCCACGGGTATATTAACCGTACAACGGACGCGGCGAGTCGCGCGTTTGTCATGTCCCATGAACTGTTTCCGCGTTCGGATTATACTCGCCTTGGAGAAGCGCGGCTCGTCGGCGACGTCCGAGTTACAGGAGTTGCCAAAGTCCGATACCGTGTCAGGGCAGACACGGTAATATCGTGCCCCGCTGTTCCGTTTCCGCCGTGTGTTCGAGTAGTTCGTACGGCTTTTCAATCTCGCGACACGTGACTCTTTTCACTTCCATCCGTCCGTATTCGTTCGATCGGTGCGTGCACGTTTCCTTCGTTTCTCTCCGCTCTCGCAATACGTACCACGAGTACGAGGCACCGCGATTCGCTACGGATTTCACCGGCCACGAAATAGCTCGACACGGTCTCATTAAAGATACGTTTACTCGTTCGAGCGCGTTCGACACTGGTTTGCATCCGGTTCGATCGAGAAATCAACGCGCGCAGTGTTGGTCAACGATTTTTTGCGAAAAATCGAGCTGGGAAATTCCACGCGGCCACGTGAGTTGCAACGTCTCACGATCGACGTCCTGCGAAGCGATAACACGCTGATTACACCTACTCGTGGAAACACCCTTCTTCGATGCCGACCTTGGTTATCCAGAGCAGAGTTAAAGCGGAGTAATAGCGGTCAATTCGGGCCACAAATAGATTTGGCGCGACGGTACGTTCCCCGCTCGGTCCCTCGTAAATTTCGCCCGATAATCTGGAAAGTTTTCGAGCAAACGGGCAAGGAGGAGAGGACTCGTTGCGAATCCCGGTGCTCGCCGAGGCGGACGAAAAACGTGCGTCGCAAACGGGTAGAACCGCGGCGCACGACCGTAAGTAGAAGAGACAAAACGATTTTCCGTGTAACAGCCCGCACACGAGCGCGAAACGACAGATATCTCGGCGTGAAAGCCATCCGGGAGGACGCAAGACCGCTCGTCTTCCTCTGCCTCCTCGTTCGAACACCCGAACTTCGCTCTTTCTTCCTCCTCTCTTCTCCTCACCTCCTCCCCCGCGTTTTTGTTCAAAAACTCATTAACGGCAGATTGCAGGAAGTTAATTTTTCGTCGAGATTGAATCCCTGTTAAGGGCAAGCCGGGAAACGTGTTTGTCGAGAAAGAACAGAAGCGAAACAGAACCGACCCATTAAACCAGGATTATGAGGACCTTCGTTTTTTTCCGAACGACGCGCCGCCAATTCGCAGATACGCTGCTATCCTCCGCTTCGTTTCACAAATCCAACAAACGCACGTCGAGCGCCGACCCTTCTCTCCGATCCTTTCTCCCAGAGGAGATACTGCGGCATATACGGTTATACACGGAAAGTATTAGACCATCCAGCTTCTCTGCCATTCCCAACGTGCATCCGTTAAGATCGGCCTGCGCTTTCCGCCTCGTGCATTTACCACCGGCTTTACTCCGTTGCACCATCGACAGTCCATCCATCTTTTCCAAACCGACGTACAGACAGTCTCCTCCGGTTCGTTTCATCCTGGTTGCCCTCCCCTCCCCCTGGTTGCCCTCTGCTCGGAAACGTTTGGGCGGGACTCCACGCCTTTATTCCGCGATTAACGCGATCGAACCGAGCTGATCCGTGCCGCGGCCAGAGGTCTCTCGTTGCTCGAACACCGACGCGAACTCGCTTTCAACTTTCACGCGCGTTTCGTTCACCGAAACGAAACCGCGTCAAAATTCCGCAACGGCGATTACGCAACGAACACGTTCCGCTAGACGCTCGCGTTACGCCGCGAACTCGCGAGGATTCGGACGAATCTGCGGGATTTATTCGGCTATCGGTGTCAGCTTCTCTTACGGGACATTGTGTCTTTACCACGTGTCAGCCAACTTAGATTGACTGTGACCACCACCGCGACTGTCAGTTTTGAACAGGAACTGGCGCGGAACTTTGCTAATCAACAGCGGTGCCCCGTTGATTACCGAAGGAGAGCGCATTACGCAGACTGGCGTACGGATCATTTCGCGTTACGGTGTATCCGACTCGCGAACGCATTCGGTTAATTAATTATAAATTCATCCGTATCTCTTCGTACATCTTTCCGTTAATTACGTCAAAATGATTTGTTGCGAATCGAATTGGATTTACATGACGGTACGTGAAATTCCCTGCGAATAATCCCCCGTGAAAATGATTCTCGTCAATAGCGGTCTCTTATCAACGTGCAATAACGTTATTGACGATTAATTATTCGTAACAGTTTGTCAGTCATCCCATTTTCCACCGTTTTCGTGCGTTCATGCTAGTAATGTTTATCGCGAAAACGATTAAGAGGGCACGCTATTGTCATTATTTGACAAATTTCACGACAAAGGGAAACGTTAATTTTAATTCTTACAGTGAGCTCACGTCGCGGATATATCTTACGTCCGCTTGAAATCGACGAAACAAACAAGGAGACGAAAGGGAATGTAAGGAAAAAGAGGTTGAAAGAGATACGAGGTGGAAAAAGCGCGCATGTGCCTGCGTTAATTCGAGGCGATCGGCGAAGAAATCGTTCAAGTTTAAAACAACGACGCGCCCTCGTGGCAGTCGGTGCGAAATTCACCCCTTCGGGATCTCCGATCTCTTAACGGCGTATGGAAACCCGCTGTCGTTCTGTTCGAAACGTCGAATAAACAGTTCCCCCCCCTCGGTGCTGCTGCCTGCTCCCGGGATTATCGATAATTTGTTCCAAGGAATAACTCGAAGCAACGGGACACGCTCGGAGGATCACGTCGGCAACGAAGTGGGGTGGGGAAATCCAGCTAGATCGGTATTCGCTACGGAACAGTCAGGGCCAAAAGATATTAATATGCTAAGTAACCGCGCGTCGAGCGGGTGGACTGTAGACCGCGTTTTATCATCCGCGAAAATCGATGCCAACTCGCGGATAGAAGCAGTTAACTTGGTCGTACATTTTTTTTCACAATAGACGCTCGAGCTACGTGCTCGAAGAGCTGCGTGTTTCGCGTGTGCTCTGTTCGAATTTCGCGTCCTCCCTTCGGGGTCTCGTAGATCTTGGAAAACAGACATTTCGGCGAATATTTCGCGTGACTGCCTTTCGAAAGCGATTCTTCGAGTTCTGCTCGGTATAGCGCATCCGTTCGACATTAATACGTACGTGCGTACGTGCGTACGTGCATAGAGTCGCGCACGACAGACACACGCACCCTCCTCCTGGAAAAAGTCACGACAACGAGAAAATAACGAATGAGATCGGTCCGGGACACGGGAAGGAAGAGTAATGCGCGATTAAGACAAGTGGACCGCCGCGCCGTTTGTAATAGTTTACCAAACCTAGCCACGTTTCGCTTCCCCGGGTTCTTATCGTCCTCGGAATACATACAAACGCGAACGGAACTTACTGGCCCAAGTTTTGTTGCGGTTTCCACGAAATTGCTTTATAATTCTTGATTTATGATCCGTTCTTCTACCAGTTGACGTCCCCTTCTCGCGATTTCCATCTTCTTCCCGCTGGTTTTTCGCGAGTCGTTCTTCCCGGTTCAGACCTGACTCTGTTCGTCGCTCTCGGAGAGACGTCGTCTTCGCAACTCCGGCCGTTTCTTCCGACACCGAGCGCCATTTAACATTCGTTTAAATATCACTTACTCAAATCACAGCCGTCTGCGAGCGAAAAAGCCTCGTCGTTTTAACTCTTCGGGAAGTTTCCCTACGAGGGGAAATTCGTCATTCACGGGGGATTCGTTCGTTCGTGGTATCGGATCAGGGTTTTTTTTCCCGAAGCGACGCAGTGAGTGACACGTCAAACGTGATTAGATCTTTTCGAGGAAGAGACAAAGAGAATGCGAGAAATGTGGTTGCGTCAGAGATTGAAAGAGAATATTTTCTTTTAGTATCGGTTGTTGTACCATCGATGATTACACACTCTCCGTCATTTTCCTTCTTAAAACACTGCGATTACACGAAACTAATCCGTGTAGGAAAATTGAAACAAAACTGAACCCACGTGGTTTATAATAAATAGCTTGTTAATATCTGAGTAATTAAGGAAATCTGAATAAGTTGGAATGCCTTGAAACGTCTGTCTTCGTACGCACTTCACACACTCACACGCACATATAGCCATATTTTATGTTTCAAGATTAGGGCGACTAGACAAACAGTCTCGGGTTTGGTTTTTTTTTTTTGCTGCGACAATCGGACACGCAGCAGGCGATAGTTGCCTCTCTCTTACGCCGCACATGAAGAAATTCTGAACAATGAGAATTCCTCACCCCGCGTCCATGGATATTCGAAAAACTCGTCTCTCTCTCCGACTAACCAGCGTCTCGGTAATTTCACAAAAGTAAACGCGCGTGCACCAAATCGACACGGTGGGGTGATCGGTTCGTCAAAAATCTCAGGGAACAGAAAGGGTTGACGATGGAGGTTCAGTCGTTCGAGTCGCTCCAGCTAATCTCGCCGATTAGTCTAGCGTGCCATCTGCACGTAGAAAGCTCTGTCGCTGCTACCAATTGCAGAGAGATTTTACGCCTCTCCCGCGAGTCACGTTCGCGCGAAATTGCCGGCAACGCCGGTGCAGCAGAGCTTCCTCTTTCGCGATCGCCGCGGCGTCGATACCGTGGCGCGCGTGACTGCTAGCATCAACCTTCGACGACGAGGACACTTGACTAACGCACGGCCATCCGTAGCGACCGTAGCCAGGGAATCTCGATAATATAATTACGACGTTCGCCAGACGCGTCCCTACGTTTCCGCGTAACACTTGGCACTCCGAAATACGGATTACGCGACGCGTCGCACGAATCGCCGCTGCCTGTGCAACTGGCTATGAAACGTGTAATCGAGATGGCCCGGTGTGCAATAGTGAAAAGCGGATTGACCCTTGGGATCAATTGGCCTCCTGGCTATCTCCACCGATCGATCGATCCGTTTAACGCTCTCTAATTGCCAGCCTGCATTGTTAACCGTTTGCCTCGCGATTCTTTCTACTTTTGCGATGCTTCGCGCAAAGGAACGAATTTCTTTTTTTCCGTTGCCGGTAAATCCAGAGATTTCAGAGCCAGAGAAAGAGGCAAAAAAAAAAAAAAAACAGAAAAAAGAAAAAAGGGAGAAGTTGATAAAGAGAAGTTGCTCTCTGATCCCGTTTCGCCAGGGAAACGAAAGTTTCGCAATTTACGCGCGTTTCATTCACGAATTCCACGCGCCCCGAGGAAATAAACAGGCATAGTATCGCGCAATGCATACGCAGCAGAGCCGACTGCTCCTAGAAGTCGGAGAATGAATTGCCCTCGCGATAAGCGCGCGATATCTCGTGCACGATTTCTTCGCCCGCGTCGACGTTTGCCCTTTCTCGTACTCCGTGTCTTCGCCGGGGTAAACTCTCTTACGTCCGAAATAATTAAACCTAACTGTTATCTCGCGAATGGGCAACTTTTCCAACGTGAACTTTCATCGTTTCGTATTCTTCCCCGCGGATCCAACACTTGTCCATTAACTAACTAAATTTTTGCCACGTGGCCTGCAATAAATAATTTGCCAATATTTAAGTAATTGAAGAGAAACTCTCTCAAGGTTTGCACGCTCTAACCAAAAGCATTGTCTAACCAAAATCATCGATTATCGTTGAATTCTCCTTTGCGCGCGCCTAATTAAATTTTCCATTTTTTCCTTCAGCTGTTCACGCGCGAACAATTTGATAACGTAATTTCGGCGAGAGAGGTGTCGGGCGAATGAAAACGCGTAAGCAGGTGACCAACGTAACAACGGTGAACACAATAGAGAGAGGAGCACGTGGCGTGCAATAATGTTGAGAACATTGTGTCCACCAGAGAAAAAAAAAGCACGTTGATTGCAGCAACATCACCCGGCGTCATGCGCGATAAACAAAGGGACCCGTTGCGCTGTAATAACGTCACCAAGTAAAAACGACGAAAAGAAAAAGGGGGGGAGGGAAACAAAACGAGCAGAAGGTAAGTGTGACGCCACAAAAATTCGTCGCATAACCGGATAACGGGCTAATATTCCCGGTGAAATATTCGATATTTTCCGCCGGCTTCCTGTGATGGATTATCGAATGAGGGATGAACAACGAGAACGGGGGAGATAATATTTATATTCGACGCGCGCCGCGTAGCACCGGCAGTCTTTGGACAAATAAAAAAATATTTGCATTCGGATAGGAGAATGAAACAGAACGAAATAAATAGCGGAGTGTCATTGCGTTTAATTCATTTTTGTCGCGTGTATCGGATTGCTGCTTCTGAAAACAACCTCGTGTTTTGCTAGAAAACGATTGGCAAAGGGCGGCGGAGGGGAAACGCTACGCGCATGTCGCGATTGTACGCGAAAAGGGAAATAAGGATCGAAGAAACGAGAGGAAGAGGAATACACTTACTATATACGTGTTGGATCGGATAAAATAAGACGAAACGTGAACTCAGGATTTGGAAAATCAATGTGTCTGAATGTTTGACGATACTCGGAAGGGAACACGGACACAAGATGAGTTCGAGAAAAGTGTGCTTTGAGTTCCATCGGGGACCGCGATATGTGGAACAAAGGATAATTTGACTTTTGTTCTTAACTGGTTGACAGTTGCGTTCTATTTTCGGGAACCGAGCGTTACGTCGTTTTGTCCTATTTTATTTGCGTCTATCTATTCAATTGACGAGGAGAAATGCAAGAAGGCAATGTACACGCGGATAAAAAATTTAGCAGACTGCTTTTTTTTTTTTTTTTTTTTGATGCGGAAACGTTTGCGCGAACGAAATGGTTAAATGAGGACTTTGGAGAATTTCGGGTTGGTGTAGATCTGTCTGGTAACGAGAGTGTGGCAGCTGCTATACGCTGTATACACAAACGAAGAGCTGAATGTTTAAACTGATTGTGAGTGCTCTGTTGCTTCACTGAACATACTCTCGAGGACGGTAAACGCGTGAAACAGTGTTTGCGTTAACCTCTGTGTATTTGGCCATTTATTTGCTGTTTATCGGTTCAAAGTAATACCAAGGCACGTAGTAAAGAACGATAGGTGTGAAATTGGAATAGAAATATTAAGTCGATCATTCGGTTTTAAATATCTTTCTCGTGTTCGTCGCGTTATCGCGCGAAACAACGCGCAAATCTATCGGCTTCAAAGTCGGCTCGTCACTGACCTGTATTACATTTTGTCGCACAGTTGCTAAAGCGTCCAGAAACCGTAGGCTAACCGTTCGCACCTGCCAGTGCCTTTGATCGGCACAAACGCGTTTGCGATTCGGCGCCTCTCTGTTTGTTGATTGCACTCCGATTTTAAGCACAATCGGCGCCCTGCTGAATTTCGTTTCGCGAGCTCCGCGTTAATTGCAAGCATACTTGACGGCAATTACAACGTTTAACGTTTTGTTAATTGACTCTGCGACCTCTCGACCAACGTCGATTCCTACCACGTCGATATTTCAACAGCGATTTCATCGCCGTTCCGATTTGTCCATTCGATATTCGCGAGCCGAAACTGTTATTCGAGATTCTGCTTTTTCCAAACTTCCACCTCTGAAATTTTCTGCTTCCGATTTCAACTGATTTTCTTTTTTTTTTTTCGTTTTTTTCTTTCTTCGTCCATCCCCGACTTGGACGAATCTTTCAAAGATACCAAACCGAAAGCAAAGGGGGAAGAGTGTGGAAAGAGACGAAACTCGAGGCGAAATGACTCGAGAGAGTTTTAATTAGAAGCATCCACGATGATCCCGAAGCTAAGACTACTACGTACTAACTAACCGTACTAATGAGCAAATAATTAAACGACGGGCGCGCACGTGGAACGCACCGTGGAAAATCGAAGAGGCGACGTAACGAGCGCAAGGAAAGTAGCACATCCTCGCGCTGCCACGCTTAATTACTCTCACCTTCAAATGAATCACACGTGTGATTCATTTCCCAACTCTAACCGTCTTCCCGTTTTCATCCCTGAAAAACTAGCGATTCGCGAGACTCGCGGTGAACACCCGAAGGGCTTCCTTCCGTCGGAGGACGGAGCCAAAAATATTTTCGCGATACTCCGTCATCTCCCTTTCTTCGCCTTTCGCAACACAGTCGACGACGACGTATTTATGGATTCTGTTGACAATGGTAGAAAGAGAATAGTTGGCAGCAAGCGCGAACGCGCGACACTTCCTCTCACTCGAAAAATTCTCGCCCGGCCCGTTCGTACATTTTAAAGCGTACGTACATTTTCTGCTTCGGCCTTTTCTCTTCTCTTCTCATTCCGAACGATCGGCTGATCGCGAGAAGGATGATGAATTATTTGTTCTGCTTTCAATTCGCGTTGCATTCCCGTTCGTCGCGCGACGTCTTTTATCTCCCAATTTAAATGCACGACGCTGCGTCTCATTGAAATTAGAGGCGAAGAATTAAGAGTCGCGAGCGCAGCCGGTCTCTATACGCGGCTGCGTATTTGCATGCGCACGGGAAGAACAGCGCTCCACTCGACGCGTGTTATTTCCATTTCAACGAATTTCCATTTCCACATGCCGGGGCGAGGTTTTTCACAGCGACACGCCGCGGCGTACGCGAGTCGTTAAATTCACGGAAGTCGTACAAAATCGCAACGCGCGCGAGCGTTTTTCTCCTCGTCGACGAACTTCTGACGAGGTTATCCACCGAGTGGGTGTGTTCGATATGGTCGCTAAGAGGTTGAAAACGAATATGGTCTTTGACTCTCGAAACGTATCGTGCAGATCCGACGTTTTGTCGCGTTACTGTGTCGGCGTGCGAGTTACGTATTTCGCGAAATTCTCGAACGCGCATCAGTCGCGGGGGTACGCGACTCTCCTCTACGGATGTTTTTTGCAAACCGGTCGAACCGTCGTTTCGCAGCGGCGAAACAAAGAGCGCCGATATTGCCGAAATGCGTATTTTTCCTTTTCTTTTCTCTCCTCTCCTCTTTTTTCGGAACGCAGAACGCTTCGATCAGGCTGCACGCGCGCATCGCGGCTCCGTGACAAAACCGTATCCGTTGGTTGTCAATAAAACGAGGCCGCGATATTGAGAAGTTGCGATCGAACAAGTATACTTCTGTTCTCGAACTGCGCGCGGTGCGCGTACACGTGTATCGCCCGAGCGCGGACGGAAATACGTTCGCTAATTGTTCCACTTAACTTTTCGATCGACGTCACTCGTGCGTCTCTTTAGCGCGCGAGAAACGAGGGGAGAGAGGCGGAAGAAAAAAGAGGAACAAAGTCCAACTTTAACTCTTTGAAAAAAGAAACGAATCGACGCGGTATGCCGATCGTTGGACGCGCGAATTTCTAAATTGAAAAGTTTCGAGGATCCCGAATGAGTTTCTCCTTCTCTCCCCTTTGCCGTGATTCTGTTCCGTGAGTTTCAACGTGGCGACTTGAAACGGCTGTCATTCTCATCCCGCGGCGCATCAACCACCGGTAAAACATTAAGCTAACGAATGGCCCGGTAGCCCAGTTCCTCGAGATGCCTGTCACGTGTATAATGCAAGACATCCGCGCTTTATCGTTGGAAACTATCTCGAAGGTGTGATAAAGTTATGGTCTCCTAAAGGCTTTTAACGAGCAGCCCGCACGTGATATCTTTATTTAATCATACTGGGCCGACGTGATCTCGAATAAATTTTCTAGATAACATCCCCGAGCAACTCACTGCACTCTGCCACTGATCCGCGTTACCGTTACACCCGAAGAGGATTGCCTCTTTGGAGAACGCTTTGGATATTGCCAACGCTCGATTAAGTCGAACGCGATGCCCCCTTTCGTACGTGTCCTCTTGTTTCTCTTATTCGTTACTCCAATTTTGCCATATTTTGAAACCATCGAGCGGAGAAAAGGTTCTCGCAAAGGGGAAAGACGCGATCGCAACGGTGATATTCCGCCGTCGAGTTCAAGGCATAAACGTGGTTAGCTGATTGTTATCGTCGAACCAGGTTGGAAGGAGAGCCGGTTGAAATCCAAGCATGTTTCTTCGGTGTCCCATACGTTTTCTCCTCTTCTTTTCTAAAGTGCAAACCCAACGTGGCCGTCCGGGAGAAACCATTCCGTGCGAACAACTGCGTATGGTTTCATAACCACTTCGCAGCTTCGAAATACCCCACCGGATCGATTCTTTTAACGTTGCAATGAAACAATTGGAAGACCGTGTCTTTTTCGATCGGACTGCATACGCTAAATAGAATTTTCTTGGCTTTTCGAATCATACGAGCTGGATAAATTAATTCGGTCTGTTTTAATTTTTATTCGTTTCTGATAACTGCACCGCGGATATTGGTCTGCAAAAGCGAACAAAGAAATGGAATCTGGATAGAAGTTCTAACTAATCAAACACTGTTACGACGACTCGTTCTATAAATGAAATTTGCAATTTTGCCTCGTGCGAGATATCTGATATGTTACGAATCTCTCAAGTAGAATTTATTCCAAACTACCATCTCCTCTCCAGGTTTCATTTACATCGCATGCACCGGCGTGCACACCGAAGGAAAAATAGCCGTGGTCAGCGCAACACAACGAAATAACGAAAAACATTCGTCGTGGCCTGGCGGTATACCCGTGATGAAGATAAATACAGGCGAGCTGTCCCGTGCACGGCTTCGAATTCTGTTTGCTCGTTTAGTCGCGCCATCGACGCTGCGCCTCTCCAAGATTAACGACAGAAACTCTGCCACCGGAAGTCGGAACGTTCGTCCGCCCCGTACGTTTTCCCCGCTATCTCGTCCGCTCCCGATCCCTCGACTCGAGTTGGCTCACGCCACTTGCGAATTAGGATAATAATCTCGCGATGCTCGTCCAGGTTTTCTCTCGCCACCGGCTACAAAACTGCCAGATCGCGTGTGTGTTTTCCGGTTCGAACGATTGCCTCGAGAATGCCGGACCTCTGATCTTTTGCGAGCGAATCGAACGTTTCTTCGCGTTCGCGTCGAC
>KQ435794.1:4994618-5011626 GCA_001276565.1 Melipona quadrifasciata | reverse complement strand
AAATTCGCCAGTCACACGGAACGGGGTCACGGACGATGAAATGCGGTGAAGGACGGTTGAATGGCGTCGGGCGTGCATCGCGAGCGATTATCCGCGGAGGACATAAATCATCGGAGCGAGGAGCTGCCACCGAGGGTGAAAACACAACAGGGCGAAGGCAGTGCCATTTACATGATAATTCGCAAGCCCGAGACGAGATCGAAATTTTCGCTCGGCGCACGAGCTCGCCGGGAATGCGAGTTAACGCTAATCAAACTCTCGGATAACAGGCGCGCTTCTGTTTGACTCGATCGGCTAATTATTTGCGCGGTAGCTCAACGCGAATCATCGACAGCAGCGTTTCGCGTGGCGTTGCGATACAAAACGCTATAACGGATGGCCGGCGAATTTCCTTTGTTTGCCGGTATACATTGTTTAGAAACGTGTAACGTGTAACGCTCGCGACCCGAGTGACCCGGATAATTAGTTCGATTGGACGCTCGGTTCGCACCGCTACGAAATTTATAATTCACGGTCGATCCTCGCGAAAGAGATTACCTTTAGTCTCCGTTTCTTTTTCTTTTTCTTTTTTTTTTTTTATACAAAATCGATCTTCGATCTTTCGAATGAAGCGCGGTAGCTCGTGCGGTATCCGTATATTATCGCCGAAAGCGATTTTAGCGGAGGTAACCCGGAAAATCGGGCCTCTTCGGGTGCAACGCTGATGCAACGAAAATTAGCGATTGGTTGATTTGGGTCACGTGATTCGCGAGGGGGCGTGGTGTAGACCTCGAGTAGGAGTGGCGTTGTCTGGCGCCTGTAATTTGTTTCGTGTCGATTCGAATGTTTGCGTATCGATAAAATTTTCTGGTAAAAAAAAGTCTTCATTTCCTAGTCGGAACAGTTGCTTCTGGGCCTTTGAGCGAGACGAATCGTATTGGCGTACAAGTCGTGCAGTTTTTCTTATCGCACGAAGAAACAGAATAGCTGCGCGAAATAAATCCGATTCCTCGGGAGTGAAAAAACCAGCCACTTTTCGCAATTCCCGCCGGGCTGTTGTAACAATGCAGGGAAAACGTTCGCGCCGGGGGAACGCGTGTTACACGCGATGCAACGTTTAAGCAACGCTTAAAGGGAAACGCTCGATACGATCGTTCGCTCGTACCGTCGGCGAAATTACGCGCAACAAAAGAGACGCGGCTGGGAAACCCAATCGCGGCCGGATTTTTCCGCCGTTTTGCCGCTCGAGAATGCACCGTTGGTTTCTACGCTTTCGAATCGAATCAGCCCGAGCGTGATCAATCGCGTGCCGTCATCGACCACTCAGGTCTCGAGGCTGGGGCGGCGAGCGCGAGAGTTGCCCCCGACACTTCGGAAAACAATTCGTCGCTCGACCTCACCGTCGCGGCTACCAGAAGGTGAGACGAAAATTTGCGCATAAGAAAAGGGAACTGGGTTAAAGAGTTGAAAAGTTAGGTCACGTCCAAAGTCATCGGGATTATCGCGACCTCGACAGCACTCGACGAAATTGGTAGTCGATGTCGACGATTCGAGTTAAACGATTGCCAACCCTCCCCGTCCTCCCCCACCGAACTCTGTATTTCGTCGTATTTCGACGGCGTAATATCAATTTCACGATTTCTGCTCGAGGTTTGAAGTTTGCCGAGGTCCGAAGAGATTGTTTCGCCGTCTACCTTCATCCGCCTGTTTCGCGGATTCAGGAAGGTGGATCTAAGATAACGTTTTCAAGCAGTTACGACGACTGATCTCAACGCGGCGTCGAGGTTAAGAAACAGTTCGTCGACGTGAATTCATCGCGGGATGGAGGCGATGTTAAAAGGAAGACGGGAGGGGGTGGAATTAAGTTAGAGAGTAGTTTCTACTTTCTTGAAGTCGAGTCACGCCCAGAAACAATGAATAGGCGGTGTCGGTTTGAGAGTTTATGAACGAGGTGTTAAGCAGGTGCTATAGATTGTCTTGTTAAAAGTTTCCCCGCCAACGCGTAGACGTGTATCCCTCCTCCGTTAATGTCGGAATTATTTCGCACAAAGGGAACAAGGTATTTCGATTAAACTGTAAAATAGACGGATCGATTTTCTCCTCTGTTCCGTCTTTTCTTTTCCTCTTTTCGTCAAATTCCTAGCCTCGAGCGCGGACGTGTCGCGATAAAGGAAAAGAAGCAGCTGCACTCGCGGCGATCGAGTCGAGAAAGCAGATGGAGCATTTAAAAATTAACCCGGCGAGAAGGAGTCGCGCGCCGACGTTGAATAATTTCTAAATAGAAGCGTAAGAGTCGGTGGGTAATTGGCGCGGAGGTTCTGTTGATTTTCTTACTGAATGTTCGCTGGAAACATTTGCTTCATCTCACTGTCGGTGTTACTCGGTGTATTTAAACAGCAGTCGGCTCTTAATCGCAGTTTCTGCACGTCTTGCTCGCTCCTCCCTCTCTCCCCACGCTTTCCTACCTTCGCGTTGAACGCGTTCTTTGTTTCTCGATGGCTCTCCGTTCGTCTATTCAGCAGCGTTCGTCGTTCCTTTTCGTCACGCACGAAGGACTGAATCGGGATGGTCGAAAGGGTGGATGAAGCCTGGCGGGAGAGAAGGGAAAAAGTCGTTAGAGAAGCGACGAATCGCCGCGATAATGACATCGTGCGGAATTTTTTTTAAGTTGCGCGGAAGGGAGACGTACGGCGGAGATCGTGGCGACTTGTCGATGCGACAGAAATGGGGAACAAAAGGCGAAAGGGAGGCCGTTCGATCTCTCTCGTTCGCGGAAACACGCCGAGTTATTTATCGCGAGTTATTTAGATTGCGAAACATTGTTCGAAATATCGTCGGTAACGACTCCGCGAGACCGTTCGCTCGTTCCGCCGCGAATTCCATGCATTCGCCCGGAATATCCTGGAACGAGTGAATGGAGAACGGAGACAAAGTCTTGAAGAGATTGTTATGATAAACGCGTCGTTCGGTGTCCCTTGCAATTAAGCCATTTCGAGGGAACTGAGGTCAAATAATCGAGAGCAATTACGCGGAATTTATGCTGCTTTGGTAATGATACCCTATTACCGGGGGAATTGATGCGGGCAATTAGCCGGAAAATATTACGCGCCTATTTAAATCAAATTCAGCGAGTGGTTAAAGGAGCGGAACGACTCGGCAGAGACGACCGCGAGAGCCAGTAGTAGAGTCGCGCGATGATCGGACGGGCGTGTACGCTGGCTCGAGAACGAACTCCTTCGCTCCTCTCAGTTACAATTTCTCGATACGTATCTTCTCCCTTTTTCCTCTTTTCCCTGTTCGCGAGTCCGCGCAAACCGCCACGCTCGCGTTTTTCTTTCGTTCAACTTCTCGTCGAGTCCCGCAAATCTTCTCTCTCGCCGTGTTCTCTTGCGTCGCTCGGCCACGCAACCGGCTCGATTCTGTTTTTTTTTTCTTCTTCGAGCCGTCCTGCTCCATGCGAGACAAGCAGAAAACGGCGGGAGAAACTCGAAGACAAATAGCACGGTAAAAAAAAAAAAAAAAAAGAAAAAAAAGAAAGGAGGAAAGAAAGTATCGCAAAGGGTGAAGGAGAGAGACGGGAAAAGAAATTCATCGTAGCACAGGGCGCCTCATCCGTGCCCGCATTGTATACCAGAGACTGTTGGATATTACGAGAGAGCACGAGATGTTCTCGGCGTTTCTGCTCCCTTTTCCCTTTCTCCTGGCTGCACGTTCCACGCTTTCTCCGCTCTCGCCGCTCTTCTTTTCTCTTCCCTCTATAGCCGAGGACGGATACTAATGGCCTGGGAAGAGGCAAGAATGCGAGACTCCCAAAGGATGCCGCGAAAGGATTGCTCGCCCTTTTCGTGGATGCAATCTTTGAAGAGCGGGCGAGGTAAAACGGCCAGATTGAGCGAGACTCGCGCGTTTAAGGGTGTGAAATCGTTCTCTGACAAATTTGTCGACCGATTAGATAGGGAAACAAATGAACAGCCCCAGCTGGCTCGATAATGAGAACGAATGAAAAATGCCGCCGCGAAGAAAGACGGATCGAACGACGTCCGCGATCTTATCGGCCTCGATTAATCGCGCGCGCCTGCTCGCGTGTACCTTCCTGAGTGGCTAACAGCGCGGAAATGAAACGTTAAAGAGTGTTCATCCACGGGAATAAAGATATTTCTGGCGATCGTAAACAGCGAGGCGTTGTTTTCCTTTCTCAACGATCACGGTTCCTCGCGACCAATATTTTTACGATCAATTCCTCGTGAAAGCTTGCCGAGGTCGTCACTTTTTTCGGAGCTCTCGCACGTCCTCGTACTTTCATTTTCCAAATAGTCTCGCGCACGTATTTCGACGGAGAATTTCCGCCTAATGACGCGCGTACCGCGCATCGAAAACGTCGACGCTTCGGCGCTGGCGTAATCTCGGCGGGAATTCGGTTCCGAGAGTGGGTGGAAAACTTCGAGCAACGCGTGACGCGTAGAAACATCTTTGCGAATGAGAAAGTGAGGGTAATGGTTCGAGCAAGTTCCGACGGTTCCTTCAGAGGGATCGAGATTTTGATAAGATGCAAAAAAAAAAAAAAAAACGACCGACGGACGTTCTTCCTCTTTCCCCCTCTCTCTCTCTCTCTCGCTCTCTCGCTCTTTCTACCGTTCTCTTAAATCTCCTCTGCAAAGAGCCCCTTTCATTGCACGTTGCCTTTTCATCCATTCAAGCCGATCGCAGCTTGAAAACTTTTGACACTATTTAAATACTCGACGCTAAGGAGCTTACGTCTTGTAATTTACGAAAAACGTTTCGGGTTTGCGCCACCCTCTCGCCCCGTTACTCGCGCTCGCCAACTCGAGCAAACTGGGTCGTGTTTTAATCGATCGTCGAATTGTTTCGCGCGCGTTCGCCGTGCCGGATGAAAGCGCGAGAGCCGGGACTGGGCGTAGTAGACTCCCGAGCGAGCGTGCAATACGAGGAAAGTTAACGCCGAAAGAACGCTAAGAGAAAAATAAGCGAGAAAAGTCTTGAATGGAAGAAACGGTCGGACTGTTTCGCGTTGATTTACAGCCACCTGCCAGATGGAATGAAAATCCGTCGAAACGACGGATGACCGAATCCGTTCGAGCGCGTAGCCACACCTAGCAGCGCCAAAGGTATTGGATTGCCCTCGATGTTTTCCTTAAGAGAGCCTCGAAACTCGAGATAAATCAATC
Organism: Melipona quadrifasciata; assembly: GCA_001276565.1. NCBI lineage: Eukaryota > Metazoa > Arthropoda > Insecta > Hymenoptera > Apidae > Melipona > Melipona quadrifasciata. The sequence goes on along the minus strand of KQ435794.1, from coordinate 5,006,461 downwards.
GGTCGCGGATATTGCGGCGTCCCGATTTTTCACTCGGACGGCTGCCTTCGATTTCGCTCGTCCTCGGCTTCGCCGATCCGAATGTTACCGGATAAACTCCGTCTTGATCGATAATCCGTACCATAACCCAACAAGGCGTTATACGATAATTTAACGCGATGGCGGAAGCTGCTGCTGCTGCTGCTCGAAAAGAAAAATTCGAGAAGGAACAAAGAAGGGGAGAGCAACGGCAAGAATCTCTGACCGTTTCAAAATGAAACGGAAAGCGAGGCATTCGGAATAAGGACGCGTCTTCTCATTTTCTTAAGTACTCGCAACTCGCTTTAAAAGTATATATAACGTCACGGTAACGGAAGGCGTCTTGTCAAAGAAAAGGAGCAAAGAAGCTCCTTGACAATTTACTTAAAATCCGTCGGTAACGAAGCCGCCTGTCCTGAAAATTCAAATGTTTCAACGGGAATATTTTCCTTCGGCGCGCAAACCCAGCCCCGGAGGCCTGCGTATTCCATCGGATCCGATCTTTTCCGCGTTCTTTGTTCAGCCACCCTAATCTCGTATCTCTCGGGGGGGCGGGTGAGAAAAAGAAGGTTCCTCGAAAAAGGGAAAAAAGTTCCACCCCTCGCGAAATCTCGTCGCTTCGGGGTTCTCGTGCTTCCCTTCCAGGGCCCATTTGGTCAATCTTCGCGAAACGATTTCCCCTTTGAGTCGCGCGAGAAAGGGGAACCGCTGCACGTCAGTTTCCAAGTTCACCCCATCGAAAGCACTCACTCCCCCCGCAGGCTAATTCCAGTCGCCATTCGGTGTCCCTCGCGATACACGAATACCGATCAACAACGGCAGACCTTCGGAATATCTATACATCTAGCCACTCGTACGGGTCTTCAACGACAAATTCCAACGAAGAACGATAGGCACGAGACCGGACCGGCTCGCTGTGTCGGAATTTATAGAATGATATGCAAATCCCGGCAATATCCTTCCATTGCTGGTCTCTCCTCGATTCAACCTCCCCCGCCCCGTTCTTTCCTCGTTTCTCGTCGAACGCCTTTCCCTTCATCGCGCAACGTCATGACTTGTTTCCTGCATAATGCATGCTCTACTCTTATCGACGGTCTCGGCTGGGGCCATTGAGAGGGCGGCGAGAGCCGAATGCGACTTCGAGAGAGGCTGCTGCTGCTGCCGCTGCTGCGTTCGCGCCTGGGGTCGCGAGGTCGATCGTTTAGGCGTCGCGTCGCTCAGACGCTGAACCATTTTCGCGGATGACGATGCATCAATGTTTCACGGAAAATCACGAGGGTTGACGTATCCATTTCGTGTTCTCAATTATTTACACCGGCGCATTACCGCGCGATACCTTTGGCCCTTTCTTCCTCTATGCCGCTTCGAGATATCGATCTCGCTTCGAGAGTATCTGCATGGGTTGCTCCCTTCTTTTTTTTTTTTTTTCTTTTCTGACACGTCAGTGCCTTTCGCGAGATTCGCGTGAAACTTCCAGGCCATTTTACTCTTGTCGGCAATAGAGATCGTCGGAGCCTCGATCCGGACGACGAGGAGACATTCAGACGTGTCGGAAAAATTTGCGCTCGTGTCTGCGGGAACTTTGTCACTGTTGGTGTTGGCGAGACGAGGTAGCGAGCCAAGACCAAATCCTTTAGCGCGGCGCTAATTTAACGACGCGATTTACGTTTCGTCGTGACGGTCCTTGAGGACGTGAGTCGCATAACGGCGTCCGTTACAAGACAAAAAGCAGAGGGACCATGGTTCGTCCTTATTTTCCCTCCGATATCCGAACGCGTCGTTGCCACAATGGCAAACGAAATTAAATTCAAAGTAGTTTTCGTTGGTAAAATTTTGAACGAAATTGAAAAAGTACATCACGACAGATGCTAAAAATAAAATAATTCATAGAATAATTTCCGTAGAAAGTAAAATGGCGAAGTAGCTCAATTTCCGTTTGAAATTCGCGCAAACATTAACGAACACAGTGTACGGAATGAAATTTATGACTGTTTTCGTTTTTTCGCTTGCACAACAATTACGTTGCCACGTGGCTACGAGCGTGTTTGCGATGTTATCGTCACCGGGCGGACAGACTTTTGGTTTTCGTTGTCGGTTTGACAAGCAAGTCGCGAGCAACTGCATAATGTTCTTACGTTGTCGCTGTTTCCTGAAAAACGTGTCCAGAAACACGGGAGGCAGACGAGCAGCAGTCACGCGCGCGGGTTACGCTCGAAACGGGATGCACATCCTGCTGGAGATGGTGCGCCGGGTGTCTGAATAGCTCTTGAAATATTGCACAGGCTTTTTCTTCCCCACGTGCCGCGCGGTTACATTTTTCGCGACACGAAGGAAAGAGGGAGAATGGTCGGCCAGGCCATTAGACGTTGTAAGTACGCGGAAAGGAATGTTTCGACGACGTAGGAAAATTATCGACCAACGTCCATTTTTTGTGATTCGTTCGAAAATGTGAAAGATGACGTTTCACCGAGCTCCACGCCGGCTCGAACGTAATTCGACGTTCTTCCTTATTTAAAAACGTACCGTTGGAAATGTTTGAGAGGAAGGATATATCCGACGGTGCGCGCACGTGAGAAACGTCCGCTTGTTTTGGAGGAGTGTGTCCTTCTGCATTCTCCGTCCGTTTTTTCCATTTGCCGAATTCATCTTTAAACGCAACGTGTTACGATTTATATTTCACGACGCTTGGCACTTGGCCCTGCGTTCTCCGACCGTATCTCACGCGCTTTATCGTCTCTGTTCGCTCAGAAATTATGTCTACCTTCCCTCGATGCAAACTGTTCAACGAGACCCTCCAGCGAGTTTGCAGGAATTTTACCCAGGGCCAAGATATTCACGGCTGATTTCGCGAGCGACGCCAGCTCCTGCGCGTGTAATTAAGTCAGTGTCATAGCGCGTATTAACGGTATTCGGACGACACTTTATCGTCGAAGAACGTCTGGTAAACGCAGCGCGTCCCTTCGAACGTGACTTCGAAACTCGTCCGCGTGTATAAATTCTTTCGTTTCACGAGGGGACGTTTGATCGCTGTGCGACATCGATATCGGGCCCTCGTTCCTCGCGTGGGAACAAGTTTTCGGTGGCTCGATTGTGCCGCCAGTTGTTTTCGCGTCGTTCGATGCAACGAGGTGCAAACGGTAGATGCGTACTGGCCTAGAAAGCTCCTTGCTGCGCTCTCTCCTTCGATAACGTGGCCTAGTCTAATTGCTAAACGCTTACTTAGCGCGTGCTTTCTGACGTAAGGTGCTTAAGGAGCTGTTTGCTAGTCGTCGAGTTAATTTGTTTGGAAAATATGCACGTCGTTCTGATAGCGTATCTTCCATCTTCTCCTCGGCGAGCTAATCTAAATCTCGGCCCGTAATGACCCGTGCACAGCTTCTTTCTGCTAACAGGGCTTTAAGGGAGTGACAAGTTTAACTTGACTACATTCGGCATAATTTCTATGCGCGAGCCAAATTTGTATGGAGATTAATTACCGTGTTAACATGTGCGAGAAGAGAAAACGTTTGAACAGGGCGGCTTGAACTTAAACAGCCAAACTGCAAGGAACTTAATCCACACACGAGAGAAGGAAGAAAAATGTACAAAATTTAACACCAAACGTTTTGTTTATAAAAAAAATATTGCACACGTCTCGTTTATAATTCCTGTTATGATAAGAAATGATTTTTAATAACAATCGGTATCGGTGAGTTCGATGTCGGTGAACAGTAGAATTAATAACACTTTCAGAGAATTTTGCAGAGTTTTAATAAAATATGTTTTTAATTCTTTGCGTTAGTCCTCTGTACAAAGTTACTTTTGTTTCAAACTACCCTACAAGTAAAAATCGAGTAATGAATCAGTAAAGGAAAATGCTATCTATAGATGTCTGTTCCATACATGTAACATATGTTTATAACTCCTTTACAAACTTTATTTATTTCTTCTTGGGTGTAGATCAAGCCCTGACAATTTGGAACAAATGTGGTTTCATTGGATATCAAGACTCATTACGGTCTAATTACCTTTGTGGCATGTGTGAAATATACACATGTACAAGTGCTTGTAATTCTTATATACGCACGTAGGTGCGTATAAATGCGTAAAAATTTCTTACGTAAAAGTCCGAATATTTGCCTGACGTTGTAAAAATGCCGAGGATTATCGATCGGATGAATAATAAATTTACCCGGTCGTAGGACAAAAACGAGGGAGGGAACGAACGAATTCGGAAGCGGCACGATCCAATAATCGCGGGGACAGAATGCTAATTGCGTTTGGCACATTCGTCGGCGTGGACACGTGGACGAGTAACGTTGTTGCGATCATCCGTGAACAATGGTGCTCGACCGGAGTTTATTTATATGCAGCGCGTCGCGTGGCAGCTCGTAAATCTCGTGTTCGGCGGACGAGCAGCGGGTGTCGTTCAATCGGGATGTAGATGCTGTACACAGATCCGATTCCCGGCGGTTGGAAGAAACGGCCGAAATTTGGAAACAGGGAGGGCCCGGGGGCCGTTACGTCGCGCCGCGTCGCGCCGCGCCGCGGCGAGCCTACGCGGCGCATGTTTATTGTCGCATAATGCATAGCATTATGTAAATCGTCGTTTCGCCGCTTACACTTGTACACCGTGGAAATAAACCGTGTCGGTGCGTTAGCGCCACAATGGGGCCAACATACGAGCCCGCAAACGGGACCAACATCGGCCGTGAATTCATCAATTCTCGCTCGATACCGAGCCCTACTGGTTTTCGCTGTTCTAGCGAAATTCGCGGTCAAACAGGTCAGCGGCTGGAACATTGCACGAAAATCTGGAACATACTCGTTTCTGTCAGTGTCTTTGTCAGTGTCTTGGAATTCCGAGCGATTGTCGAATGATTTAGTTTCGAGCGTCGAGAGGAATCGAGGGGCTGAGGTTTGGAGCGTTTGTCGAACAAGTTTGTCCGAGGCGAGGAGATCGTAAAGTGGAGAAGAGAAAGAACGTGTGGATATTGATGCGCGTATCTGAATTAGTTTTCAAAGCGGCAGTCGTTCGGTCTCTTTACGTTATTATTTTCCGTCGTACTTTTATATTTCCGAATTTCGTGAATTTTCCACGTCGAAACTGATCCGTTATCGTCGTCCCTCTGTCCCTTCCAGAAACAATGCGGCGCAATAAAAATTCGTACACGATGGCAAGGGGAAAGTTAGTCGATAAAGTCGAAAGGTTATCGTTCGGACGTTTCGGTAAAATCGAAAGCGTCGAACTCTGCGAAGCGTCGTGAAATTTCGTCGTGGAAACGGTGAAAACCGAAGACAAAGGCGTTGGCGAATACATTGCGGAAAGAGTTTTGCCGGCGAGTTGTAACCAGAGTTGCTGCAACTCGTCCAGAACTGGAACAGAATGGCTCGTCTAATTGTTAATTTGCTCGTCGAAACGAAACGCCCGCGACTATTACGTTGCCAATTGAGTTACGATGGCCAAGTTGCATCATAGGAAACGAATCCGTTTGTACGCCGCGGAGACCGAACGTAACAATTAACATGGAAAAGGGCGTACGTACGTACGTAGGTTGTAAACGCGAGAGATCGGCCGCGCTCCAGGTGAACACAATTAAGCACGAAAACTAAATAGGAGCTGATGCTGCTCCAGGAGGGCGGCAGAAATCAAATAGAAATTGGACTACGCAAGTTTATGGCGTTTTAATGAATGTACAGTGTTTGAGACAGAGCCGATAATGAACCGGTTCACGGTCCAACCTGCGACACCTGTTACCAGCGAGACGTCAATTAAAATTCTCTGCAAATAATGGGAAAAAATACCAAAAAAAAAAAGAGAGACGGCGGTAATGGATGACCGTCGTTTGTTAATTTATAAAAATTTAATTACTTGTTGCCGTGGCGATGCGCTCGTTCGAGAGACGTTTCGACGATTAATTTGTTATTTCATTGCGTTGGCTCTGTCGCGAAGTTGCATCGTTTTTCCGGCGATACTGCACGCTATAATGGAACGCGTTTGTTTTTAATTTCAATTATAAATGCGATTTTCATCGTTCCCCGCAAACGTTCCATTTTTTTCTTCTTTACGCTCTCTGACTCGCAAAATATTTGATTTCTGCCGGAGATGCTAATGCTTTACATAATATCGGTTTAATGAAATTAATCGCCATCTTGATCACTCTACGAAATGAAACTTTCACAACGCATCGTTGATTATAATATTTTCATTTGCGTTTTCCTCCTTTACGCAAGGCAAAGAAAGAAAGTACGATTCGTCTCACTGAAAGGCCCAGGAGCGAACGAAGACGACTTTTTTGCCATAAAATTTTATCGATATGCAAACATTTGAATCGATACAAAACAAATTACAGGCGCTAGACAACGCCAATCCTACTCGAGGTCTACCCAATCACGTGACCCAAATCAACCACTCGCTAATTTTCGTTGCATCAGCGTTGCACCCGAAGAGGCCCGATTCTCTGGGTTACGCCCACTAAAATCACTTTCAGTGATAAAAAAATCAACCAAATTCACCTGATCTCTGCGGTATAATAACTTCCACTCGTATTGTTTAGGTTAATTCTATTTTCATCTCCAACGAGAGTATCACAGAACATATCCGGGGCTTCTCTCGAATATTTTCATTATTCTTCAGCGAACCTTCTAATTGTTTCTATCGTAATAAAGCACTCGCGAAATTATCGTGTAATTATACACGAATATAATCGAGATAATAACGTTGCAAAACATGCGCATAATTAATTTCATCTACGCCGCTGCTGCCTCCGAATATACGCCAACTGGTACAATATTTCAGAAGGGATAACGTGTTCGCATTCTGAACGTTATTTCTTTCATCGAGGAAATTCTGTTTGACCCATCCCCGCGATTATCGATCGGATACAGTTTTAATAAAAATCGACGGAATCATCGGAGGAAAGATGTAATTTTCGAATCGGTTTTGTAACATTTATCGTTTCTCTATAATTCGGCGATCGATTATTAAAAGTTATTAGGACGAAACGTCGAGATGTCCGTTTAATTAATTTAGTCAGTGGTTCGTGGACAGGGAACCGATTAAAATTTCAAAATTCACTCAACATCCTCTGCTCGCGTTCGCAATTACAGCCATGATATGCATACACGCGATATTAGAATCGTTAATGGAAAAACGGCTATCAATTAGCGCGGAAAACGTAGTTGTCAGTGTCGAGAGAACACCGAAGAATTATCATCTCTGTCCATCGAAATTATTGTTAACCAACGAGTTCGCGTTGTTTCACTGGTGGCGCCGTTTGAAAAATCTTGCTCCTCCAGTCGGTTAAGTCACGTTCGCGAGGCTGAAGCAACATTGCGACGCTTCGAATGCCTCGTTTCGACGTGCCGTAACGTCGAGCGAACCTGCAGTTCGCACTTGGAAAATGCTCGAAGATTGATGACTTCGGCGCGAGAAAAACACTTTATACGTCGGCATAGGTATCTCGTAAATTCTGTTTTACCAGTGCGAACACTTTGTAAACAAAAATGTTGAAACCGACGATATCGATTATAAAACGATTCTTTTCAACGATCCCTTTTCAAGATTATCTGCTAATATTTGCCCGGTGTTTTTCAAGCTTCAATCTCCATGACGCTTGGTCAACGATAATTGAAGTTATTTCCGTTACGCGTTGAGTGCGCGAGAAACGTGTTTGGTCGAAACGGAACAACGAGTATTGTGACATTACCGCGAATCACGGCGATTTAATCGTTATTAATGCCATTTGGCGGCCAAATGTCCGCTCCGCCTTTTTTCCCCCTTTGTTTACCAACGGCGGCCGTTGAAAAAGCGGATTACCAGTCGTAAATTCAATTTCGCATAAAGAGATTTATGCGGTTAAGCCCGTTTTTATTCATCGCGCGAATTATTTTTTCCGTCTCTTTTCGCCTTCTCTCGCTCGCAACTGCGTCTACTCAAGGAATTCAAATTAGCCCGAAATAACAGTTCTCGCGTGCGCGTTAATTTCGAAACAAGTTCGGACGGAACTTTTGTACGGGAAATTAAAATCAACGAAGAATGGCAAAATCCCTCTCGCTGTCTTCTTTTTCCACCGGCCAGCTTAAAAACCATCGTGCGAACGGAATTTCAGTTCTGCGCAAAGTCCAAACAAGAAAAAAAAAAAAAGGAAGGAAGGAAATAAAATGAGAAAAGAAAGAAGAGACGAGGAAGAAATCGGCCCCCTTTTCGTCGTGCGTAAATCTGTTGGCGGAGCACGTTCGGTCACGAGTTTCCAATAACGCGTCGACCGGTTTCCCAAAGAGAGGCAGAGGCGAACGTTCCCGCGATTTGTCGGTGAATTACTTCGTCAGTAGTCATAAAGGTGGATCGTAGACGAGGCCACTGTCGGCGGAGGTCGCTCGGATTTCCCGGCGGGGAAAGAAATTCGCGAGGAAACTTGGCGGAAAACATCGGGCCTGTGGCGCTCGTTTTAGCATCCCTCGTTTGAGCGGAGCCACGAGCCGGAGAGGGTGAGAGGTTTGGTAGGTTGATTCCGGTCGTTACATTTCCTCACGTCTGAACAGAGAGGCGGGCGAGAGAGGAGCGTGCAGCAGAAGAATGGTCGAGGGTCGGGTAAAATGACTTTTCATCCCCCAGGGGTATCTCCGCTGCCGGAAATATGGATATAGGCAATTAAAATTACGCGACGGCCCGGGTGGAGCGTCGCCGTCGTTGCTTCAAAAGCCACTTGACGTCTTCCTTCACCTTGCCCCCGTGAACTTCCCCTCCCTTGCCCAAACAAGGCGGCGAGGGTGCGAGTTCGAGGAATTTTGTCGTTCGAATCTGAAGGGGCAAATATTTGCTGCCGCGAGTAAACGTGAAAATTGTTTCGGGAAAATGTCTGCCTCGGGCGTGCCTCTTTGGATGGAAACGCAATCGTTTAAAACCGGCGATATTGCGACTTTCAAAAGTCGTGGAATTTTAACGGTGGAACGCGGTCAAGACGGTCGACTTTGCTTTACGATTGTCCGAGTTTGTTCAGAACAACGAGGTAGGTAATATCGAGTTGTCGGTTTGCTTGGAATTAATCATCGCTGCCCCGGCATTGTTGCACACCGCCGCCCAGTTTGCTTGGATTTAATCGAATCCGGTTTGCTCGACGCCAGCTTTGTTCTAACGCAAAGTCAATGCTCGGCGTGCGTGAGTTTTTCCTCGAGGAAACAACTTTCCTGCTCGGTATTCGAAAAGCGTCCCACCGACCTTTCGTCTCCCTTTCCTCGTGTCGCGTGATTCGATCGCAAAGTTTTCGTTGCGATTAAGGGAAGAATCCCTCGTTGCGACGTAGAAGGCATCGTCAACAGTTGGAACTGGATTCATCAACTTGCTGCTCGAGTACCAGACGTTACAACGCCGAAGGAGTAGATAGGATGGGAAAGAAGTGGAACGTGGCTATCGATCAGAGTGACTCTGCTGTTTGAACTTATCTCGTCGATAGAAGATAACGCAGCGATCAAAATTGTAGTCCCTCCGGTACGTTCTAAGTGAACGAAGAGCGTTCCGGTTTGAGGCAACGAAAGTGCAACTCTAATCTGCGAAAAAGTTAAAAACTAGATCGGCGATAGTTGATAGCTTTATATACCTTGCCATCTGCGTTTCATTAAAAATTCAGACTTGTGGAAATCATCCGAGATTCCCTCGTACAATTCGCGTAACGAGCGTTCTTCCCCTCTCAAGGGAAAATGATACTCGAGGAAAAGTTGGCGGGCAAACAAAATGTAAAAAGGGGTCGAGACGAGAACGCTCGAAGCCGCAGGATTCTGCTTATCGCGAATGAGGCTGTGCCCGTTTCGAAGAAGATGGGAAGAGCTCGGTGCCACGAAGGAAGACGTCGAGGCCTCCGAAAAATACTCGCAAAAAGATACAACGCGAAGCAACGCGACTTTCCCGCAGATCGAGTTGCACGCTCGCGTGTGCGAGCGCACGTCGTTGCGTCATCGCCGTGTGCAACCGTCGTCGACTTATCTGCGTGAATTCCTGCTAGATGTTCGAATCGATGTTCCAGTCGGGAGCCTCGAGCGGAATGGCAGCAACTTTAAAGCCCGCGGAGAAGTTTCCACGGATCGGATAGATATGTCTCGTCTCCGGCGAACTATAAGATCGGCACCGGCCTCGAGTATCAGGTCCAAGCTCGAAACTCACTTTCCGGAAAAACTCCCGGTGGAAATGTTTCTCGGTTGGACACGCAAAGAAATCTGCTCGAGCATAAACTGCCTATTATGGGTCGCCCTCGGCCACCTCTCCTTTGAGAATTCGTATTTATCGTCTGTTATACAAAGCTCTGATCCTTTTCTTCATCTCGGAACGACGCTTTGTTGCTGTCTTGGTGATTTGATGGTAATCGAGGAAATGAGGAGGAAAAGAATTGCGCGACTTACGCAGCGTGACGAGCGACGAATGATATAACAGTATCATTTTGTTAACGAAAGGTTTGATATTTCTTTGTTAGAAAGTTGCTAAAGTTTCTTTTCGAAATAATATCCCAGAATTAACTCTGCAGCTTGCCTCTTCCGTCAAATATCGATAATAATACGGCAATTGTCCCGACCATTTACCAATAGAATTGCAGAATGACGAAAGACAATGGGATTGACTGCGTACTTCTCACACATCTTTGCAGCGCCGTTAGAGTTTCCAGGCCGTAATAATGGAGATTGAATGATAACGGTCTCATTCACGAGTCACGTTCGAGACTGATTAATCTCTCGCACTCTTCCTTTCGTTGCTCCGTCGCCAACGAAACCTTTTCTCCGTACTTTCGCAATGACGACCGAGATTTTTGTCTCTCGTTCGTTTTACTTTCGTTGTACGCTGTCGGTGCTTCGAAAGCAAAGGGACAGGGTTCAATTGGCTCGATAACCATCAGCGGTGGATCAGTATGCCACCGATCTGACCTGACGTTATATACTTTAAAGCGGATGTATCGAAGGTTTACGCGCGGCGTGTTTTTACTTTCCCCTGCGAGCCGGTGCACTAGCGTTGATGCAATTTTACATCGCCCGTCGTAAAAATAACAGCGGCTACCAGCGGACGTGCCGCAGATTTTGCCGATGCCGGCACCGATAGTAATTTAACTTTAAACGCATTTCCCCCCTTTCTTCGGTCGTTAAATTCACGACGATATTTCCATGTTTTTCTCCGCTTGCCGCTTCCGTTCTCTCTTTTTCGCGGAACAGCAGAATAATGTCGGTCTTTAAACAAACAAACAAGCAGCGAGGAGTGGGAAAAGTGCTCTTCGCAACGCGGCGGGGAATTCGGATTTGCTCGTAATTAAACATTTGTAATTCACACGCGCGACTCTTCAACGAGAGATGACAGAGGTAGATTTTTACCGAAACTATCGACGGTCCTCCTTCTCCGTCGTCGCGAATTTCCCGCGAAACTTTGCCGATATCTATTCGTACTAACGCGGTATTCCGGTTGTTTCGTCGTTTCCGTGACGAGCTGCGGTTGGTTAATTTCCCGCAGAGATTGCGCGCGCGCGCGAGAGGTGTTGTTCCTCGCGATTCTCTTTTATCGAAGCGAACGATCATTCGAGGCTCGTCTGTTCGCGTTATGAAAACGTTCTGGCACGGCGGAGAGCCTGGAAACGAGCAAGAAGCTGCAGCGACATCGGCTGCGGTTGGGTTGGAAATGGGAAGAAAAATGATCGGACGGGGGTGCGGATACGTCGCTTGTAAGGAGAAACGGGAGCGCGTGCAGGGTGGGAGTACCTTAAGACGGGAAATCGAACGTTTCGCGTTCCGTGACGGGGACTGTTTGCAATTAACCTTATTGCGCAACAAAAAAACAGCTTCATTAAGAGGGAACAATGCAATTAAGGGGTCCC
>KQ435794.1:4966968-4985196 GCA_001276565.1 Melipona quadrifasciata | reverse complement strand
GCCTCAGTCTGCCTCAGTCTGCCTCAGTCTGCTTCAGCAATTACGCGGCGTTCTCGTTTATCCGCCGCGATCCGCGCTGTGCGTTCGACACCCCTCTCGTCGAACGTGCTACTCGGCTGTAGTTATTATCGCTGAAAGGTACGCGAAGACGTCGAAACCAAGGTAGATCGTCGAGGCAGGCGCTTGTGTGTTTTCGTACCGGCGAGCAGAAATTCGGTCTCTAATAAGGCAGGCTCGAAAGAACCTACGCGCACGATAGCGATGGAAGCGTACGAGATTGCTGTTTTGCTCGATGATCTCGTTGAAAGGAACTCAATCATTACCTGCGTTTCAATCCTCGGACTTTATTCAAAATTTGTTACAACAAGGACTTTGTTTCTCTTGTTAAAACACTAGAGAAATACAAAGAAGACTGGATTCGAAAGAAGGATTAAAATAATCACTACTGATCCAAAATGTCGTTGTTTTTACGCACGGTAAAATTTGTTTCTTCCTCCGCTCGGAGATTCAACGCGAAACATCTGAGAAAGGGGCGGAATTTGAAATGCAAAGTTCTTGTTTTTCCACTTGACGCACGTTCAAGCGCTAAGTGTTTGTTATATTTCACCGATGCAAGGGAGTTTATACTCGCCACCGAATAAAGTTGCTCTAGCTCGTTCATTCCCCTTCACTCCCTTGTGAAACGATGCTTTTCTCTCCCGCGTTTCTGCCCGGTCGCCTCCTCGTTGACTCGATCCTGCCTCTCTCTCTCTCTCTCTCTCTCTCTCTCTCTCTCCCTCCGTTTCTTCCTCGAAAGCACCCAACTCCACCAAGATCACCGTGGCAGGTCGCGGCAGTTACGTTGCTTGGCACCAAACTGCATCAGCAAGCGAACGGGCCTGGAGAATTGGTGGAGGAAAGTCAGATAAGAGAATCGCCACTTACCGAAAGAAAAATGCACCCACCTGATTAAGGAGATCGCGCAAGAACGAGCCGGGGAGAGCTCCTTTCCCTTCAACCAGTCAAAGATATCGCCGAGCCAGCCCGCCGTAACTCCCTGTCGCTCAGTTCCCTCGGATTCTCGCAATTTCAGTTCCTCCAGCTTTGATTTGTATCAGCGAAAATAAAGTAACTGTTCGTACTCTCGCGCGTTCAACTTGAAAATTTGAACGCGCAGAAATGTACAAAGCAACGATCGCAAGTTGCAATTCGGCGAATTCACTCGGTATTTTGTTAAGCGAGAATCTCTTTGGGGCGAGCAACGAATAATCGCCCCTCTGCGTGCGTTTCGGCATTTCGTTAAAACGCAACGTTGACCTGAAATTTTTTTCGTTCATCCGTCAATTGGACGAAAATTGATCAGGATTCGAGTCGGGAGTTCCGAGGATCGCGATAAGATTGCGGAAATGCGGCATCGGCTGTCTCTCTTGCGTCTTGCCTCTCCAGCGTTTCCTTCCGTTGTCCCGAAATAAAATCCGGGTCGAGGTAACAGGGAACGTGGCCGAGTAATGGAACAGATAGCATAGAGAGATTCGCGAAGTTGGCCCATGCACTTCAACCGGTCACGAGTTTCTTTTATCGGCACGGCGGACAGCGGAATATTCATTGTCTTTGGATAGATGCGCTCCGTTCTTTAATTCTCCGCGTATCTCTCTCTCTCTGTCTTTGTTTCTCCTTCTTCTCTCATTCTCCCGTTCCTCTCCACATCGTTGTTCGTCGTTGTTCGTCGTTGAGCAGAATTAACTGACACGGGACCGAGTAACTTTAGGGATGAATCAAGCGCGTGAGCAGCATAAATTAACTGACAGGGATCGCCGGCAACGAGTTTAACTAGTTCCAAACACTTTTTGCCGCACGGTGTTACGTGGAGCATTCGTGCGGTCGTCCGTGACCGCGTCCCTGTCTCCTTGACACCGTGGCCGGAAAAGAAGAACGAGTCGACGGTGCCTCTGCGATGCAAATTAGACGTGTCGTCTTGCACTCGTCTCGCGAGATCAGCTGCGGACCTACTACTTAATTTCTCTGTCTTTTAACAGGCGTGCGCTCGGCAAAATTTCTCGTCGATCGTTTGCAAAATTAATTTTGTAGAATCAACACGGTAGAATTTCACTGACTGTCGCTTCTCGCGTTTGAAATCGTGTTATTCGGAGTAATTTAAATATCTATAAGACTCGACGGTTTCCAATGGAACGCGAGTTGTTCGATCGGAAGTAAGAACAACACTTTCTTCCGATGCGAAAACTTTCGCCACGGAGATCAAATGGCACGCGGCTAAAGGGACGTCGCAATGAAATGAGCAAGGAACGCGGAACAATCAGAAATAGAGGGAGGGGATTGTAGCTATCGCTGATCAAAGGTCGATCGGGTCGTCAAAGGGCGGTCTCGCGGCTCGGCGTGTTTCTCTTCGACGGAACTTTCTTTCTTGCGCCACAAACGGGAAAATAAGCATCGGGAGTCGGTGATTGAGCCACGAATTCGAGCCGGATCAAAAGCGAGCCAAGTCCCAGCGATTTTCCTCCGTTGGAAAAGGAGCCGGTGTAATTACATCGAGCGAAAGAGGGGAACCGTTTCGAGACTGTTGACAGTTTCTCCGGAGAACGGTGCCTTGAAAATATCGAGACGATCGTTACTTTCGACGCGCGACGACCGTCTTCTCGAAAGGGAGCGAATAATTCCTCGTTATTATCCGAGAGGAAAGAAAGAAATCGCGGACGGATACGGCCGTTTCGAATCGAAGTTTCGAAACAAATAACGCGGGGTTGGCGAACGATTTACAGGCCGTTTGAGAATTTATGAAGCTCGTAAGTTCGCGGCCCGATGAAATTCATGAAGGGGAACGCGGCTACTTCGGTGCGCGGCGCTAGTGAGATTCCTCGCGAAGCATGCTCAATCTCCAATTCATTTCGCTGGTAAGTTCATCCAGCTGGCAGAGTTTCAGATCCGCGGATCAAATACGGTCAGGTTTCTCCTGATCTATATTTTCGGTGGCCGCGTGCCTCGCCGCGATATTACCGAGCCATCGTTGCCCACGTTCCTTCGTCATTATTTTCGACGTGCGCCTCCCTCCTCCTTTGCCTCGTTGTTGGTTGATTCTCTCTTCTTCGTTCCTTCCTCGGCCGTCTTTTGTATTTCGTTTCGTTCGCGTTCCTTGCCACCGCGGTGATGGACGATCGCGGCAAGGCAGAACTTTGGCAGGAGCCTGGCGGTACCGGTGTGTCTACCTACCATCGATATCGCGTCGGATGAACGTTGAAAATTCACGGAGAAGAAACGAAGGTCCGGCCGCTTCTCGGAGAACGTCTGTCTGAGCTGCGGTTGTTCGATTTTAGGGTTCGCAACTATTCCAAATGCGGAGTCAACGCGTGCAAGCCTGTTAAACATAGTTTCATTATGCGCGCGTGTCAGTCCATTTATCGCGGAACAATGCCGGATGCGGGGAGGGAGAAACTTTTATCGAAGTATGCTTCGAAAGCATTCTAATTCCGGTCGGGTATGTACGATCGCTCGAGGATGTTTCGAATTGACTATCAGAATCAACTATTGTTCCGCGATCGCGATGAAATTTTGCGAACGTTTGCACGTGAAAAGCGTTCTAATCTAGACGCTACGTGCGTCTACAGCGTGTTCCAAAATCGTTGTTTTACAATTTTTTTTTGGTTTGTTTTCAGCGAAACGTATATTCCGACGATACAACAGAAAGAAACGGACGTGGAACAACGGTCCTGTGACACTCGATACAACACGTGTTGGAGAATCCACGCTTCCCCATCTCGGTGAGTCCAATCTCTATTAAAACAGGTCGCTTCGTTGCTTCGGCGCTCGACGCTTCTAAAAAGCCCTCCACAAACTCAATTACATCCCCCGTCATACAGTAATCCAAGGACAAAACAGAACCACGAAGTTTCCTCTTGTTCCCAAGGATTTCGTTCCCATCAGCCTTACCGAACGCCGCTATCGTGCCCGATATCGTGCCCGTCCTCCCGTGTCCGAGTTGGACATTTATTTTGCAGCAGCCATTAGCTCGATATTGTTAAGGATCGTTTCTTCGTCTCGGTAGCCGAAGAAACAATACCGTTGCATTATTCAACCGCTCCGGTTCCTCTCGATTTCCCTTCTCTCTTTCGCCTGACCAAGCGAAATCCGCCGTTCATTGCAAACACACATTTTTACGAGAAACTTTCCGCCGTAAATTGAGGATTAACAATCGCGTTTCGAGCGAGACTCTCGAAATGATCGAAGAAACTCGGCAACAAAAGAGGCGTACAGCATACACACACACACACACACATATATATATAAAGAGAGAGAAAGACCGTAGAGCGCCGCAATAACGTGGAACTTGGAACGCGCAATAAGTTCGGCGATTGCGTCGATGCGGCTCGGGGGCCGCAAGAGGAAATTAAAACTTGTGCAATTCGGCAGGATCCCTGGCCAGTTCTGGCCAGGTTTATCAGCCGCGGTCTCCGCTGTTTCCGGATGAAACAAAGGCTCGGGGCGAGAGATAGCTCGGTGGTGTGGCTGGAGAGAGAAGGTGGCCGCGCGAGCCAACGACGGAACGACAAAGGCAACGAACAGGGAATAAACAGGCTGAACGTGCACGCCGGGGGTGAAAAAGAGCAACCGACTGGTCCGGAAGCGAGACAGAGCCCCGGCGAAGAGACATGTAAACGTGCATACGGCGAAAGAGAGAGATGCAGAGAGAGGAGAGAGAGATACTAGAGTTTACTCTAGAGCCGGGGCAAATAATAGGCGAGGTGGGAAGTGGAGGCCTAGCCAAGCCGAGCGAGTATTCTCCGGGGTAATTTTAATTCTCGACCAGACTGCCAGCGGCTGCATTCATATCGCCGGCATTGCTCTCGCCACGAGCCGGAGTTTTGATCATCACGCTGCACAGTCGTCGATGAACGAAAAAAATACGGGGGCGGCCACGACCCCGGCCACGCTCCCGGGAGGATGCTTCATTAGCGTGCCTGTTTACAGAACTTCGGACGACGCGCCTTGGCTACGCTCGATTTGTCAATTTAACGACCTGATTTTTCAAGCTCGTGCTTCCCCCGCCGCTTTTTATCCCGTGGATTTCCACGCTAGCGTCGAGGAACAGAGAGAGTCTCCGCTGTTGCGCAAAAACTACGCGCCAAGGTGGGATCTTTTTGGAAGGATCAGCACGTACGCGTGCAAAAAGGGTAGCCGCGGTACTCTGTAAGAGCATTCTCTACTGACGCGTAATTCAAATTGACTGCCGACGAAACTGCTGAGAAGAAATATCAAATATTTTAATACTGCAAACAGTATATTACAATATATTACAAATCTCGCGACGATCTCGCTACTTGTGTGAGAAATATTTCATTTCCAAATGTGCGATTGACTTTTGCCACCGCGACCCTTCTCGCATTCAACAGCGTGCTCGCGATCGATACAACGGAGAGTTACGTATCTACACTTTGCGATTTGCAAATTACTCGCGTAACATTTTCTTTGAATCAAGATGAATTCCTACTGGATTCACCGCTCGATATCGAGGATTCGACGAAATTGACCAACAAACTGCCAAACGAAAGTACCTCTGTATCGTTCGTTTGAAACCCATCGTTGAAAGGTTCAAACCCCTAAAATTGCGACTGGAAAGGATCGAACTATGTCTCAATTTCTTCGAGGGAGAAAGAATTCCACGAGAGACCGCAAGCATTCGGTGCATGAAGAAACGCAGGACGAGACGGAACGGGGAGTGGGAAGAGATCGCGAAAGGGAAGAAAAAGGGGCCAAAGAGTCGAACAAGCGAAAAGAGAGAGAGAGAGAGAGGGGGGAGGGAGGGAGGGAGGGAGGGAGACGAACGAATGGTTGCAGTTGGCATAGGAGCGAAGGATCGCGCGAACGTTTTGCGCCGCTGTCGCGTAAAAAAGAGTCGGTCGGTCGGGCGACTCGTAATCCGCGAGAACCGCAAGACGACGTGGTAAAACGAGAAATTTTCGTTGTCCGGCCGTACGGCTGGACGTAACCGTACTTACGCGGATATGAATTAGGATAGGACAGAGTCCGCACAAAAGCGGAGGCGCTTGCGCTAAAAGCGACTAACAGAGGGGGTGACGGCCATCCTCCCCACCCCCCCGACCCCCCGACGGCGGTGGCGGAGGTTGTCGAAAGAGGGGCAGAAGCTCCGCTGTGCAAGGCCAAACGGCGAGGGAGGGGATGTTGGAAGCTTCTGCGGGAAACGGAGAATCTGCGAGAGTCAGTGCAATTCGCGACGCGACGCCCTTCGTCCTCACGGTCCGCGCTTAAGGGTGGATCGAGGGCGCACGAGTGACGCTGCTCGAACTGAACTCCGAGCATCCGGGCCGCTGACGTTCACGTGTCGGGGATCTGCTACGTAACTGCAGCTCGTGCAAGTGTGCGGCGATTCGAAGGAACGAAAGGAACCGGAAACGCTTCGTTCGTTCACGTGCGAAGACCGCGTCGGCAGTGAGATATTACAAGGGAAATAACGTGGCTAACATCGTGTCAAAGTAAATTCTTCTTGTCACCGCGTCTTTCGCTGATTTTTCTGGAGTATTCGTAAAGCAAATCGAAGCAAGAGTACGATCTCGATTGACACGAGCGTTGGTAGAATCTCGCGAACGTAAGTCGATGTTTCACGTTCGGCGTCACGTTCGCGAGGAAGAATGTGGCGAATCGTGCGTGTTCGATAGAAATCGCGCGCGGGGTCGCCGGGGTAACAGGGAAGATAAACGTTCTCGGGCCAACCACGTTGATTTTCGGCTCGCGCCGATCCGTCTGTCTGCTCGTCGATCGCTCGAAAAGCGCAAATCGACGATCGTTAGTTTTTCATAACCGCGTGAACCTTTGAATGGCGTGCCACCGCGTCTCCGGCTCCGCCAGGGGATGCTGGGAAAATTGAAAATTATGCAAACATAATTTTCATCGTGGCGCTCGGTTGCATCCACGCTCGCGCCAGAGGCGTACATCCCGTGTGCGCGTCGTTCTGCAAAGCTCATTGTCATCGGAGAGGTGCACCGACGTAGTCAAGTAAATTTTTCAACTATTCTCCCCCCTCCCCATCCCCCTTCCTCTCCCTTCTCCTTATTACAGTGATTTTTCTCTTCGCTTTTCACCCCTCTCTGAAAAATGTTCGCATTTTTTCCCCATCTTCGACAAAGTTCCGTCGAAGCGTTTTAATCATTCAGCTTCGTCGACTTCGTGCAAATTTATATCGCGAGTATTTCAATTCTTTCTCTCTTTCACCTCGTCCGTTTCCATATTTTACCTTGCCTCTCTCCGTTTTTATCGAATGGCACAATTGCCAACTCCCCCCACGAACGCGCTCCTGCTGCTTTTTTCGCCGCTCCCCCCGACGTAAGTTCGCCATCGGAATTTCATTGGAAGCTCGATTTCGCGCGAGCCGTAGTAACAATAATAAGTGGAAGCGGTCGAATCGAATGTTGTCTCTTGCCCCTCCCTTCCAACCCTCAAGGAGCGTCTCTCGGCAGTTGACCGTGAGCGGGCTTCGAGGCAATTACGCCTCGCCTTCTCTTTCTCTAACTCGGCTGTGTGTGTGTGTTTCGTTCGCAATATTTATTCGCGGAGGCCCGGGCGAACGCGGTCCGCGGATTTGCCGGCTGGCGGGCACGCATAATCGCCGGTGCCTGCAAAATCTCTGCCGTTAAATGATTTTTAATCGCGGCCCATTAAACAGAGTGCATCAAAATTACATGAATATTTACGCCGCGGCGCTCGACGAAATTGCGTTTTAAGCGATCCGCCGGCATTGCTCCGCGAAAATTGCATATTAAACGTCCTGCCTGGTATAATATAAACTGATTTGCGTAAGTAAGTCGCATAACGATCGATTAATTAACAGTAACGACGAAAGTGCGCGCAGCCTGCTCGCCATTCAGACCTTTTTTTCCGTTCGACGAATCGACCGCGTTCGTTTCGACGGCCGCGAGAGTCGCGAAAGGACTTTTACTAGAAGCGAAGGACTTCTTTTCTTTCTTTTCTCTTTTCTTTTTTGTTTCGTTCACGCATGCACGCGCGTGCCTGTTATCAAGCTGTGTGTCTCGTTGAAGCTGTGCCCCATGAATATGAATCGTCGCCAGGTTGATGCAATGCCACTGGGAACCTACGTATCCCGAATGCCGCGGTGATTACATAATTTACGACGGAACCACCACTCTAACACGTGGACACCGATCTTCGTTGGAGCAACGAAAAATATCTCGGTGAGTAGACTCGCGTCGTTGAAAAGGAGTGGGTAGTTAGGTTAAGTCGGTTGACCGAATGATTGACAAACGTTGGACGTTCAATGTGGTCGATGATATTCACGAACGAAGAAAAAGAACACGAAATTGTCCCGGTAACACCTGGGTTACACCGTATGTTTATTCGCTGTCCTCGTTAGCAATCGCAAACATACGAAACGCATCATTTGCCGCGGTTTTCGGCGATGAGTAGAAAAAATTACTTTGCTCGCGTTCTTGTATAGAGAATGTGCGGTGATCGCTGCATATCTCAGTACACTAAACCAGTTCCAACACGTTCTATCAACACCATACGCAATATGGTTGACGCAGAAGGTAATCGTTCATCAACGAACAAATATACAGAATTATGGAGAGTCGTGTTTAACTTTGAACTCAATTTTAAATTAAAGAATTGGCAATATACTATAATATGATAGATATTATAGGTACTTTGATTTCTTAAATTATTTTATTTTATACAATTATATAATTACATTACACATATAATGTGATGGAATATAATGTATGGGAGGCACGCAGACTCAGCGTCTCATATCGGTTCTTCTTCGGCGGGGGTTGCGGAGGAACTGTGTTTTTACATGGCATAATCATAACTCTGGCTCGCCCGACCAAAACGGCGACACGCGGATGTTTGCTTTTGAACTAGCCGGCTCCAAAAATTCACAGCGCACTTTTCATCTGCACAATCACGTCGCTACCACTTTTGCAGTAAAGACTCTCAGGGATTCAACTTGCTAAGTATTAATTGAAAGATCTCAATCGGCGATGAAGTCAACCTTGCGCGGTTCCACATTGCTTTCAACTTAGGCAAGATCAGAGAACCTGAGTCTTTGTTGACGCGCAAGGTAGAGATTTCATAGTTGATGCTTTGTAAGTTGAATCCTGAGACTGTTTTCTACGTGCCTAGCAAATTTCACAAACGCGGTGACACCAACGTGATCGAGCAAGTGAAGAGTGTCGTGAATTTTTGTTACTTTTCCGCACCCAGCCTAGAGTCTCTAACAACAAACACTCAGATTTCAACAAAGACAGATTGCCAATGTCGGTAGTTTGGAAATGAAATTTCTACTTTGCGAGGTTCCATGTCGCTTCCACTTAGACAAGAGTAGAACTGAGTCTTTATTGCGGCCGCGTGCGAGTTTTGCAAAAGTGGCGACGACCCCAGACGCTTGAGGCATGAAAACGGTCACCCATCCTAAAGCTTAACCTGGTGATCGCCGTCGTTCCGTTGGTTAGCCGCGGCCACTCGCGGCTGGTGATTTTACATCTTTCGGAATTGTGTTATAGCCTCTACAATTGATACGAACGAAACGCTGCTTTCGTCCTCAATAAATTGGAACGAACGACAACATTTTTACTTTCCATTTATCACTCTTCGAAACTTGCGACCAATTTACAACGACCAAATCGAGACAACCGAGATCGGTAGGCGCAACGAAAATTATTTGCCGGTAATACACGGCATTTCGGATAATGAAAATCCGATCCGTAGCGAACGTTTCGTTTTCCTCCGTCGAAGTTATTTCGGATTCATATTTCAACCGGTTCCGTCCGTAAAATTGCAACGATCCTCATCGAACGGTTATCTTCGCAGTCCCGAAACTTTCCACGAGCAAACGCTCGTCGACGAAGTTTTCGGTTCGGGTTAATCGAGATTCAAAAGTTTCACAACAGAAGCGACACGAGTCGAACAGCTTTTTTCTCTCTCTCTCTCTCCCTGTCTCTCTTTTTTAACCCCAGCGCGACATAAAATTGGCAGAGACGTAGGTCGAGAACGGACGAGTGGTAACGAGGAGCGAAATTGACGGGAAAAGAAACGGATAATTTGGATCTCCATCCGGTTATCGTTTCGATAATAATCTCTCGCGTTGATCCGATCAGTCTGATCAATGCCACTCGATTCACGGCTGCTACCAGAGCCAAGGTCCATTCGTTAATTACGTTGCGCTGGCCGTGCTGGGGATGTGAATAATCCCCGTGGTTTCTCGTCTGACTCAGATCCGATTGATTGACAGGCACTCACCGGGAAAGGTGTTCCTTCGTCCGTTTCCGGAACGAACAGGAGAGAACCGGCAATTTCACGCTGCAACAGCGCAACGAATCACGATGAACGCGCGCGAATTGATATTCCCCTGCTGTTATCGTTCCGTCGGCACCGTTCGATACGCGATTTTACGTTGTTACTTCGTCCCGTGTGCGTGAAAATTGTGAATATTTTCAAGGCCGCCTGACGCTTGTTCACAGCGCAAACGCCTGTTTCGCTCGACTAGATTCGTTAACTTGTTGATTGTCACTTGGTGATTATTCGTGATCGACTTTTTGTATAAATATCTCAGAACTACTAAAAGTGAGGTGAATTTGAAGCACTCTGGTGCTCATTAAAGTTATTAAACTCGTAAAAGCCTGATATCGAGTAATTTTTGGTATTGTGTGTGATACATGTGTTGCGCTGCGTATACCTTCAAATATAAAAATAACAATGTCTTCACATGTAATCTTCAAATGAACTGTCAATTCATTTCTATCAGCGTATTCCTTTGATTAAATACTCAAAGATCCGTCATAACTGAGCGCTACGTAATAAAATTTTTATTTTAATGCAATAGACTCTCGTATAACGCGAATTCGTACAAAATTCCTATAACGCGCCAAAGATATTGTAACTACTGATTCTTCGTACAACGCGCCAAATCGTAAAACACAAGAATTACCTCCATTTAAGAATTAAATTTGCTTTTCTAATCGAGATTTACAATTTTTTTTAAACTTTCGTCAAAAACAAAAGATCTCCCACATATATTAATGCCATTTTTTTAACTAACTGCGCATATATGCCATTTATCTTTAAAACACCGTCCTATTTGATCAAACACAGGAAATAAAAGTTGACGTAGCAATAATTATTTCAAACGTGGAATCTTGCAGATTACACGCGTTATCCTATAACGCGAATTCACACAGCGCGTAACGTTTTACCGCGTTACGCGGGAGTCTACCGTGCTACGAAATAAAATTTTTTATTTTGGTATTTACAAAGTAGAAAGTGCGCTTTCGTTGCATTTTTAACGTAACATTTTGTTAAAAAAAATCATAGGCAAAAATTTGTACAAACCTCGCGTTCAACGTGTTAACCACTTTGACGGAAATTTATGCACGTTGATCACTTTCTCTCTAAAAAGAAAGAAATCTATGGCAGAGTGGAAGTTGAGGAAAGTTTTTTTTTTTTTTCTTTTTGCAAAAAGCAGACGTTTGAAATCGACGGGAACTGGATTGGAACGAGTTGTTGATGATGGAGCGATCGCGGACCGTTTCACTTCTTGGCAAGTGTTGCCGTAAATAACACTAGCGGGGCGAAGTTTGCAAAGGATTAGAGTAACACGTTTATTGACGAAAAAACCGTTGAAATTGGTCATAAAAATTTCGCGTCCGTTTGTACGGTGGATTACGGGCGTTCAAAGGGATTTCAAGAGTAATAAAAATCGTTCCCCCGATCCTGTAAATCGCCACGATGTTTTCCTCTCTCGCTGCGATTTTCGCGACCTCGTATTATTGTTATTATATCGGTCTGGTACTACGCTGTTTTTCAAATCGAGAATGTACGGAACAGTCTTCTTTATCGACCGGAAAGTGCAGCGATTGTTTTTCGTTCGAACGAGTAACTTTGTTAAACGTTTCGTTCTTCGAACGAAAATGAGAAAAACGGGGAATGGAGGAACGAGGAAGAACGGAGAGAGCGAGATACAACAGGGAACGATGTGCGCAATTAAAGAAAACCCGGTGTTATTCCGCTGGTACGCGGCGAAGAAAGAGCAGCGCGAGTGGAAAGGGACCGGCTATAGTCAGGCACGATCGAAGCCGACGCAGTCGTCAACCTTTCGCTTCTTACTAAATATTTTGAAAGCTGTTCCGTGCAAAGTTTCACGAAGCTTTAGAAAGCTTAAAGATGCATACAGGGGCAACTTTACGCTTGTCATTCCGCCCGTAAGAAAGCCTCGCGCGACGGAATTAGAGTGGAAGGCTTCCGCTCCGTAATTGAGTGGTTACAGGCAGATTTTCAGTTTCGATACGGAACTTTTTCAAGTTTCAAACTCGCTGCTCTTTACTCAAACGCGAGCCACTCTTCCTCGTTAAATTTTTTCCTCTCGGATAATGGTGCACGCGAAGCAGCATGTACACGCGAGGAACACGCTTGGGGAACAAAGGAAAAAATTGGACGGAACGAGAAGACGGACGCGTGCACACACGTACGTCGATCATAAGCTTTTAAGCTCGACGTTCCCTAAACGACGGACGTGAACGCGAACGCGAACGCAGTTTACACAGTTGCACGGTTGATGCTCCCGATCCGTGCAGTTCCGCGAGTTAATCGGTCCCCTTCCCCCGACGCAACCGGCTCGATTTTATCCGGTACGATAACGAGAAATTAGCTGCGAAACGCGGCGATACACCCGTGTGTAATTGGGTGCATCGATTAAAAACTGTCGGAAAAACTGTCCCTCCTCCCTTTTTCCCCTCCCACTCTGTTCGTACTCTTCTCTCTCTCTCTCTCTCTTTTGGTGTGACGAACGCGATTCGGCTGTAGCTCTGGGAACGCATTAACCAGCCTCGACGTTTGGGAGCAATCGCAAAGTCAATAGCCGATCGAAAGGACGGTTCGGAGACACGCGGTCGCGGATTCCGCTGAAACGGATGTCGCGGCAAAGAATCGCTGAAGGGTTCGTTCGACTTGCCTCGGAGCGGGCAGTCGCTTCGCGACGAAGTTGAAATTTTATCACTGACATTTCTCTCTCTCGCAGCTACTCGTCGAGCTGTTTATCGCTGCTAGTTTGGAGACCGAGGCAGATAGCAGTTGTTTAACAAGCAACTAACAAGGGGTTATTAATCGTTGGAAACTTTGGCGATGAAAGCAGATATTTATCAGCGGTGCCGTAACTAGACGGTGGATCTTTGCGCGATTTGAGATATCTCTTGCGAATGGAATTAAAGGGAAACGGGGCAAAAATGTCCTCTCGTTTCGTTGTTTCTTTTAAAAGCCGGTCCGTTGTCTGGTCTCGTCGGTATCAGAGAATTTTCACGCAACAATCACATTTCACGTCCATTTTCGTGGATTCTGGGATCTCTCTGGGTTGCGAGAAGGTCTAATTTTCCAAAATCCGAGCGGTAATGCAAAACTGGCTGCTTGTAAATACAGGACTCGTAGGCTTTTTAATTAGACTTATTCAAAGTTCCTCGATAAAACCACTCCGCGACGAGTGGGTGCAAGCGACGTTTACGTGGCACACACGCGCATCCCAGGCACGTAAAAGCCAGGAGCGAGGCACACCTGCACGCAATATGAAACACAGTAATTTTCCGTGTTCATTTACGTGCGCCATAACTGTGGTCAATTCACCAAGAACAAGCGGCGACCGAGTTTCACCACCTCCTGGCAACTTCCCCTTCGTTTTCGAAAACGTCCACACGTGGCGCCAACTTTCGTCACGTTCGAATCGCTATTTCGAACTGCGACTTCCTGTTAATCGTCGTCACCTGCCGGTTCACCACCTCGTCGAACATAATTGGAACGTTCTTTCCTCGATGATTATTATTAGAACGTTCTCCGTGTGCCGCGAGTTTCCAACTCAAACAGCGAACAACCCTTTCGTACCTACAGTGAAAGGGCCTTGGATCGTTATTCTCTCCGTGACACACTTTACGTTTCCATCGTCGGGAATATCGAACCGTCGCGGAGGTATCGATGTCGTCTCGCG
Organism: Melipona quadrifasciata; assembly: GCA_001276565.1. Classification (NCBI taxonomy): domain Eukaryota; kingdom Metazoa; phylum Arthropoda; class Insecta; order Hymenoptera; family Apidae; genus Melipona; species Melipona quadrifasciata. Next base: position 4,971,209 of record KQ435794.1, on the reverse strand, counting down.
ATAATTGCTAATTAAACGTCCGATTGCCGCTCAGTTGACTCTCCGCCGGGAGAGAAATCAGCCGAGAGACGAAGGGCCGTTCAATTTTCAATCGGGTTTCGTCTGTTGTTTTCCGGTATCGGGTCAAATCTTGCAGGACAAACCAATTTTCCGAACTTCAATTTCCAACCGACAAAAAAATACCCGGCTTCGTCGGATCGGTTTAATTCGATCGATCTTGCGAAAAAGAGCGGCGGTCTCCCCTCCACGTGGCGATCCACCGTGCCAACGTTATCGAGGGGAAGCGTCGCTTCTTTCTTCCCAACTGGATGGACCGTGTCCCCGTTTCTTTTTTTTTTTTCTTTTCATTTTTTCGTTTAGAAACGCGGCAGTGGGGTTTGCGCAATTTTTAAACAATCTCGCCCGCGTACGTACGCGCTCTGTTTAGCTCCTCCTGCCTTGCTTTTAATTAACGACACAACGCTGGTTCCACGTAATGCGATTTCGACGCTGCAATCCTTTATAGAGTAACTGCAAATTGGGCTGTCGGCGAGTAGGGAGACCGGCGCGATACTCTGAAAATTTCGGTCCCGCCGGCGCGTGTGGATTTAAGAAAAACGTGAAAAAGAAACCGGCCTCGAACGTGTTATGTTACACGAACGAATTTTAACGCGCGTTGCTTCTCAGGACTAAATCGTAGAACGATGAAACACGCGCAAAAACGCGAAATAAAAATTTTGAAGTATCTTGCGGATATATATTGCGAAGGAAATTCTCTGATTGAAAATAGGCTTGCAGTCTGCGAAAATGATAAACTGCCAAGATATCGCTTCGTGAAATGGCGAAAACGGGTGAGAGAGGGAGAGAGCGATAATGCGTCCGCGTTCGTCAAGTGTTATCCCGAATAAAAGAATCGAAAGTGTATGAACTGCTGTCGTAGGCAGGATTAATCGTTGCCGGTGATACAGGCGCTACTCGTCGATGTTTCGATCATGCACGACGCGCGTTTTACAGCCCGTGTGACGCGCGCAGCGAACGTTTATCCACGAGGCAAGGCGCGTACTTTGCAACAGCTGTCGGGATGCTCGGGACAAGCGTTCGCGAAGAGCCGCGCGAATAACGCCGGCTTTGCACTCGTGGCAGGAAGCTCCGATCGCGCGCCTATTTTACCATGCAAGACACCCAGTGATAGTCAAAGAGTTCTCGATAATTTCGCAAACGGAAACTGGGAGAACGCCGACGTCGGTTACCAAACTAATAGTGACCGACACGCGTACTTTCACATGTAGATTGTTGCAAGAAACGTTATTAGACATTTTTCTATTCGCTTCTAAAAGTCCGTGGAAACCACAAGCGATTGTTGAGCTTAAAGGAACGAAAGTGTGAAGGACGTGTGGAAGGAATTTGAAGTAGTGTGGGAGAAGGAAAGCAAGAGTTTACGTTTCGTCTCGGAGTCACTGCCTAGACTGACTCATCAGTGGGGCTGATGGCAGCGACTCCTTACTCCAGACGCTTGTGATGTAGCTACTAGCTAAACTTGTCGTTGATGTAAAATCATCTTTGGAAAAGAAACCGAACTCGGGACTGAAAAATAGAGGCTTCACGGTTTAAAACGACCTCAAGTGGAGCCAAAATTCTCAGAAACATAGATTCTGAAACGCATCCGTGTTATTGCGTCCTCTTTGACCTCTCAACACCAGTCTTCGCACAAATCTATGTATTTCACTTTCCGCAAAAAGAAAGGCTCGAAAGGAAGTGGGAAGTGGCACGATGTGTACTTACACTTCTGTTTACAAATCTTGGAGAAACTTGCAGAAACGAAAACGAACAGAAAATGTTACGAATTTCTTGGAATTTCTGATCGTCCAAACTTAATGTTCAAGGTTTGATAAAATGGCGAAAAAGAAGAAATCGTACAGCGAATTTTCATGGGTTGTTGTAAAAAGAAGATTTCGATCTTCAAATCCATCCTAGAGTCAATAAAAGAAAATTTTTTCATACTACGATACAGTGACAATTTATAGTATTTTCGAAAAGGAAAGTCCCTTTGTGTGATGTAAAAATACTAAAATGAACTGCACAGTTTGAAAGTAGATTATTATTATTATTTTTTGCAAAATCGTCAGTCACTGGAGATCATGATAGCTGTAACAATTCTTCCAAATTTGACAATTTTTGATTTTATATTTTATATTTCATATTTTATATTTATATATATATTTATATTTATATATATTTGTCGGGTTAAGAAGGTAAAGGATGTTGGATGGACAAATGGACTTTGGAGTCGTGAGAAAGAGAGAGAGAATAGAGCGTTTATGTGTTTTCGTCTCGGAGTCACTGCCTAGACTGATCAGTGAGGCGCTGATGGCAGCGACTGCTTACCCCAGACGCTTGTGTCGTAGCTACCAGCTAGACTTGTCGGTGCACGCATTTTGGCGGTGTTGCCGCACTCTGCTTTTTTTAACGTCGGAGATTGACAGGACCTCGACGCTAGGTGTGCAGCCACTTGCGGCTTGTGCTAGTCGAGTGTTCGAAACCCGTATTTGAGGAATCCTAGGCCGCTACAAGCTAATTAACGTCATACAGAGATTTTTCGACTCTCTTCTTCTATATCGCGAGGCTTGATTTTGTTAAATCTGCTGTTCAATCTCTCCCTTTCTTAGAGTATACAGACAACGATCGCACGAATTTGCAGAGGTTCGAGATAAAAGAAAAACGACCGCGCCGTGAACCGCGACACTTTGTTAAACTTGGCTCGTTTAAGTTCGCACGAGGGTCGTGCGAGGGTATCCGGTATGTTACATGCTTCATTTACAAAACGTACGCGGGGATTTAATTGCCAAATAATCCGGCGGTTTGACGGATTAACGAGGATTTGCGGCGGAAAACAAAGGAAACCTCAGCTACGATTTCTGTAATCGGCCGGCTCCCCTTTCTCCCCCACCCTCCTGCCACCCCTAGTTTCACCTCTGTATTTCACATCCGCTTTGATGTTTGTTCTGTGAATTCTGACATTCATTGTTTCTCCCGGGTTCGCGTACCGCCGACAAATTTGCCTATTAATTTGTAATCGCGACAAGTTTGACGATTACTTTTCTTTGTTCCGCGTTCGTCGATATTGAAGTTTTTACAGCGAAATACCAATTTATTTGTAATTAATCAGAACGTATCTTTTTATGGCATGGGAAGGTCATTTATTTTGGACAATAATTCTTTTTTCTTCAACGATTGATTGAAAATGAAAATTTACAAAGAAAATTGAAAGTAAAAATCTTCGAAATTCAAATCGGTCGGAAATGACGGACGGCTGATTTTTTGTAAAAATTTTGATGGATGCGCAACGATGCGCTGATTTTTCGTAAACCACGCAGAGCTCGTTATTGCATTTATTTTCTCGTTGCACTCTCTCATTTTTCTAACAAAACTAGATCCAGTCAAAGTCGAAACAATCCAGCAGTCAATTGTACAATATACAAGATCATTTCCAATCGCAAGGTTAGAAGCTCGAAGCTGAAGCGGAACTTTGAAGATTCCCTGTATTTTAAAAATAAATCCTGGAACGACTCGAGTAAACAACTGAATCATCGCGACGCGTGGAACGACGCGTTCAATTACGCTTTCATGCTCTGATCGTTACAAGGTGTTCGAGTGGAAAGCAAAAAGATCCCCCGTTGATTTCCGTCACTCGACGCCAGTTGGAGCTGCGCCAACTTGTACGTCAATTAATATAACTTAAGCCGAAGTGCCACGACCGAGGTGCTGTCGGTGAGGTTAATCCTGCTTGGAAAAATATATATATATACATATGTGTGTTTGTTCAACGCTCGCGGTCAGGAATATCAATTTGTCCTTGTTTAATACATCGTCCGTACGTACATTCCCGTTGGATATAAATTGGAACGAATTTATATATCGATAATGGCGAATCTCCTGGACGAGCAATCGTTATTAACGACGCAAAAATACAATCGTCGATCTCCGAGCGCGGAGAAATATTGTTTCGAAATCGGTCGCGGCTAACTGGATAATTTTTCTCTTTTTTTCTTTCTTTTTTTTTTTCGTTCGAATAACGATCTGTCGTTCACGGGCCCCACGTCCCGGTGTACGCGTCAACGAGGCAATTTCAGCAACGAACATCACTGTATCTCCGTTGTCAGATTTTATTCTTCGTTTGTGCTTTTCGTCCAATTGCGCTTCGACGTGACTCTCGTGCACTCTCGGACATTCGCGGAATTGTTATCGGAAATTTAACAACACGC
>KQ435794.1:4946242-4960700 GCA_001276565.1 Melipona quadrifasciata | reverse complement strand
AGGCGAAAGTATCTTTTAATTGAACATCTCGCCACTTTGACAGATTGACAGTGAAGCACAAAATGTAACGTGGAATTTTTGGAAATTTTTTATCGAAATCGTCGTGCATCTGTAAATTTTCAAAGAAAGAGCTTTAAAATCTTTCGGATCTGTCTTCCTCGTAACCAGAATGTCAAATCGACTAAACAAAGTTGGAACGTTCTTCCCCGATGGCTCGTTGTTATTTTCAACGAATTTTGTACACTCGCGAAGAAAAAGAGACTGAAAATCATTGGAATATCGACAAATTGATAGTTGACAAGCGACACTTGTGCAGTTTTCAACGAACATTTCGTCCACTACGACGGACGAAAGTCCATCGTCCAAAGTCCGACAGAAGAACGCAAAAATTGAAAATTAACGAGAAGCTGTGGGCTGCTCAAATTTATTCGCCGATAATTGACAACGAGCAGATTTTAATCCGGGCAGAGAGAAGCGGACGACAAAAGGGGACGTCTGAATCTCCTCCGGCGTTACGCCCTTGGTCCCCTGCGAGACCGCACGGCGGGCGTAGCCGGCTCGAAAACTCGAACAAAGTGAGAGGAGACGAAGGTCGGCGAGCGTTTCGCGCGGGCAAAATTGGCGGTGATTAGATTTAATAAGCCCGGCGGGAGGGCCGACAGTGCAATTTGCCAGGACACCGTAGCGTCTTGAGATCGGCTGTCTCCGAACTGAGTAGCGGTTTCGTTCGCCACCCCTCTCGCCGGTGGTAGCTCCTATCTGCTGCTAATAGAGAGCCTCGATTGCCCCCGAAATCCAACTTAATGGAATATTTTCTAATTGCTCTCTCTCTCTCTCTCTCCCTCCCCGTGAAAATTGTCGCAAATCATTTTGAACGGCGGCCGCAAACGTTTGTTAGCAACGAGGCGACTTTGAGATTGTTCCGAAGAGTCTTCACGGACTCACGGACGGAACAGAGTTACTTTCCGTAATAAACTTGGGAAATTCAAGCGAATGTTTAGGAAGACGATTGTGCTTTGTCTTCTAAAAAGTTATCTTCATAGTGAGGCCGTGGAGGGTGACAAAGATTCTGTGTTTGGCCGCTCAAAATCATCGAATTGAGAAAAAAAGAGAATTTCATAGAATCTGTCCCTTAACGATTTCTAGCATATTTTTCTAACTATAGAACCGTAGTTTAATTAGAGAACAGAAAACAAAAGTAGAAAAGTGAATAAAACCTACGAGATTAAGGACCACGAATAACCGCTAAAATAACAAGTTGCTATTTCAGGAAATATATTCGTGGTTCACGCCTTTTTAAAAGTTTCGTTATCCAATTGTCAGACAGCTTGTTAGGCGATTCCTTTTTCTGACGATCGTTCGACTGATGTCGTCGCGCGGGAAATCACGTTTGCCTAATTTCCCCCGCAGTTACCTTAAAATTCCGGTAGCTCGGCGAACAGAGTGGAGAATCGTGGAATTAGCGATAATTAGGTTTAATAAGTCCTAGGAAGTTTCAACACGAGACGTAACGTGCGCGCTGCTACGAGCTACCAACGGAATTTCCAACGGAGCCTTATTATTGCGATTGCCTCGTTGATAGTCACCGCACGCACTGTACGAATTGAGAGCTACGGTGGATACGGATAACGCCGAGTTCCAGAGCAGCTCTGGTTATCATTTCGACGGGAAATAACGACGAGTTGTTTGCCGAACTATCGAAGCGACGTCGCGTTACACAGCTTTTCAATTGGATTCGAAACAGTTAGAAAATGAATGTTTCCATCGCAATATCAATGCTACCGCTACGTTGAACTATCACTAAACAGTTGCTACGAACGATGACAAACATCGCAGATTTAGCCTCCTAAATCTTTCCTCCTTCCACCAACATTTCGTGGGATCGTTGCTCCTTCTTTTCGCTGTTTACTGCAATTTACTGGCGTGCATTAATACACGGCTTCATCCTTCTCGTCGCAGCGTTTACGACCGCCGCTTCTTTTCACTCAGCAAGCAAATTGCGTGTCGTAAGCCAGAATCGCCTGTAAAGTCTCTCCACATTTAGACAGAGATCTCGCCGAATGAAATTCGCACGGTCACGGGCAATTTTTAGTCGAGGAATCCCCGGGACAGATTTTTCACAGTGCGAGCAAATCTACGGAGAAGATGATTCCCTTTGGAATCGAAGTGTTTCCTCCTTAGACTCGCAGCGGAACTCGTTGAAATCCTGATTGATCGCTCGTTAACACGAAATCAGCGCGTCGATCGCGCAACGATCCAATCTACGGTTGCGAATAAATTCAATCGACTATAAGCGACGTACGTCTTTACGGCGTGCATTCTCGAACGATTCAAATTTTCATACTCGCCGTTGATTTTGTACCTCGCTGAACTTTTGCGCGAGGAGAACTTCCTTCCGTGAGAATGCGTAATGGCTTAATGGAAGTCGAACAATGTATAATAAATTTCGTGCGAATCTTTAATTATCCTCCTTTGAGACCGAACGAGCTTCTCCGTGTCGATGAAAAACTCTCGACGTGAAAAGCATTCGACGTTACCTGCCCAAAGATGTCGGATTGAACGAGCTAAACTAGTCGACTAATTTCTCCTCTTGTAGCCGTGTAACGTCGAGTGGGAGTAAGTCAGCGACGAAACGAAGCCAGGAACGAGAGGAAATAAACTCGGAAGACCTCGCTCGCAGAGCATCGAGGTGTCGAGGAGAGGTGAAATACGTTTGACCATAAAGGAATGTTTCTCCAGTAGCGAGAAATAAATCCGCTTTTCGGGTCGGCAGAAACTTTTAATTGGTGGGCCAATTACCCCGCTGGCGGACCGTTGACTGCAGTCGGGTCGCACCACAGCTACGGACATTCTACTTATTTTCCCTTCGAGAAGCAAGGACAAAGTTTCCTACGCGCTACTCTTCCTACGCGAGCCTCGTGTTTTCCCCACGTGACGTTCGAGCTCGTGGTCCAAGCGTTTCTCTCGCACTGTTTCGCGCGATTTTCATCTGGCGAAAACGTGGCCAAACTTATTAAAAGTCGAAACTTATTAACGACCTCGAGCCAGCGAGCTCGAATTAACGAGTGAAATCGAACGAACCTGAACGAACCCAGAACTTTTGCCGGACGACGTGATCCAGTTGGATTTCGAAATTGGCTCACTGAAGATGAAATCGGATGGATCGTTCGGTCTTTTAGAAATTGATACAATCCGACGATTTATTACGTATGAAAGATGTGCAGTCTAGCGTTTAGCATTCAAAGATTAAAATATTTGCGCAAATCTTGACGCGGTTTATCTTTGGTAGACTCTGTTATTTTCATTTTTACAACTTCGTTAATACGAAATTTAACATACTCGGAGCCGGTTACGTAAATGCTGTAACGAATACAGTGTTGTGCGAGTATTTATACCGCGACCGAGAGTTACAACAGCCGTAATTAGCCGAGTGCGCGTGTCAGTTGTGTATCGTAAGCCCTTGGTTCGAAACCAAGTTCTGAAATTAAACGAAACGTCAAGCGAATTTTGACAATGGAAGGCACGCAGCCCGTCTTCGCGGACAATGGTCGCGGAGGTACTGGTTTCGGTCGAAAGTCGTGATTCGGCTAACCCGAGGGATAGTTGATACGCAGAGAGGGTCGACGGTACGAACATGCGTCTCGGCGAGGGTACGCGCACACACAACAGAGGAAGCGGCAGCGGCGGCTAATGGAAGCCAAGAAAGTTCGAAGCGGGAGGGGATTGGAAATTCGTTTCATCCCTGTCTGAGGCTGGACATGCAGACAACAAAGCGCCTACAGCACTCTCTCGCCTCGTTTCTCGTTTATTTTTTTCTCTCCTTTCTTTGCTTTTCTTCCCCTCCTCCGCCGTCGAATTCCCAATCCCTTCGGGGGGTCGAGTGGAAACTTGAGAATGGAAGTTAGCCGGGGATGCGGACGCAAGTTCGCAAGTTTCACGAGGGAGACCACTGGCAATGACGTTTCAGCAAAGGTGACGACCTAGCAAGCTTCGTTGATACACGAATTTCTCCGATTGTGTGCGTAAACTTTCAACCCGGGAGATTCTCCGATTACTTCGTATCCCCGTTTTATCGCCGTTCCCTGGCTATCGTGGCTATTCGAGACGAAAAGTTTGCGCAAGCGAGTTATTCTAGTCGCGTATCGCGGCGTAGCGGCCATTTAAAGAGCAATTGTTCCCAATTAATCGCCGTTAATTGGCGTGCAAATGAAATCATTTGCGCTCCATGGAGCGCGATCACTGAATAGCGGGTTCGTCCAATTTTCTGGTATTTGCAGGCCAATCCGCCACCCCGCCACTATGTTCGATTATAATCATAAATTTTTTCTAACCGAATTCTTTCGTCGAAATCAATATCTGTCAGTTGCGTCGATTAATCGTTCCGGCGTTTGGCCGTAGCACTCGCGTATTACGAAGTTTTCGGATCGTTACGATCAATCTACCGAGGTGTCAATTTTCTGAATCGCTTATTTCGTGTGTTTCTTTCCGGTTTTTTTTTTTTTTTTTTTTTTTTTTTTTTCATTTTGTATTCGTCAACGTCCGTCAATGTTTGCTCTTTATATTTCTCCATCGAATGTCAAGCAAATCGGTTATATTGAAATTCTCCATCGCAAATATTTTCAGCGATTTTATACACGACCGTATCAATCTTCGAGGTAACAGAGAGTTACATTTTTATTCCAACGATTGAGAATAATTTCGACAAAATTAGTTAGTCGGTTTGGGACATGTTTGTTGTTCGTTCTCGTCGTAAGCTAACGCAAGAACGTGCAATTGAAACAAATCCATTAGAGATTTTTTTTTTTCGAAATTTAACGCGGATATTCCGTGGAACGGAACCAACGGAAATTCCGTGAAATTCTGCTTTCAACTGCAAATTGTTCGGAAACTATACTTGTCGAAACTATTAATCGATACGCGATATTAACGAAATTCGTCAGTAGTCGCCACTAGTGAAACTAAATTATTCCAGGAATGGAGTGCATAACTGTAACCTGTCTCTAGTATTTCAATATCAATTTCAATTGGCATTGCTACGAGCAAGCTCTCCTTCAAGTGAACAATTCGGCCAAACTCGCGCGATTGCAATCAATAGCGAAGTAACGATTAAAAATTGTCAACTCGTCAAGCGTAAAGTCTCAAGTTTCTTTTCTTCAAACGTGATGTTTCTAAATCATGTAGCAAGTGTGGGAAAGCGAGGATGCTTTTACTTTTGAAATTTTTACAAATTCAAAGGTCTAGCTTTTATTGCTAGATCCATCGTGATCTTTGAGATTGAAGTCTTCCCTTGAGATTCGCTGTATGATCTGTCTCTCGCCAACTCGTGAACAGAGAAATAATTTCTTAAATTTCTGCCAATTGAAATTTTCCAACTTCCACGCGACTACAAAAAAGAAACTGCACGACTTGTAGCAACTGTTCTGACTAGGAAATGAAGACGACTTTTTTTGCCATAAAATTTTATCGATATGCAAACGTTTGAATTACAGGCGCAACGCCACTCCTACTCGAGGTCTACGCCACGCCCCCTCACGAACCACGTGACCCAAATCAACCAATCGCTAATTTTCGTTGCATCAGCGTTGCACCTGAAGAGGCCCGATTTTCCCCACTAAAATCATTTTCAGTGATAAAAAGAAAACGATTAAAAATCGCGGTTCGACGCGTGGGAAAGTGTCATCGACGAAGGAGTGGTTACGAAGGGGTTGGAACCAAGTAAAGAAGCCTGGTTCGCGAATAGCCTGGGTGGCGAACGAGGAATGTGGTCGTTTATCTCGGGCCATAAACGCACGATTTCACGGTCAATTTCGCAAATTGGAAAGCCGACCGCCGTTCCAAAATTCCATGGTCGAGCGGTGTGCCGCGTGGTTCGCTCGTACGCGGGAATCTTCCTGCCTCGAGCCACGATTCGTTTTACGCGCGTGCCTCCTTTTTTTCCACGGTGGTTTCCGGGAAGAGTCAGCGAGACGCGCCGGTGGGAAACTCGACGCCGGCCTCGTCAGGACGACGTGGCAGTGCGAGCGAGTTTACAAACGGGGACGAGCCGGCAAAGAGGATTACCGGCGAAAGGCGCGCCGAGAACTTTACACGGCGTCGCGTCGCACGCGCGCCGAGACATTTAATCTTCGCGCGGGACAAAGTATCGTAACGTCGTCGGGATTAGGCGTCGCGCGCGATTTTCATTTTTCATGGACCGCGGGTTCGACTCGCGTCTCGATTCCACGGGGCAGTCCGTTGGCTGAATTTTATTTCACAAGAAAATTTATTCCGTGCCGGTTTTTGATTTATTTCGCTCTGCACACTTGCCCCGGTCCGGTGGGAAATGTAACGCTGGAGATGACTTGGTCGGGGAAATTCGGTGGATCGCATTAAAAAGAGCTCGATTTTTGGTTACTTTTCGTTTAGCGTACACGCTCCACGCTGTTACGATTAATAATTTTGCTCCTGAAGTGTGTCTTACAATTTTCACAATTGTGCGAAAACGAAAATAATTATCAAGAGAAATGTCTGGAGTTCAAAGTGTACAAACAAATTGTACAAACAAAGCAATAAATTTAACTTTAACGTATTTATTATTTTAGCAAATAATTTTTTAATGATGTCAAAATTAATTTAAGACAAAAGATTTTGTTCCAAATATTTTTAACATTATTGTTCATGTACTAAATAAATTGTATAATACTATACAATAATACTTTAACGTTATTTTGATAACAAATTTTATAGTATCTTTTTACCGGATTGAACTGATCTTGATAGACACTCGAAAAAAATGATCGTCACGTCCCATGATACGATAAACGCGTTAAATGTTAAGATAATTTAAGTAATAATTTAACAAGTATTGGGATCAATCGTAAAATCGTTGGACGTGAGAGTTGCAAAAGAGTTATATTTGTAAAATATCGCGAATGGTAATGTTGATTCAAATATCTAAGAAGATTGTGCAACTATATCTTTCTCACAAAAATAAAAAACGTATCGATTTCTATTAGATATCAAATATCATAGAATAATCGTAATATTAATTCAATTTTCTATAAGAAATGTGTAAACGTCGCAATAATAATTGTTTAACAATGTGAAACGAGTTAGAAATGTATCAATTTCTGTCGGGAACTTTCGAAACGAGGATCGGCCAAAATGTTCATTAGACGTCAAAGCGACGTTCGACGACGAGGCAGCGAAAACAAAGGCTTCGATAGTTGTTAGGGAAAAGGGATCTTTCCCGGCGTCCTTACTTTACCATTTTTGTTTTAATACCTCTTCGACGATCTTCCCGTCCCTTCTTTTTCGCCCGTTCTTTCTTACCGTGTTTATTCGAGTACGAGACGAAGGCCCCCGCTATGACAGCGATTTTAATCCTGCTTTAAGTTGCAACGAACTTGTACATTAAAAAGGTATTAGCGAGATGCGATACATTAACGGGATATTAGCCGTGGGCAAAGAGAAAGAGAGAGAGAGAGAGAGAGAGAGACTGGATAAAGTGCTGGGGCGAGTTGGTCCAACAACTTTTGCTCGTTATATATTCTGCCTCGACCCGACGAGAACGGCAAAAATCTCCTCGAAAAAGCTCGATTGCAAGGATTTCCAGCGTGTAACATTGTTGAAATAATTCTCTCCGCCGAAATCGCGTGACTGTCGCTACTCGATTAAAAGCGTAACTTTCAAATTATACGTACCTCTGATGAGAAACAATTTTTTTCTCGTACTGTGGAAATCTCGCAACGAACAGATAATATAAATCGTAATGAATCGTGATTTCACAATGAGGAATAAGTAATATTCGCAATGTAAAACATTTCTCTGATATTTGATTCTAGCGACGATATATGTAATTATACGACGATATATAATGGCGACAACTAAATTTCGAAGAATTGGCTGTTGTAACTTCGAAACGAGAAATCACACAGCAACGAATCATTACGAAGCGCGAAACTACTGCTTTCACAATCCTCGGTTCGTTTTCCACAAAGATGCTCTGTTTCTCTTCGAAAATGCTACAAATTCAAATGTTTTTCCTTTTCTTCTTTTTCTGTGGTATCGAACAATTTTCATCGTAATTGAATCCACAGTCACCTCTTCGGACACTGATAATCCAGCGTACGTAAGTTTGTGTCTGCCACTGCATATTGAAATAACGTGCCAACAGACACGTACACGCAAGACCTTTTTTTTTTTTTTGCCGTTTCATTTTCATCTCTAATTACATTTGAAAGTTTCACGGGTGGTCGGGCCACCTTTTTAAAAAACGATGGCTCGAAGCAACGAGTTGATGAGAAACCGTAAGCACCGACGTACGTAATTGCGTTCGAAATAGATGGGACGTGGTTTATTGAAATATTCATTATCATTCCCCCCCTCCACAGCTCTTTCACCTCTTTTTCACCGTCTTTTTCACGTCTCCAGAGGCGAAGCGCCGCGTTGATAACTCGACGCTCGCTACCTTCAGCGAACGTCGACGCGACGACGCAACCTTTGATTCACGATAAGTACGGGGGTCGTTCGCGGCTATAATTCGCCCCGCGACGACTCTAGTTACGTACGTATAGGTGTTTCGTTACCGTTAAGCTCCTCCTTGCTACGCGTCGTAACGTTTTTCTTTTTTACTTTTCTTTTTACAACTGGTCGTGCATGGAAATTACATTGTTGAAATATTTGGATAGTTATATCCCTATTCGCGATACGTATCGCATTCGAAGTGGCTGGAATTTTATTTTCATTGCTCGCATATCGTGCACATTGTATTTTCATCAATTACGCAGTCATAAATATTATGAAAACGCGAGGGGGGCTGTTTGCAACATATTTCTCTCCCGAATGACGGATCCAATCCCGCGAATTCATTTTTTCATATGTACACCGGTTTGTTACCGGCAATTGTTTTTAATGCTACATTTATCACGTAATAAATGTCTCTGTTACATTCGTCGAATCATTTTCAACTCGGCCCGTCAATTCTCTGCCCGTTGGGGAATTTTATTTTAAACGAGAGCACGAAGCACAATAGTCTCACAGCGACGGGTCGAAAAGTCCTCGGCCTTCAATGTTCAGCCGTTCGTTCGCGAATTTCTAATTTCCTGCAATTACAAAGTATCGTTAACGTTCGCGCGTTTTCTCCGTAATAACAGCAACAATGCTCGCGCGCGGTGTTTACAATACGGGGAGCTTGGCTCGCGACGTCGCGAAATAGTTTCGCAAAGCGCGTATTTCTTTGCCACAATCGCGAGTATAGAAGTCGCGACAGAAGCAGAGCGACGTGTTTCCCCAACAACGAGTCTCTCCGAGTCCACGCTACGAAAAGTTACGCTTTCCGCGACCTCTCTCCTCCTTCGCCCTCCGCCCTTTCCCTCGACACCCGTTCCCGCGACGAGTTCCCCGTAATTTATCGGCGTTATTCGCGTCGTTTCGAGTATACTTTGCCCGTCGTTTCGAGCACCGACTATCGATCCGCCGCCGCTGACGCATACACGCGCAAGAAATTAATTCCGTATGCACCCTTCCAGCGCGAGACCGATTTCGGAGAACGCATCGAAGCCGCCATTGTGTAATCCTACCGAAATCCACCAACTTCCCCGTGCTGGGTCGCAGATAGAGAACGAACGTGCCTGTAAACTCGATGATCGGCGTAATCCCGTCTGCAGAATTTAATTCGATAATTCTGCAATTTCTAGGAATTTAATTACACGGGGGAGGGGGGAGGGTGGTGAGTCGCGTAGCAAGCTTTCTTTCTTGGTAGGTTTGGAATAGAATTAAATTTTATTTACACTCGTCGTTAAGTTCGATGACACCTGGATCAGCGATTCAATCGAAACTTGGTTACTCTGAGTCATCAAAGTTGAAGCACGGAACGATTGATCGTTTAACGCACGATATAAACTCGACTCAAGACGGCACGCTTCAATCCCGAGTGTTTCTAAAAAGGATTTCAAACGTCTTTTCGAAATATTTTTCTTAAACCAAAGAGTTTTCTTAACAAAATCCACGAAGGTTGAAAGTTCCAACGGGGCCAATGACTCGGACATCCTCCGCACTCTTCTTCCGCGGAAAAGGAACGAGGAGCGTAAACTCCTCATACAAAGTGTACGTAACGAATCGTCTTAAAAGCAACGGCGGAATTTTCGTTCCTGAAAGTTTCACGAACGAGATTTAGCGTAACTGTCTGAAACATGCTCTTTACGCTCGTCGTTTAATATAAGGATCGTTTGCCTAGATATCCCCGTGGCGAACCGGCGACACGTAACACCACTATTTCCCCGTTTTCCATCGTGGTAGTTATCGATTTTCGTGCGATCGACGGTAGGAATCGCGCGATTTTACCCGGGATACCTGCTATACGGGACATCCGCAATTTCACGATGAAATTTTTAGCGCGCGCCGGCGTTGCAAAGCAGAAACCGGGCAAACAGGCAAGCAAACTCCGGGGTGGGAAAGTAGGGAATGAGATTCGGCAGCTCGGTAATTTTCGAAAGATATCGAGCTTGGTCATGCCGTCTCTCTCTCTCTCTCTCTCTCTCTCTCTCTCTCTCTCACCGTTCGCCGAAATTTCCAAACGAGCGCGTATATTCGGCAAATACGAGCGTTCCGCGGGAATTTAGCGCGGATTAAGAAGGAATTTCATCCATCGAAATCCTTTTTAAAGCGACCATCTTTCCCCCTCGTAGGATTACCGATCCATATCGAACACTAATACGATAAACTACGAGCGTTCCGTGTGGGATCCGGAGGTGTAAAAGTGTCGTAAAATCGTTGGAAATGAGAGGGATCTCCCGAGTACGTACAACTCGAGAGCAATATAATTCCAGTGGAAAGTGGAACGTGGAAGCCGTTGATTGAGAGATCCGCCAGTTGTCCGGCACGTTGTCGAAAATATCCGATTACCTGGGGGCGATCTTATCCCCGTGTTAAAAGAGCGGGGAACAAACGTGGGAAATAGAAGCTTCCAGGATCCATTATAGCGTTCTCTGCAAACAGATCCGTTCCGGTGCGAGACATTAACGCCACGTTTCAGAGTACAATGGTCTGTTCTTCTCTCTGTTCGGCTCCAGAGAAACGTCGGACTCGCCTTCCTCTCTCGTACCGTATTTGCCTGTGGCTTCCCGACCGACCGGATACCAGCGACACTGTGATCCCTCATCGACGAATTACTTCGCCCTCTGGCGAACCCAACAGTCCTCTCGTGCGCGAATGCCGCGAAAATTACCTGTTTCGTAAGATCTAACGCGTCGTTTTTTTCTTTGAGAAAAAGATGCTTGAAATTGTGCGGATGTTGACGCACGAGACAAAGTTTCGCTTTTCCTCTCAACTTTACTCGGCGTTTACTGTACACTTGTTTACAGCTTACTTGGTTCGCTCGATCATCAGCGAGTTTCTGATTTTTCTTGCTCAAATCTCGGTCCCTGTTCGTAGCTTTCCTAATTGGCTAAGCGTTTTTCGGGAAATTGCACCGCCTACTCTTTGCGTTCGTAACTACTCTTTGCGCTTACTCTCTCTTTCTCTCTCTAGAGTGCGGCTGCAATTTCTTCGGGGACTGTTTGCTAG
Source organism: Melipona quadrifasciata (assembly GCA_001276565.1). NCBI lineage: Eukaryota > Metazoa > Arthropoda > Insecta > Hymenoptera > Apidae > Melipona > Melipona quadrifasciata. The sequence goes on along the minus strand of KQ435794.1, from coordinate 4,949,156 downwards.
ATTTCTGGCGACATAACGGGATTTCCGGGCCTTGTTTTATTACCATCAAATTTTCCTTTATTCGAACCTTGTAACAGAGCATAGAGCTCGACCGCAACAGCAAACTGGTCGACTTTAGTAAAACGAATCGAGGGCGTGTTGGATGATGATGTACGAGCGCTTGGAACAGAAAATCGTGGTTGCGAACGTATGGCTGTAAGGCGAGATCCCCGAAGAGATATCAAGGGTGAAGGGGAACTGGAATAAAAATGATAGTCAGCGTGAATTATCGCGGCAAGTTGCTGTCAGACGCATTTTTCCTTTGTTGCGGAAAATTACACGATCTGGATGGAAATTCCATTTCCGAAAAATGGTTTCGAACTACGGTCACTCTTTCGCGACGACGTATTTCCAATAATAATTCAATTTACTTGGCCGTCCGTGGATTATTTTATTACGTTGCCGTCAATTTCGCGGACTCGCTCAACTGCTCGCCGACGTACGATTCATTTATAATTCGCGTCAAGCAGGCGAGAATCATTGACGTGAAAATTCGAGTATCAATTGTCATCCAATGACCTGCAAGGTTACAAACAGCCGTCGACACGCTCATTAATTAGCCACCGCCGGCGACTCGACGAGCGCGAATAACACCGGCTTTCCATTAACAATTTTTACCAGTGTCAATTCGATCAGGACACGCACGCACGTGTACGAAACGGCCGTAAGTTACAACTATAGCCATTTGCGCTTTATCCTTTCGCCGATTTCGCGCGCGCGTGTACGTGCGAACGAAGCGGATCTAGACAGTTTGGCCGCGCGAACCCGCGATTAAAGTATTAAATATTTAATAACGGCTCGTGGGTTCGTTATAAACAACCGCCTCGTTTATCGGTGGACATACAGCGGAGCCGGATAAACGCCGATAAATATCCCGATTTAGTAGCTCCGATCTTGTACCGATTTTTCGCGATTGTCGCGAAAAATTGAAATATATTCTCGCGCGCAAGCCGTTGCAATTGCGTTCGATCGTCGGTCCACTGGGGGAAATTATGGGAGAAACGATGGTAATTGAAATCGAAGTAACCATCAGCTCGAAAGCAATAATCGATGATACGCGGGACACGTCTGTTTCAGTCTGGCAGAAACGATGTTGATTAATGAACAACTTCCTCGGATTTTCGCCATGAGTAATTTGATATCTGTGGCTGGACACCGACGAACACCGGTTCGCAGTTTATTCGCGTTGCGTTGTCTCGAGCGTCCGACGATCTCGTCAAATATCAAAGCAAAGTTGAACGAAACAAAACCTTGTTTCGAAATTGCGTTCAACGTCGTCGATTATTCTCCTCACCGGCTGGACGTGTACGTAGCTTTATACACAGATATACGCAGCACCGACCATCTGGCACTTGGAAGGCTGCCTCTAGCTCTAATCTCTCGCAGGTTGCGCCTATCAATCGGCAGGAATCACCGGCCGGACCAGTGACAAATTAATCCCTTCCCGGGGCGATTAATTAAAATGTATTATAAGGCAGGCTCGTCGTGGATGTCGCGTCACGTGACGGCGTAGAACGGCGCACGGCTCGATTCATCATGTTTTACGTCGGTGCTACGTCGATGATAATAAATCCTTGTCAGGGCGGTTCGGTGTAACGGAGATGACGGGAGCCAGCGAGGCTGGGAGAGGCGCGGGAGGGGGGGGAGGGGTGGGCAGGTCACACGCGGCAGAGGGAAAACGACTTGCGGTGGCAACCCGGTTTCTGTTTCATCTACATTTTCTATACCGACCGGGCGCCACCGTGTACCTTTCGCCTCTATTTTCCACCGTCTAGCCCCTGTCCGATGGAGGGGCCGCGCTAAATAATGATCTACGATGCCCTCGTGGTGCGCGCGAATGCACGCCCCCGCTCTCTCTCTCTCACACTCCCTGCCCGTGCACGGTGCACGGTGTACGGTGTCGATGAAGCGGAGGTATGAGGGAGCACCCACGATTCCAGTTAACCCCTCCGAGGCCAGCCCTCTCCCCCCGCCTGAGCCTCGTTCGCAGCGTACACGTAAACGCGAGCCCACCCAAGTCCCCAAAGCCGTATTATCTTTCGCGTGCACAATATTCCGGCGAAAATTCGGAAAGAGACTGGCGCTTCGGTCGACTCGATATTCGAATTACACTCACGATCTACATTTACCCCTTTCTGGAATTCTTTTCGTTTCATTCGGAAAGCTGTACTGTACGAACAGTAGACAGTACGGTATAATAGCGTTTCTGCATTATGCGTTTCCCTCTATTGTCGCCAAGTGTCAATGTATCGATGTCTTTTTGACTCGCGGCGCGTACGTTTATCGACAGCATCGAATCGACTGACGCGTCCTTGTCGATAAACGTTGACGATTCCAAATTGTACCGACGAGTTAAACGACACTGACAACGCTATAGAAATTCAGTCGCGATAATGCGGCTTGCTCGTTGATAGACAACCGTTGGGTTACGTTCAATGGAATCTGCGAGACAACACTTCTCGGCGAAACATGGAGAGAGAGAGAGAGAGAGAGAGAGAGAGGGAGAAAGAGAGAGAAAAAATTGGATATTTCCATTGGTTGGGAAGCGAAGCCGGCCAGGACAAGAGACAGGGGAGGGAGACGGCTTTAAGTTACGGCTTACGACGGCGCCAAGTCAGCCGTGCGTCGTGTCTTGTACGGATAACATTGTTACACTGTTCTGTTCGAACCAAGGACCTCTACGGAGCTTAGCGTGTCCTCGCGTTGCGCAAAATTTGCGAACAATGTAATGGACCTATCGCATATTATATAATCGTATTATGTCCCAACAATTTCCTTCCCCACAGTCACGAAGAACAATGTATCATGTGTATATAGCAATTTGTGTTTAGGAAATAACAGTTTGTTTGCATTTTACATTTTATATATATATTTA
>KQ435794.1:4922880-4935846 GCA_001276565.1 Melipona quadrifasciata | reverse complement strand
CTTCAGTTTCAGAACAGTTCGTCGCTTGTTAATTTGCCTATTTAGGTACTCTGAGTCACTCGTTTAGGTTGCGTCGATAAATTTCTCTCTCGGGACCAAATCTGGACAAATTTTGCTACCAAGTTTCACGTATACGACGTTGCGTATTTGGGATCAGGAATACATCAATTTAATTTGACAACAGTCAGTTTCTCTAGGGAGTGTGTCCTTTTGAATTTTAGCTACACTGTTGCATTACCACTAAACTGCCATAGGCTTGCTCGTTGGCCTCGATAAAAAAATTTCAAATTCAACTCCGAACCGAGTTCTGCCATCAAACACGTACGGGCCGCGCGTTACGGTCACGGTTCAAAGAACCTCGGCGGCATTACAAAGTCATTTAATCGCCAATGGGAGAAACTCGAGGCAGCGAACGCACTGCGCCAGCATAATTTAAGCTTCGGTTGCCGGTTCGCGCAGAAACTCGTAACTCGAATTCGAAATCCCCCTGGTGTGTGTCCGCTTCGTGCAAAGACCGTCTGCTAGCAAGCGAGCCGGGGCCACGGCGTCCAACTGCATTACATCCGGCAAATGTTAACACAGCCGAGGCGCGTGTGGACGCGAGCGTGCGAACTGGCCAACGAGCGGAGCTTACCACCGTGGGCGGTGGTTCCGCCGGGTAGCGCGTATGCGCATCACCGTGTGTGGACGACCGTGTGTGGAAATTTAAGGGAGGAATCGAGCGCGCAAGAAGCCAGTCTAATTAACAGATAACGGTCACCGGGATATCAGCGTATCCGCGGGCGAGCCAGACCGCACAGACAATGCGTTATTCTCGTTCCTTGACACGCAACGCGAAAGCTTCGCGGTCAGAGTCCCCATGAGCGTCGGGCACCATTGTGCCATTGTGATGCGATGGAGAGACGTGCTTCGTCCTTCTCCAGGAATCCCTGTCACACTGAAAATCCACATGGAAACCCACATGGAACGTACGCGAATTCCCTCAACTAAATTCCCCGATGTATTGTCAGTTGTGTGTTTTTCCTTGTTTAATTAATTGCCAGATCAGGTTTCGCATGCGCGTCCAGTAGTTAGTAAAATGAGGGACGCAACGTTTCAAATTCCTTCATTCCTTCGCCCGACAGAGTTCCTTCCGTTTTTCCAGACAGAACGATTGAATATTTCATAGTAAGAAATTGGTGAAAGTGATAGGGTATATCTTTTAAAAAAAGAAAAAAATATAAAATTCTATATATATATAAATATTCGTGTTTCCAAAATTCGTAGAAATTTATTAACAAGAATTAAGAAGAATATAGCAAGCAAAATAATTCGTATCGGTTATGCTCGTATGCTTCAGAGACAGAAAGTGAGTATTCAGAACCGAAACGTTCGAGTTGAGGACGACGTGGATTTTCGTCGCACTTCTAACGAACGTGGCTTTTAATTAGCATTCGCTGAGAGAGATTGATGCCGGGGATTTGTCGCGCTGTTTACTCCGCAAGGTATTCCCTTGGTTTCGAGCGGATCCATTTTTACGCGGCAGTAACGAAGGGTTGGAGCCGGATAATTTGCTTCTTAGTCGTGAAATTAAACTCGTTGCGATATTTCGTTGCTTTTTGCGCGATGTTTTTGCGCCTTGATCGATGGACGGGGATTTATTTTAGTTGCTGGGCAAGACCGCGAATTAAACTCCGTCGCTAGTTGCGTCTGGAATTAATTCGCACGTTAAGGATTACGTTCGAAAAAGAGTGAAACAGATATGCATTTAGAAACGCGATTTCCCTGTGTGCGTTAGATGATACGTGTAAGCTTGATTAATCATGCTTCAATTGTTAAGCTTACGGATATATGTCTTGGCAAACATTCTTTCTTTCTCGTGATATTTCATCTCAGATGTCAGGTAGTAACGTCAAAATCCATCGCTGACCTTAAACCTGTTATTCAAAGATTACTTATTTCCGGTAAGATCGATAGACCAGCGAGTTTCAGATTTCTTCGAGTCTTATTTGATCGGTGCCGAGCGTCACATCGGCTTTATTCGATAAATAGTTGACGGAGCAACGATTTTCCTCGGATGTTTAATATGAAAGCTTGGTCAGCTGTGCTAACATCGTAGAGCCGGAAGACAAACGTGTTTCAATAGATGGTTATGCATCTATGTAAATCTGCCATTAATTTCGTTATTCGGCTATTATCGAGTTATAGCCAGTGCTGTGCCCCGGAGCATCGGTTGCCCATTGGATTATATATTCGAAACTTTACTGTCCGCCATTTCCCTTTAAGTACCGCTCAGCTCAATTACAAAGTTCCATCATCGTTGAATTATCGCCGTAATACGTTTATCGCCGCTTCTATATTTATGCTTGTCAAAAAGTTTCCACCGCCGAAGGTCGACGTGGAGTGCGTAAAGAATGATTACTTAGCGGAGAACCGTTTTAAAAGGCTCGTTAATCATGCCTGCAACCGCGTCTTTTCTTCGTCTCGCTTCATCCATACGTCACCCAACTTCCGGTCTTTCAGCCCGACTAATTTACCTTTCAGACTTTAACGGGCAATAATCGTTTTCGCGTTCATCTTTCCGATACTTCTTTGTTACTCGTTTCGCGCGCCAATTACTCTGAATATTCAACGACGACTGCCCTTTGCTTCAGCATCGAATAGAACGCGCTCCAACCGATTCTTATTCTGCGCTCTTATATGGAATAATTTTAACAAACGACTGGTTGAAAAAAAAGCTACACCCCAGTATGACTCGTCTCATTGAAAGGTCCAAAAGCAACAAAGACTTGTTTGCCATAAAATTTTATCGATATGCAAACATTTGAATCGATAGAAAACAAATTACAGGCGCGATCGCTCAGTACCAGACAACGCCACTTCCACTTGAGGTCTACTCAACACGCCCCCTCGCGAATCACGCGACCCAAATCAACCAATCGCTAATTTTCGTTGCATCAGCGTTGCACCTGAAGAGGCCCGATTTTCTCGAGGTCTACCTCCGCTAAAATCACTTTCAGTGATAATATACATTTTCTTTCATAGTCGAGAAGGGACAAAGAACAAAGATTACAGTTAAAACTGTTGAACGTATCAAATTTCTGTGCAACTTTCTCTCTGGAGAGAATTTCAAGGTTTATCGTTTGCCGATTCTCTCATCAGAAAAGTTTGTTCCAGCTAAATTTAAATCGAGCAGTTAAATTAGATAGTTGTCTGAACCGGAATTATCTGAATTCGAAAGGGAGAATGTTAATAAAATCTTCGAAACGTGAGCGGACTTCTTTACTTTCGCAGCTTTCACAGTTGCGGACGTTTTGCAAAGTACGTCTTTGAGAATGCAAAGTGATGTGTGTCTAATCGGTCGTTTAGCCAGGTAAATGTATTCAGCCGGTCAGCCGGTTCAGTCTGTAACGAAGTTTACAAAAGGACCAAGGAGGGACCGTGGGTGTTGGCGCGAACGAAGTTAAGCTCCAAAGCGGGAAAGTTAAAAGACGATGTACCGCGACGAGTTTAGAATAACGACGACAAAACTATGGGATGGCTCGGCGAGAGGGAGAGAGAGATAGAAAGAGAGAGATCTGTCTTGAGTAAATGTGAATTGTCTCCCAGATCGGAGATTCAACTTCCTGCATGTTAAGATTTGCTCGATTAATCACCTCGTGGAATCGGCGAAAGTGGATTAATTTCATAGATTGGATTTTACTGTTTTTAACAGTAAGCAGCTGAAGCTTTTGGCTGCTGTGTGTTTGAAATTTCCTAATCTCAATAGTGATTTCTCCGCTTAAAGTATTTTAATACATTGTGCGTGGAATCAAAGAATATGCAATATCATTTAATTCTTCAAAAATTGCGAATTAAATACAGTAATTTTCTCCGTTTAATGTATTTCAGTACATTGTACGTTGGCCCAAAGAACATGGAATATCATTTAATTCTTCAAATTGTCGTTTCAAGAGCTTCAAGGGGAATATGCATATTCTAGAATATTTTTTGTATCAAATGCTATACCGCAATATCTCTATAGCGCTCGATATTTCCCCTTGCGACAGTTCACTATGGACGACGACTCATTGCCATTTGACTCCAAGTCCCCGATACAGCCGCAGTCTCTTAGGGGTTCGAACTTACCCTACATCTCTATCGTGTTCCCCACGCTGAGCTACTCTATCGCACGTAATCTCTATTGCATAGATATACGACTATCGCTCTCTCGCTGTATTTTCTCTCTCTCTCTTTCTCTCTCTCTCTCGGCAATATATACCTCCTCTTCGGCTTTCACAGTCCGTGGACTCGATTCTCTGTTTTCGAATCATCATCTCTCCATGCAAGATCGCGTATCGATCGGTTTGAAGGATAAACGTCGCGCGTTATTCTTTCCCGTGCGACGCGATCCCGCTTTGATCCAAAGCGGGCCGAGCCGCTCTTGTCTCTGCGATGGAATTCGATTAAACTGCCTGCAGGGACGTTCGAGCCGTTTCTTAGTCGAATTGGAAGATTCCACTAGCTTTCTCTCGATTCGACACTCCGTTCGGGAGAACGCTGCTGGGAAACGGGTCTCCACGGGTTCCTTCCAGCCGGCGGAACTACAGTTCCGCTCGGAGGACTCCGACTTTTATTCGTGCAGCTTCCGCGAGGACCAATTAGAAAAAAAACTTTGACTGGAGATTCGTACCCTAGGGAGGATTATCCTTATCTATGAAGCTTACGGAGCGTGCGATCGTGTTGCTTCGAACGAGGATTATAAATTAACTTAACGCCAGGGGGGCCGTTTTGAAAGCGCAAAGGAGGGACGGTTTTTTTTTATGAAACGGAAGCGAGAATTGGCACGGTTGAATCGTGAGACGAAACTCTTTGCAAGCCGCTTCTTTAATTAAATTATCCTCGCACTGACGGACAAACGTGAGAACTCCCGTGGAAATTTGCGGTGACAAAAAGTTTCTCCACCCTTTGTGTACCCTTTGCGCGGCCTTCAAATCATCGACGGCTGGCTTGTGAAACGAGCAAAGAACGTCGAATAGTTTGACAATCCACGCGACGGTCCACCGCGTTTACGTACAAATTTAAACATTTAATTTTGCTTTGTGTACGGCGAATAAAACATCTTGTTTATCCTCGAGACCGTTCGAACTGGCTGGTTTATAATACGTAGTCGAATCGTAGTTCTTTCACTCGGTTTACGTTCAAATTTCAGCATAATTGTTTTCTTCCTCCTTGTCTGTTTTTTCGCGCCATTGCCTCGCGCGTTTGCGCAGCAATTGATCGTGATTGATAACACCGGCAAGGATACAACAGTCGAAATTGTGCGCGGCGGATCTAATTGCGCGGGAGCAATTTAAAGCTGGTGCAGCTGGAGCAAATCGACAGGTGATTCATCGTGACACCGAAACGATGGCAAAGAAGGAACCGGGCTCGCACGCATGCGAGAGAGTCCAGGACACAATAAAGGAAGGTTTACTGGCGGTAAAAATCCAACGCGGCCGTGTATGCTTTCCACACCTCGCGTGGATAGTGAAATGGATAAAGTATAAATATCCGCTCGACGTGTTGTTGTTCTACCCTCGGTCTGCGCTATATCCTCCTGGCTACATCCTCCCCTATTTACTCGATACATGCGCGGAGGAACAAAAGCTGGGGTAATGATACAGTTCCTATGTTTCGAGAAATGCTTCGAATGAAAAACTTTCGACAAACGAAAACTGTTTTTGAGCGAACTCACGGCGGTTGCTGCGACCGTTTCGTTTCTCTATTATTGATTAAATAGACGAATCGCGCAGTTGACGATTGTTTCGTAATTCGGGATTTACTTTGGTAACAATTGTGTCGTAATAAATATTTGGCAGATTTGCAGAGTAGACCGTGAATATTAAACAGAGGTATTACTCTACTTTAGACAATTTGTGTATTTTATCACTGAAAGTGATTTTAGCGGGGGTAATCCAGAAAATCGGGCCTCTTCAGGTGCAACGCTGATGCAACGAAAATTAGCGATTGGTTGATTTGGGTCACGTGATTCGTGAGGGGGCGTGGAATAGACCTCGAGTGGGAGTGGCGTTGTCTAGCGCCTGTAATTTGTTTTGTATCGATTCAAATGCTTGCATATCGATAAAATTTTATGCCAAAAAAGTCTTCATTTCCTAATCAGAACAGTTGCTTCCGGGTCTTTCAGTGAAACGAATCGTACTGGGGTACAAGTCGTGCAGTTTTTTACACATTGTGGCTCTCGTGCATCTTTTATCTATTTTATCTATGATTTCTCATAAACGCATGGAAACAATATGATAGTGACATTTGTTTTCTAGTGTAATCTTGTGAACGTGAACAAGCAAAGTCATCAGTGTTACACCTTACGAGAGTAAGCACAGGACCGAGACGACGGATGAAACGAAAATCTGGCAGATTTCCCGAAGATGTTGTTTCTCGAAGCGATTGTACACTTATTACCCGTAACGCAATACCAGCAGCTGTGAACTTGGCCGAATCGTCTCGAATAATCAACACCCCGACTGGCGATCTAATTAAACAAGTTCGTCAACCGTGATGTAACCGGAACCTTGTAAGTTGCGCCGAGTTTCACGCTGGTTTCCAACCAGCCGAGAATCGTGGCTTCTCGGTATTCGATGACGATTAGGTCTAAATCCTTTGTACACAGATGTCTTTCTATATTGTTGCAAAGTAAATTGTCGGGACAACGAACTCGCGAAGTTTTTAGTTTTATGCTTCTTCTTCCCTTTATATTTCACGGTGTGTTTGAACGTTTGTACGTGACTCCAAAAAATTCCAACTGTGACAGGTGACGAAAATTTTTAATTTCGAGAAATTACAGTGGGAATAGGTAAACTCTCACGAGAGAATTTACATATTTTCGAACATTAAAACATTTCCCATTTACAAAATTTTAAAAGGACCTTCTTTTCTTACATAAGATCAGTTGTACTTCGTACTACTTCCTGCTTTAGTGTTTGAAACTCACAAATACTAGATCATACTCGCCTCTTTTTGTTTATTCCATTTACAGTGCTACAAAATTTAGAAATCATTTCGCAAAAGAAATTCCCTAGACACGTATACATCTACCTTCCAAGATTCCAAAGTCTCGCTCCAGAAAACCAATTTCTCTCTCTCTCTCTCTCTCTCTCTCGATGCGGCGGTAGAAAACTTTGGAAAGCGCAGCTCCTTCGGAAGTACTTTGCACGCCGGAAGTAACAATGCGGAGGTCGACTGGGTGAAATATTATTTCCCGTCCACGCGAAAGCGGCCGGCGGAGGGGGTAACTTTAATCCTTGGAACGATGCCGGTGGGCCTGGGTCGCGCAAGAAAGCTTCGATTAATCATGTAAGCAACTTTTGCCGCAGTTCTCCAACGACGACTACGACCAAAGGGAGGGGACGTTGGGCGTCGAAGGATGGTCGATGAAGGACGACTCGAAGAGAAAACGGGCGATCCTCGGCTACGTTCGAAAATTGTCACGATGATAAATCGCGGCGGTATCGTACATACATATATATCGCGAGCTGCGCGTCTACGAGCATTCGTACGCGGTCGAACCTCTGCACGGGGTTGTTCTCTCTCCAACGGTTGACTGAGTGCACCAGGTAGTTAACCGGGTGCTTTCGTGCAACCCGTCCTGCTGGGAACGCGTGTTTTGCGCTTTTGTCATGTGGGGGCAGCGTCCGCGAGGCGAGAACTGTTTTCGCACGCGCCGCGCGTGCATTCTTTCTCTCTCTCCAGGTAGCAATTTCATCCGCGTTGTTATGGTGATTTGTGTCAATCGACGCGGTGCTTCGCGATTCTCAGAGGGGGGGAAAAAAAAAAAAACGGACGATTGAAATTTGTTGGAATTCACTGGCGAAACGTCCCTTTCGTTCCTCCCGCTTTTGGTATGAGAATCACTTTCAGGACGCTCTGAACAATTGCTCGTGGAATACTTATTGTTTCTGCGTCCAGTGGCGATTCGTTCCACAATGGATTGACGTACGATGTACATTACGGGCACGATAAAAGTTTGTTGCCGATACGAACTCAAATATTCCGAGCAGCATGTAAATTTATTTGTATTGCGCGAAATTATTTAATGTAACGTGTGTTAATTAATTAAAACGGGTTTTTGCCTGTAACTTAACGGAGAAACGGGTCGATTAATGTGCGTAGAACGGGATAGGATTCGCAACAATGGGATCAATACGCGTTATAATATCATCTTTGTAACGCAAATATCGAATAGGTATTTAACTGGAAATCGAATTTGTAACATTAACATGTTTCAACGTGATTCTATTTACCGACCGATGATTCTGACTAATTAACTATCGCATCGGCGATATTTTAATCTCGATCGATGTATCCGCGTTTGCAAATTCATACGTCTGACTCGTTCCTCGTGCATGCGATTGCTTTACAATTCATACTGCCGTTCAATCTGTTTCAAAAGAGTCACACTTTTTTCTTTCTTTATTCACAAATTTGCATTATGTTGCGCGGACGAACGGCTGTATTAATTGCTTTCTATTGAATCGCATCGTAATGAAATATATTCATCATCAAATATCCAAACCCAGATGTGTCGTACGAATATAAATCAGCTAATAGTCCCGTTTAATTTCCTTGACACGATATCAAGTCGTCGATTTAAAAACGGCGTAGCTTTTCATCCTCTGTATTTGACGAGCGGATCGAAGCTGTGCCAATTTCTGAGAGTGTAACAAAGAAAGATAGAAAATTATTTTACGCGGCAAACATCACAGAAACTATAATTCAAAAAGTTAGATGAATGTTCTATGAAAAAGTAGTGCGGACTTTTTTATGGAAAAAAAGATCGTTATAACTTTTAGAAACAAACTTGCGCTTCATTTTTTGAATATATATATATATATATATATATATATAAAAATTGGATAATGATCAGCAGATACAGTATTATATGTACAGTATTGTATGTATATATGTTTTGATATTACGCGCAACATCTGCAATCGTACGTTTTCAAGTTGCCTAGAAATGCCGTAAAAGTCCGCGATCTGTCGAGTATCGACGCTTTAGAGGAAACTGTTCGTCCACGTGATACATAGTGATTGTAAACACGAATCAAACGTGATTCGCCTTTTTGCTTGATATCGTGCGGCTTCTGATCGTTTTATACGATTCTCCGGCGGATTCGTACGGTTTCGTGTAGTTTCACGCGGTTTTCCGCCGAATCGCGCGGCTTCATAGAGTTTTACACGGATATATTGAAATTCGCGCGCGGATTTGCACAATCTCGCGCGGTGTGTCGTTCAGTTTCACGCGATCGCGTGCGGTTTCACGCGATTTCGCTGCGATTTTCGCGCAATTTCGCGCCGTATCGCACGGTTTTACACCCGGAGAACTCGGTCTAAACTCGACCGATATTACGTTAATTCGTACGATTTTTCGCAGAGTTTCGTTCACCCTCGATTTCCCGATTTTCCAATTCGTATCGCGTTCCATCGAATTGAATAGTTTCACGCGTATATTCACACGTCCGTTTGATGTAGTTTCGCGCGAATTCATGCAGATTCGCGAAATTCGAGCGTAGACTCGCCTGGGCTGGATTGTGCAAATTAAATCAATCATTTGCGACCAATTCGCGCAAATCAAATAAGCAGGATCTGAATAGATATTTGTTTCGCTCGCGCGATGAATATTATAATTAGCGCGTATTTGTGTGATTTGTGCCGATTAAAAGTTATTTGAAGCGTTTCGAATGTTTCGTACATTCAAACGTTTTATTACGCGTGTTGTATAATATTTCGTAGTTACTTTTATCGTCTCAAATTGAAATAAATCCAGAAAAATAGATAAACATCCGCAATTCAATAACAACAAATTTGGATAATTTGTAGCATTATTTATTTATACCTGTTTATCGTGCAACAATGATTTTGATTTTTGCACAATTTCTAGCACGATCTATATGTCCGACGCATTTCAGACTAGACTTTAAAGAGTTCAAGCGACTGACGCTTTCGAGTACGTATCCACGAAACAGAGGACGCGTATTAAACGCTACACGTTTGTCTGATTAAAAGTGCCGAACGAAATAGTCTGATTAATTTCGTAGAAGCGCTACACACTTTCCGTTATTCGCCGAAACACGGCGCCAGTAATTACGAATATGTCCGAATCGTCTCTATTATTGATCCGATACGATCAAGACATATCAGTTCGTGCAATTTTCTTAATCGTCTCTGTCACAACTCTCCAATTCATATCTAACTGCAGCGAGCGCGATTCGCGCACGTATTTTACGTTTAACGTACTCGAATACGCAGCGTCGTACATGAGTTTCGTGCCGTTTCGTCTCGTTCGAAGTGAAGCAACGCATCGAGTACGTCCGGTTCGGCTTCACCGCCGATAACGTCGCGCGCAATTCTCTCACTCTCTCTTTCTTTCCGCAGATGTAAATTAATTAAGCGACCCTAAATCACGGCGATAAATCAACGCTGTATCGTAGATCGTGGCGGCACGGCGACGCGGCTTGCGCGTTTGATCGGCGCCGCGCGTGGCGTCGGAATCGACGGGAGGACAGAAAGCTTCGGCTTTCCATCTGATACGGAAGTCGAGCGGCGTTGACCGCTCCCCGTTGACCGCTCTCTCGATGCTTAGATGCCATCGGCTCGTTTCTACATCGACGCGTGTCAAGCGCGGTCCGTCACGCGGCAATCGTCCGTCGCCTCTCACCTGCGTTCGAGTTGGTTCAGCCGCGTTGATCGCGCTCCCCGGCCGTAGATCGACTGTTCCTGATACGCGGAACGCACGTGGCTCTCGCGTGATCATTGGAACTGGGTTGCAGAGCTAGATAAACAGTCGGAACGTGCGAATTTATCGTTTTGACCGCTTCAACTGTAAAATTATCCTACACGAGTGATCTAGCAACGTCTGACTCTAGACTCGTCGATTCTCGTGCGATAAAGCAAACGTATCAATTACGTCGGATGAGAAGAAACCGAGAAACACGAGAGACAATTAGGAACGAAAGTAAGAGAATAATTTCTAGAATAATTTTTTTTTATCACTAAAAGTGATTTTAGCGGGGGTAATCCAGAAAATCGGGCAACGCTGATGCAGCGAAAATTAGCGATTGGTTGATTTAGGTCACGTGATTCGCGAGGGGGCGTGGCGTAGACCTCGAGTAGGAGTGGCGTTGTCTAGCGCCTGTAATTTGTTTTGTATCGATTCAAATGTTTGCATATTGATAAAATTTTATGTCTTCATTTCCTAATCAGAATAGTTACTTCTGGGCCTTTCAGTGAGAAAACGAATCGTACTGGGGTACAAGTTGTGCACAGTTTATTTTATCAATATATTTTTCTAGATTAATAATTCTTTTTATCGTTCAATATGATATCATTTATAATAATAGATAATTAATCTGTGAAAATTATATATATATAATTTTGATGAAATACTCCATCGTGAAAAATTCATCGTTGAATTGGCTGAATCGAAAGAGCGACGAGCGTCACGTTAATCAGAAACGTGCATTTCAATTTTGACTAATTATTTCGTATTTGTTGTCGATTTTACAAGCCATGTCGATTTGTTGCGCCGTCGAATGAAAGAAAAAGGAGTTTCCTTCCTGTTAGAAAGTTTCCTTTCGACGAAAACTTTTTAATAGGCTCGTATCTTAAAGGACTGGGCAGTTGGAGTCGAAGGATTACGTACGAACTTATGCGACTGCACGTTAGCAAGAATTTATCTCGTGGAGATTACAGAGTTGCGCTACAATTACAAAAAAGAACACATATTATGTAGGAATTTGGTGTAAAAGGATATTTCATTAAAGTTAGAAATTTTATTTGACGGCGACACGAAAGATTGAGATCAAAACTCGCGATATTCTCTATATTCTTCTCTACGTCTTCACACTCTCAGTACTGGCTAATGATTGACTAAATCTCGCTATTTCTTTACTCGTTGACGACTCACAACTCCCTCACGAATACAAACACAACCTAGACCTAGCTTTCACTCTAACATTTGCCACGCCACTGGAGACTTTCGGCGACAGTTGTTGAACACTGGAGAAAGTTCCGGTTCTTTTCGCAGAATTCCCCACCCCACAATTATTATATCCGAATCGAAACGAATTTATTTAATTTATTTTGGAGATTACAGAGTTCGTTGGGTTATTTATTCATTGAACTGCAGTTTATGTAAATTCAACTCTCAGTTTGTTTTATCATCGCGTCGTCCAGCCACGAGAATTTTTACAAAATTTCATTCTCCGTGTCTGAAATCTACTTAAAATTCGTTCAACCGCGATCTCTTTCGCGAAGACTAGAACGTCTGAATCAGAAATGTGAGTTCACCGAGAATCGAACGTGTCCATTCGAGTCGAATATTTACCGTCGCCAAGATCGTTGTAATCGCTGCGCCGGTTAAAAGATCGGAGATCGCCGCGGACGCACCAATCGATTCGGCGTTGTCACGTTCCAGGCATCTCGTTGTTTCTCGTCGCGCAACCGGAAGCTGTCGCACGGGGCAAACAGAGCGCGTCGGATATTTGCCTCGCGCCGGCCGAGTGAAAAACAAATATCGTCAGAGTCGTTCTCCCGTCGGCGACGCGCTCGAAGGGAACAACCGTTCGCTCGACGTCGCGGAACGAACGCGTCATTATCCCTCCGGTCGGGGAAATAAATTGGTCGGTGGAAATCCGCCGGTCTCCACCGCACGTCGTCGGGCTGCCTCCTCGAGAGGAGGAGGAGGAGGAGGAGGAGGATCTCCGAGCTTAAGCTCTACTATGGAAATTCGCGTTGCGCGACACGTGACGTTGAGAACGCCGGAAACAAATGGAAACGCGCGCGTGTCCGTTGAGACGAGAGGGATTGGGAAAGAGAGATTTCGCCTTCCACGTAAGAGTAAGGGCCACCGAGATCCGCGGGACTCGAGAGCCGAGATTCACGTTGAAGGATGGAGATCGGCCGAGGGAAACTAATCGACGCGAGACGTAGAAAGACGCGAAGGAATTTA
>KQ435794.1:4879685-4899888 GCA_001276565.1 Melipona quadrifasciata | reverse complement strand
TTCGTTCAGCACAAAGAAATGAATAAAAAAAAAAAAAAAAGAAAAAAAAAAAAAAAAAAAAAAAAAAAAAAAAAAAAGGAAGCGAAAAAAATACAGAAGGAAACCGCAATGGGGATGGCCACTTGCGTTTCGCTGCAACAGTCGTGTGGAGGGTTGTGTGGCGGACAATTTCGCATGGGACCATCATCTGTTATCGAGCTACGCGAGCCCTGAGTGCTCTTCTAACCATGGCTGCTTCCTCGAAAAGCTTTTTCGGCGCACGGTGAAGAAAGGCAAGTGAAAGCGTCGAGTGTGACGCGCACACTCCCGGATCGATTGGAAGATCTGAACTTTTTTCACACAAGAGATTCTTTTCCGTGAAATCTTATGGGATTCTTATGGAAGGAAATCCATCGGATTTATGGGTGAAAGAGCATTTCCATTGGGAGATGATATATGTCCAGAATGTTAATTACATTGTATACTTTAATTTTAAAATTATGCTCGTTTCTTTTCAAGCGATGGAAATTTCTTCGTTCGTAGCTGTTTCATTGAGCTTTAAGAGAGTTTTGCTAAGTGAAAATTTCTCTAATTTTTAACAAGAGTATATCACGCTTCCATATATGTTATTACTACTCTGGCAGTTTTTATATTATCACTGAAAGTGATTTTAGCGAGGTGAACCCAGAAAATCGGGCCTCTTCAGGTGCAACGCTGATGCAACGAAAATTAGCGATTGGTTGATTTGGGTCACGTGATTTGCGAGGGGGCGTGGGGTAGACCTCGAGTGGGAGTGGCGTTGTCTGGTACTGAGCGATCGCTAGTCAGAACAGTTGCTTCAGTGAAATGAATCATACTGGGGTAAAAGTCGTGCAGTTTTTTTTATATTCGCTGTGAGCGAATCGAAAGGTATTTTCTACTTAACAATCTGAGCATCGCTTACGTGCAACTGCCCGGATAAAATCCTTCGAGGTACATCGGGCGCGGCTCTCCCGCGAGAATACAGTTGGAAAACAGAGCTGGCTGTCTGGCGTCGTGATTAATTACTCGGGTCAAAGGTAACGGAGCGAAAGAAAGCGGTGGGAGGTGCATCTGAGGTAACATCCGCGGGCCGAGTGAAAAGGAATTTCGCCAGGAGTAGGACAAAAGTGGCCGACGGCGCAAAATGGTCCGATGTGGCAAGTCGAACCGGGTTTTCCAATATTGGCGGCGGGAGGGGCGAGGTCGACTGATAATTAGGAATTTCCTTCGATCTGGGCTTGACCTCGATTGACCTCTCGCTCGCGCTTCCACTTCACTTTACAGTCCAAGAGTTGCCGAGATCCAAGTTTTTAATCGTTTCCGTGACTCGGTGAAATGACGCTCACGTTCAAGGCACGCCTTATTTGCATGCATAATTCTCGCCGCGGCGGAATCGCGGAATCCTGTCAATAATTTATTATGCCACCGCAGTGGAACGTGACGCGACACTTTGAATAGGAATACGCACACGATCGATCATTCGCCTGATCACCGCATTGTCTCGAAGTGGAGACTTATTTGTAGAAATTTCCCTGTTTGCCTGGCCCGTTTGTACGTAAATGATACGCTCGTAAATGATACATTGTTGTTAATCACTTTGACGGTAGAAAGATTCAGACGACTCGTTGAAATACTAATAACAATAAATTTCACCACACGTAACGGAATTATTAACGCTAGTGGAATATTAACGGAGACATTCAAGTGAAAAATAGAAAAACTTTGTAGTACAATAGAGAATTTATGAAGCTTTTATTTGATACGTTTTATGAAAAAATTATAAGGTTCCTGAAAATGTGCCGTTTTGCGTGTATATAATTTCCAATAAAAATGATAAATTGAGCACTTTGACCACTTTATACCACTTTGGTATCTCCAATATTAATCCAGTGCTTCGAAAAGTATAGTATAGGCATAGGAAATATCTGATTCTTCTAAAGATTTAAAAGTCCGTGTTTTTGTATCTGACACCACAGGAAGGGAAAAGGAATAAGGGAAAAATGCATGGATAAAGGAACAGAGAAATAATTATATTCCAGATCGTTTATTTCAAATGAACGATTATCTTTGTACGAACAAGCAGAGTTACGGTTCATTTGTAGGTACTACAAAGTCCACACACAGACACACACACATACACAGTTGGAAGAGAAGGGTAGAATGGCAATGTGAATAATCGGAACAAAGTAGAACGGACGCGGATTTCAATTCGTTACTTACCGTGCAACGGTATTCCGAGCCTGGCAGAGTTGATTAAACAATCTTCAAACAAGGTAGACAATTCCCAAAGAGGATTTTCATCCGTGGAAACTTACGCCCTGAATTTGATGGGACATGAAAGATGCGGTTCGCTTCACGAATCCGTGAAACTCGACAGCACGCTGGCAGGAGAGTTGTACAGCAATCAGATGGAGAGGTTGTCCGCGAACTTCGCTAAGAGAACAGGACGCGTCAGTTCGAATGAATGTTCATGACACG
Source organism: Melipona quadrifasciata (assembly GCA_001276565.1). Lineage (NCBI taxonomy): Eukaryota > Metazoa > Arthropoda > Insecta > Hymenoptera > Apidae > Melipona > Melipona quadrifasciata. The sequence goes on along the minus strand of KQ435794.1, from coordinate 4,897,410 downwards.
TCGATCTACTGCAATTACAGATTATTAAACTATTCGAGGATGACGGAACGATCGCGATGGGGCTTTATTTGAATCGCGTCGGGGTTCGTTTCGTATCCGTTCGTGCAACTGGTATATACACTGATTCTCTGCGTCGGTCTTATTTTTCATTTCATCGGCAGTTAATCGAACTCACTAACTTCCGATGCAATAAACGGAATACTGCTGCACTCAACTCTCTCTCTCTGTCTCTCTCTCTTCTTAAGTAGAAATAGTTCTACTTCGAAGCAGAGATGCAACAACGCAATGCAAGCATTTAGTTTACGACCCAACATTGAGGCAATAAAGTTACCAACTATTACACAGGACAGCCCTGAATCCTCAAATTCCGAGAATGTCCACGAGTAGCGAAAGAGAACGCCACGAGGAACGGAATAGTCGAAATGACTGATTCTTCGAAATCATATGTATCATATCTACAAAGATGAACTTTTTGAAGAACTTTGTTGGGAATTTCTGAAAATTGTATCTTTTGGAACGTAGGTTACTTCTCGAATTGGGTCATGGGTCAAGCAATTTTGGTTATTATATCGAAATAATTATATTTACAATGATATACCGGCACTAGTCGAGTTTGATAAAATTGCGAATTACATTAATTGGATTCTCTTCGTAGATACAAGGTATAATTTTATCTTATTTCACTCGTCGATGATCCTGTAGTTGAAACATTTGAGCATTTTGTAATTACTCAGATGATTGCGGATAAATAATTCAACCGAATGCAAGATTTTCGATTTGATTAATCGCTGAAATCGTCGTTTCCTGGTTTGGTGGACGTTCTCGACGTAAAATCTAGATTATTAAGCACAGTGAACAATTATATCTCATCCTCGATTCGGTCACCTCAATAGCTCCCGGATGAACAATTTCGTCTAATTCTAAACTGGAACGTCTGTGTCTTAGCTGTAATAAACAACGGGTAATCCCACAATCGTAATCGTGAACGCAAAACGTACCCCACTGGAATTTCATCCCTGCCACAGAAACTCTAATGATTTTTCTTTTTATCGGGGGTAACCCAGAAAATCGGGCCTCTTCAGGTGCAACGCTGATGCAACGAAAATTAGCGATTGGTTGATTTGCGTGATTCGCGAGGAGGCGTGGCGTAGACCTCGAGTAGGAGTGGCGTTGTCTGATAGATCTACTGAGCGATCGCGCCTGTAATTTATTTTCTATCGATTCAAATGTTTGCCTGTCGATAGAATTTTATGGAAAAAGGCGTTTCCTAGTCAGAACAGTTGCTTCTGGGCCTCTCAGTGAGAATCGTACTAGGGTACAAATTTTTTCTTTTTTTTTTTTTTGAATCCGCAGACGAGGCCGGGTTTGTAGCCGTGGCTGCGAGTTACCGCCGATGATTGAATATCGATTTTTCTAGAAGCAGAAATTAATTTTTACGTTACTCACGTGCGACGATTCCGGGCGGACAAAGAGTCGTTAACCGAGATTGATTGGATAATTTTATCGGCCGTTTGTCGCTCGGAGCTTGAATGATCGAATTATCGTGCCTTGTCACGGGGTTATTTCGTTTTTCCCCTCTTATTATTCCATTCGAGGAAACGAGCTTGTATTTTAATAACACGTAACTCAATGACGATTCACGTTGTCCGTGACAGAAATTGCGGGAGAGTGACAAAACCTTTTGCACGTTCTCTACGTTCAGTCCTTTTGACGTAATACTGTCACGCGAGTGAGGAGGAAGCTATGAAATTGTTACATTGAAAGTATTTTTAAGAATGTACTTTCACACGAGGTACGTGATGGAATAGAACAAAAATACACGTTTCCTACATTTAAAAAATGCCAATGACCTTTATAAAAAAACATTAAAAAATGATATTTTTTAAAAAAGTTTTACGTCAGGAACGATTTTCGTACCATCACTCGTAAAGAAGATGACCTGAAATTGATTTTGGTGAAACATATATTCCAACAATTGTCTCGCGAAGAGGCAAACGTGGCTCGACGAGATAAATCCGTGTTGATATTACCTCGGAACACCGAAAGCATAATCGTAAAAATTATTTTACACGGCAAATACGTCGAGGGTAATCGATTCGACAGGAGGCCGACACGAGCATCCAGTGAAACCGATGTGCCGGCTTCGCGTCCCTATTTTCAATCGATTCCCCCATTTTAGCCGGTCAGTTCGGTTTCTATCAGCCAGCGGGCAACTTTGACGAGGGAAAAATGTGTTTACCGCGGCGAAACGGCCGCTGTACTGTGTCCGGTTACCAGTCGGATCGGCCGGTCGCATTTTCCATGAACTCTTTCGTTTGCTGTTCGCACGCGAAATAAAGTTTTCGGCTCGTTCGTCCGTTCGTTCGTTCTGTTTTCTCCTCTTCCCGTTTTCAAGTGGACGTACTCGTCAGCGTTGATTTCTTCATCCCTTTCAGGGACGATAAACCCGCGTGACTTCGTCATTCGTTGGTTTATTTCGTTATTGTAACACGCGCTGCTTTATTCGCGGCCGCGGTTTACACGAACGCGCGCGTGTCAGCTGAATTTAATCGAAACTCCGCCGGTGTAACGCTATTCCCCTTAATTTGGGTTTCACTTGTATTCTAGTTGCGTCGGTGGGATTTTGCTGCGTTTCGGCGGCGGGCTGGGGAGGGGAGGAGTTGGTGAAATCAATCGACGAGAATTGCATTCTTCGCGGCTGTCCCTTCCGCAATTAGCACTCGAATGACAGCGACGGGTTGTCCGTTGTCGAGTATGACAAACGAACGATTGTGTTCGAATTACGAAACAAGTACACATCGATAAGAGTAGTAATTATTATACGGTGGATGATACATACGTTGGCAATGATACGAACGTTTCTTTCAACTACTACAATAGCTTGAAAATGCCGAATCTGATTCAAAGAGGGAATCTAACATTTAAAATTTCTCTCGCAGTAGTGGAATTATTGGGTAAAAATATCCGATCAGGCCGTATAAAGTATGAACGAGAGTTAATAGAAAGATATTTTAAAGCGGACTCTCGCCAGCGTTGAACGTTATTAAATTCGTAGAAGCGATTTAAGTCGAAAAATAAACGCGCTGCGAATTCTTCGCGCAGTATTTTTTCAACGTGACGAATCTCGCGAGAGAAAATTGAACGAGTTTTCGGTGAGTTTCCATTTTCGGCGTTCCGTGTCGCGGTGGTTAATCTAATAATTTGATTGACGTTAATCATGGGGAGCCGTGTGAAATATCACGGAAACACGCGACGATGAAATATCTCGCAGCTCCGCGAAATGTCTTCCGGTTGGTTCTCTCTCCTTCGTACCGTCCGACTCTCGAAACGAAACGAAACGAAACGAAACGAGTTTGCCTCTCACCGACAAATCCGCGCTCGCCTCCCCACTGACGTGTCCTCCTCGCGAACACGCGCGCCTTTCAGTCGGAAAAAGACTCGACTCGCTAAAACCGGCGTTCCAACCACCGCGAGTTTCGTACCGCGCCGCGAGAATTTTCGCTGCAATTTTCATGGAATTTCGAAACGAACATCAGATTTCCGCTACGAAGATCAATCGCTGGACATTGACACGCTGAGACGTTCATTTTCGACGAAATTGTATCTATGCAAGTTCATGGTTTTGTGGAGGTTTTGGTTGAAAAAATGGAGGTACTTGGGTAGAACATTGAAAATTCTATACTGTAATATTTAATGTAACACGTATTTTTACACAATTTGATTTCATTTAGTAGTCACTGAATTCATTTTATTGAAATTTCAATGGCACTTTGCAAAACTAAAGACACAATTTCCCCCCTCTTTCATTCTGGACCAAAATTTTTATCATCCATAATTTCGCGAGTAGCTTCCAAGTGGAACTGGAAATTCATTTCTCACGCCGCGATCCGACGCTTCTTTCTCTTTTTTAGCGATAAAGACGATCATTGAAACATTCTACATATTGAGGAAATGAGAGTAAATACGCTCTCTCGCTGGATCAAGGAACCAAGGTGAGCTTTGGATCATTCTCGTCAACGAAAATTAGCGATTGGTTGATTTGGGTCACGTGATTCGTGAGGGGGCGTGGAATAGACCTCGAGTGGGAGTGGCGTTGTCTGGTACTGAGCGATCGCGCCTGTAATTTGTTTTATATCGATTCAAACGTTTGCGTATCGATAAAATTTTATGGCAAAAAAGTCGTCATTTCCTAGTCAGATAAAGACAATCTTTGAAACATTCTACATACTGAGGAAACGAGAGTAAATACGCTCTCTCGGCAGTCCTTGAAATTGACATTCGACGAGCGCCTCCTCCGTGCTCTTATCCCCTCCCTCCCCTCCCCCTTCCTCCCTCGACCTCCTTTTCTCTCGTCTTCGTTGCCCGAAATTGTGCCACCGAACGTTTCGAGACTCGCACGAGGCTGGCAAGCTGGGGAACGGTGGCGCTGCGGTCCACCGCGAGTCGGAACACTCGTGAACCAGGGCTCATATTATGCTCGCAACATCTGCTCAAACAAAGCGGCAGCAATTTCTGATGGTCAATATGCGCGAAACGTACCGAATGTATGGATCGTGTACTGCGGTGCCTGGAGGATCCGCTCGATCAACTTGGAAACTCGATGTAATGTCTGTTAATCCCTCAAGACTGCGGGAGAGAGGCGAGCAACCATTCCGCAAAATATAGATGAAACGGAACGATCCTCGATGGAAATCTATATGTATATACATATACATAGATCAGTCCGCGCGGGCATAGGCTAGGTTTACAGTTTCGAAACCGTCGAACACGGCGAGCTCCTTTGGTTCGCGGGAAAATTGGAGTTGCGGAAGTTTCCCCTGGTGTTCGCTGGAAGGCTTAGCGGCGGTCCATTGGGCAAAATCGAGGAGGTGGTGTTAAGGGAGTTTAGGGGGTCGGAGTGGCGATATTTTGGGAAGATTTGGTTTCCGGATTAGGATCGACTTGGATTATTCGTTCCTCGCGAAACATCTTCTTTCGAAGCTCACAGCGGTTGTATAAAACTTTATCGATGTTGCATTTCTTTTCAACGCTACACGTATCGCGATTACATCTATAAACTCTGGAAATTAGTACGGAAGTTGTAAGATTTTCATTGCAAACTGTATCTCGTATTTGCGTACATGTTCTTAGATTTATCTCGATAATTACGTCTCACCGCAATGTCAATGAAATTCCATGGTGTTTCGCAACGCGTAATACACTTTGACGAGATTGCAATTTGCTCCTCTCGTTCAAACTGAAATTGAAATCGCGACGCACAGAAATCGAACGTACGGAGGCACACACTTGCAGCTAAATCCAACTTCGCAGTTATTTACAAATCATACTTGCAAACGCTTCGATATCCGATGGAAGTTTCCTTGGTCGAAGACAACTCGGTAACACTGAATCCAGTTACTCGGAAGTGGGAACTTTTCACTCGATATGACCCCGTCCTCCCCACGCGGTGCTTGCAGCTGCCACGCTGAATTCACCGACCGACTTATTACCAACTTTTTCGATCGAACGGAGAAGGGTAGCCGCGTAACATTTCGAACATCGTCCACCAGGCCACAATTAGCGACTTCATAATTCGGCCGCTTTGTGGAAATTAATTGGAAACCAATGAATGCGAATGAGCTCGCAACGGCGTTGAAGTTTCATAGCGGAGAATCTCTCTCTCTCTCTCTCTCTCTCTCGCCGCTATTGTTTAACAGAAAGTCTCCGGCTAAGCCAATTATTGGGACCGGGAAACGGTGAGATTCGGCGGAGCTAATTTATGCCAGTTTCCCCTCTGATTTCGTCCTCCCTCCTGAGATCGGTCGCACCTTCTGATTATCAGAAACGACGAATCCGCGGAATCCTGTTTCCATTGTATCTTCCTCGACTGGTTCGAGTCAACACCTCGTGTTTGTAACATTACGATCGGAAAGTGAAAGATGCATAAAATACACGAAACAAATTTCTGTTAAACATTTTCCAACATCTCTGTGGATATTTAACGAACGAAGCAAATCTCAACTTCTGTCCTTACAGAGATATTCGAATTTGCAGAAACATCCGTGGAGTCTAGTTATAACTGCGATCGGGAACGAAAACGTAGTGATATATAATATTTGAAATTAGAGAATTACGTCGTTCGTGGATTTTAAGATCCTCGAGGTGAAATAATAGAAGAAAAGATCCAGTGAAAAGTACTAACTCGAGTCATGTATATTTTAAACACTTTCCACTGGCACTTTCCACTGCTATTGCGCTAGTTTTGAACCAGTCTTGGCTGCCTCGTTTCGGAGTCATTTCCGAAGAACGATGACAGCACTTCCGCGTGGCGGAATGCGTACGAGATACGCTGTTAATGCACCGAGGATTGCCTCTTTTCCCGCCAGGAGATCGCCACTTGTGTTTTTTCGAAGTGGCAACTAGCACCGCGAACGGTGCGCAGATAGAGAGAGAGAGAGAGAGAGAAAGATGGAATTGCCAGGGCGGATACGTCGCTGGAAATGGGAAATACCGGATACGTAATCCTGTTCGATCCCGTTCGAAGCTTCGTACATTTATCAGGGAGTTGATTTATCTTTACGTTCGATGTTCCATTACGTCCTCCGTTCTTTAGTTCACCCGCAAGTTGAATAAATACAGATTTTTTTTAATTCTGCTCTTCGTTGAGATAGTATTATCTTCGTGGGCAGATTCGATGACACGCTCATTACCGAGCGATTCTTGTACCGTTTTGAAAGGGAAGACTCCCGTTTCCATCACGAGTTTCATTAAATTAGTCGATTCGCGGAGTGAATGTCTTTTCTTCGGAGATTTCTTTTCACGCGGAGACGCACGAGACGCGGTCTTCCTATAAATGGCGCACTGGAAAATACTTTCAAATACACGGAATTGAAGGAACTTTGAAGGGCAACGATCTGTGTGAATATCACGAATAAATAAAAAAATTTTTAACTCGTGAAATTTGGATGGATAATAAAATCGTAGAAATGGAGCGTGTGATGAAAATATACTTCGAAACTAGGTTCAAAGGAATTTCATTTGAACAAATTTTTAATTCGAGAAACTTAAATTAAATTTATACTAAATCGTATGAATCCTTGACTAATCTTCGAAGGAAACAGTCTGAGGTTAAATACTCTGCAGAATTTCAAGCAACAATAATCAGGATAAAAGTTAGCAGCGAACAGGTGAAATCTGAAATCTCAGAAATTTGCTTCCACGGTGAAATAGAAATCCTCCTTGATTAATCTAATACTCTCCGGTGGAATATTTGAAAATAGCGTCTCCGCTTTCAGAGCCGGGCATCTGTCGGAAAGCCCCCCAAGAATAAATCGATTTAGGGTGTCGAATTACGAGGCCGCGCAGCTCGCGACCGCGTTCGGTAATGAATTTTTTAACACGATTTCAGAAAGAGAACGAACTGTTGACCCGGTTAACTTTTCGCCGCTGTTTCTCGCTCGGCTAAATTTACGCTCCGCGTAAAAAAAATGAGAAAAAAAGAAGAAGAAAGAAAAGGAAGGAAAAAGCCCCGCGCGCTCGCGCGCTTATTCATTACATTCGCTTTCGCGATTTTAATTACAAAATATTCTATTGACTCCATTACGACGACGGAGTCTGGCAAAAAGCAGGGGATAGAGCAGAAGGAAGTTGCTCTGTGATGGAGAGAGAGAGAAAATGACGGTCCTGTGACGAAGCGTTCGCTCGTCTCTCCTGTTGAAAACAACATCTTTGCTGCGTATTTTCCACGGGAAAAATCAAAAATGAAAACAGCCTACCCACCTGCTCTCTATTAAATTTATGAAAAATCTCTAACGTTGCTCCTCGCGGATATTTTTCTACCGAGATAGACTGCCAACGAGACGTACCAAAAGCTCGCTTTCTAAGGCGTTGACGAATGGTAAAATACAGATGACGAGACAAATCAGGTCAGTCGTCTGGATACACGGGGAAACATCGAGATGTAAAATGGCCAGTTAGCCGTTATGAAGAGTACGAACGGTACCCTTCGACGGCCGTCCCCCAGAAAGACTAAAAGTTCCGTCTCGCTAAAACTTCTCTTTAACCTTCGCTCGTGCCCCAGAAAGTTCTCCATGCTTCGCTAACTAAGGCCCCTATCTTCTTTTACTTCTCTCGCTTTTCCTCACGCGTCTTTTTCTCTCTCTCTCTCTCTCTCCCTCTCTCTCTTTCTTTCGCGACCATTTATCCCTCCTTCGAACGTCGTCGAATAAAGAGTAAAGTTTCAGCTTGTTAAAACTACCCCCGGTGAAAAGTACGTCGCGGTGTTAGAGGGTGCTTGCGGTCGTTTCGTTTGGCGAGAGGCCGAAAGGAAATCGCAAGTCGTATTGGACAGATGTAGCGTCGGGTGGACAGAGCGGATCGAAACAGAGTGTTTTCTTAATACGCGCGCGAATTAAAGGGAAAAACGAGGGAATCGCTGGCGCGCGTTAAATCGTTCCTTCCTGGGGGAGGGGGGGGGGGCGATTCCTTTGACCCATGGTGGCGTTCCGTCGACGTATTCGTCTTGGTTGAATTTTTACCCTCTAGCAGAGGCGGCGATAGAAAGGAGGAAAAAAGAAAGAGGGAGAAAGAAAGGGAAAAGAAAGGAGCGTAAATGAACGGTCCTCCTCCTTTTTTCTTCTCCTTTCTTTTCCTTTTTTTTTCTTTTTTTTTCTTTTACTGGCCTTTTGTGGCACGATTAATTAGAGGCGTTAAAAATGGCACCGTTTCCCTTCAAGAGGTCGCGTTAAAACCCTGAGCTGGGAAGAATGGCGAAAGAAAAGCTGGACTTACCCTCGTTCCTCGCCCATCACGACCTTGGTGATATAGTGCCTGTTTGGAAAGATCTTTTCATGGGAAGTTCGGGAGCTCTGGAAACTCTCTACCTTACGATCCTTTCTCTCACGTGTTCTCGCTCTTCCATTTCTCTTTGACAAAAAAAAAAAAAAAAAAAAAAAAAAAAGAAAAAAAGAAAGTCCCCTAATGGGAACTTGCCACCGTTCAGGGTAAATAATTGTCGTTGAACTTAGCCGGATCACTCGATTTGAGTAACTCGATTCACTGCTAATTCAGTTTCTCTGAGAATAAACGCAGTAACAACCTCTGTCGTCTAAATAATTCTCGTCGAGTTATTATTCTGGATCGAGCGAATTAAGTCTATAAATGGAATCGTTTCCTCCAATTTTCCTTCAATGTCAAAATCGAAGTCTGTATCTTTGACCTGAATCTGCGACCAAACACAGATACCGCGAAAGACGACGCCGTCATCGAGGCTTATTACGAAGATTCAATCGTGTTGGTTTCATATTCTCGAAACGTGGCTTAATCCCCGCGATACACGATTCTCGTGGATTACTCGTGTCCCTGGTTTCCTCCAGAGGCGCGTGTGTGCGTGTGCGCGTGCACGTTGGAAATAACGATCTTGCCTGGGATTCGCGAGACAAAGCAGCTTGTCTTGTTGCGTGGGCCTGTTCAGACGTTGCGTCTCGTCGTGAAATCGTGTCCGCGCGTGGACAATTGGATTGTCCCCGATTCTGTTTCACCGCTGCAGCAGCGAGATCGATGGATGTTCACGATGGGAACTGGCTATTTGTAACATGAACGATCGCCTGCAAGTTGTCCGCCAAAGTCTCGATCCGAGGGAGCTTTTAGAAACTCGGCAGTTTCTCCGAGGAATACGTTCGGGTCGCTAAATCATTCGCGATGGCGGAATTTAGAGAGCCGCGCGAGCAATTAGACGAACGATCGTAAATTTTGAACTACGTTGGTTGCGTTATACGGGGTGAATGAAATTATTTCAGCGTCACTGTAAATTGACGTTTCGAAGAGAAACATTAGAGAAAGAGAATGGGAAAGAGAAAACCATTAAATTATACAAATAAAAATCAGAGAAAGAATGGATGGTATTCGTTAAACATGATGTATGATGGTATTGAAGACGAATGTTCGCCACGACAATGCAGACTATAAAGAGCAGTTGCAATTTGTCCGACAATGTGAAAAGTCGAAAGTTGCTTCGAATAGATGTTTTCACTTTCAGGAAGAGTAACTTTTCCCATCGTTATTCGCATCGCAGCGAACTACATTCGCGCAAAAATTTCAAATTCTTTTGTGAATTTTCGGCTTGCCGAAACCATCGTTGTCAGTTCTACGCTCGGATGTATGCCCATTCTGATAGCCAGGAAATCATGCTCGCCGAACCGTAACAACTCGTTAAAAAGCCAACTACTAGGCCAGCGAAAGATGATACTCCGAAAATCGCCGGAAGCGGGTCGTACTCAGAAGAATTTTGATTGGCAATCTCGCTTCGCGTTTCCATTATCCCGGCAACGCTCGCTCGCTCGCTCCAGAGAGAGGGGTGGAAAAATTCGAGGCTCGTTCGACTATCCGAAATCGTTCGAATAACCAGCCTCTATTAAAGTGACGACGATACAGCCGCAGTTATGTAAAAGTCGTGTGCGTTCGAAACGTTTGAAAAAAAGAGAGAAAACTGCACCACTTGCACCCCAGTACGATTCGTCTCGCTGAAAGGCCCAGAAGCAACTGTTCCGACTAGAAAACGAAGAAGACTTTTTTGCCATAAAATTTTATCGATACGCAAACATTTGAATCGATACAAAACAAATTACAGGCGCTAGACAACGCCGCTCCTACTCGAGGTCTACACCACGCCCCCTCGCGAATCACGTGACCCAAATCAACCAATCGCTAATTTTCGTTGCATCAGCGTTGCACCTGAAGAGGGTTATCCCCGCTAAAATCACTTTCAGTGATAAAAAGAAGTAAGACTCGGTGAATTTATACGAAACAACAGTCGAAGAGATCGTGTTCTTCCCCTTTATCTTTCCGTATCTCGCCGTAGTAGTCGGCCGGTGGATGATCTCGTCGGCTGTTTAGGCGAACGTTCGTATCGAACTGACGCGTAAGCCGCGGTATTGCATTGCCGCGCGTTACCACCGAGCTCATATTGTGACTAGAGAAACGATTATGCAGGTCGGAACAGGGAGGCAGGAGAGATATAAGCTCGTTGGCCGAAGACGTAATGGGTTCTGTTCCTACCCCCTGGCTGAGATAATGAGCAGCGATACCGGGATTATTAAGAAAGCCGTCAGCACGCGTCGCGTTTCTCCTCGATCGTCAGTCACGCAAAATTCGCGGGGAATTCAAGTCGAACGGGGTTTCCACCGGCGACGAAGTCGAGAACCAATTGGAACATCGACGTAATTACCGGTGTTTGCAATAAGTTGAAACGATCGACGGCTGGATTTACCAGCGGTTCGGAAGCCAGGAAGGATTGTTAGGATGAATGATGGTTCGTACGCGTATTTGAACGGGGAGGGAAGAGTTGGAGAGGTAACTCGAATGTTTGGTTTCCTTTCGACTATCTTGCGATGGTTTTAAATCAATTCAGCGCTGAGATTTGAATTGAAACAGGGGAGGGGGGCGGCGGATGATATACGTATTTCGAGTAGCGTACAATCAGAGTGTACGAATGATGCTCCGTGTTAGATATTTGTGGCTTCAAAGTGAACGTGAGTGAGATGCACAGATATTCCAGTGTCAATACGCAATTTCCTTGCCCAGAGTATTTCGTTCGATTTGTACGCACGAACGTTGTGCATTTGCACGAAGAAATCGACACGTTTGTTGCGAAATATCGAACTGAAACGTGAAATACAAACGCGGTAGAAGCGCTTTCAAACTTCGGCACTGTGCATTTCATTCTTACGGAAACTCGCCCTTACTGGAACTTTCATGGAAGGAAAACGCTCGTAGGAACTTTCCTGTCGACTGAGAAACTGTGTATAAAATTCACAGTTTCTTGCTGGAAAAATCCGAGCCTTCGCGCAGGTAGCAACAGACGCGGAGATAGAATTCGAGATAAAGCGGGCGAGTGTTTCGTTACGCTGGCGGAAATGCACGCAACCGAAGACCCTTTATTTTAAACGGAAGTATTGAGTTTTAGCAACGGCGCGCTTTCGTAAACCGAATGTTTCGAACTCGCGGTATCTTCTTCGAAAGATACCTAATATTATCTCACGGTGCAAAACCGGCCTTTGCCTCCGGTTGCTCGGATTTCAAAACGTCAGCTGGCGAAACAGTTATTCCTGTCTACCTTTTTTATCTTGTTGCACAATCTCTCAGCAAGAAACAACGCACATAAATGCAATCTTTTCTTGACGTTCATCCCCGACCCGACCGAAACAAACCAAGCATTCAGCGCGGAACAACGATATCTCGTGGCGGGGGTTTAAAACCGCGCGAGTATCTTGAAAAACAATACAGAATTTTTGTTGCTTGTTGCAGAATTGTCTCGTTATTGCGTTAAACTTTACAGGTGAAAAATTGTCGGTAGATTCAGTTCCACGTCTAATCACGTCAGAGTTTGTGCCCCTGTTTGTTATCACGTGGCAGGTTAACTTCCCACTACTTGAGACAATTCTGCAATTCTACCCTTGCGCTGTTACGTATAAAATGAGAAGTTATCATTGCGAATCAATACACTACACAAGTTAAATAATTTTTACAATCCAAGGTTAGATAATTTTTACGAGTCAAGAGATCTTTCTTCCTCGATTGAAACTAACGATCAAAGAGGAATAATTAAACTGCAGATTTCTTGCACTTGTGGAAAGTTTAGTAGTTCTTACCAAGGCAAATTTCCGCGTAAATTCCATTTCTTTGGTTTTGTTCATGAAAGTATAAATTGCACGAGCATGCACGGTCTGTTCGTAACGCAGCAAAGAGGAGCTTCTAATCGATATATTTCATCAAAGGCCTAAATTCAAATATCTAGAATACACTATCGTTGTTTGATCGATTGATCGTTTCCATTAACGTTCAAATGTTACAAATCTTCGATTCGAGAACGAGTGATCGAAATGGAAGAGACCGCGGGAAGAAAAATAATTCGATTACACGTTACATTAAATCCGTCGAATATTCGTGATAAAGTACAACCAGGCAAAGTTCCGGTTCTGTATGACAGGAATTCGCAAACAAGGTGGCCGTTGTTCAGAGGTAACGGTCAGCAAGTCCCCCGCGCGAGCATAGAAAGTTAAGTAACTGTAAGTGGAAACGATTTGTCAGGTTTATGAGCCATCGAAGTGACTAACAACGCCATCGGATATATGGCCTCAAGACGACCGGAGAGGGGGCTCGCGCCGCTCTCGTGGAAATCGTTTGTCCGTTCTGTGGCCACGCACCGCAAATAAAAAAAGGGACAAAAGAAAAAAAAAGAAAAAAAGAAGGAAAGAAAAATGCGCACGCGGCATTCCGGAGCGCGGGGGACAAAAAAAAAAAAAAAAAGAAGACAGAGCATCGTGGAAAAATTTATTTCAAAGGGACTCGACATTTTGGATGGCTCGGAGCCTCGATGGATACGGTAACGGGATAAAGTGCTACTCGAAACAGTTTTATGGGCAGTATTTTTTTTCTCGGAATTTATTGTTTATGGTCGTACACCGTGTACGCGGTCGGTTAGCGTCTCTTCCCTGGCTCCATCCGCAACTGTGGAAGAATTCCAAAATTCCAACGGAACGATTTAAACGCGGAAAGTTCCTTTCAGAGTAAGGTAGCGTAAAAGAACGAAAGAGTACGAGTCAAATTTCGATCGTAATACATCTTATTACGGAGTACAATGGGACGTTTAGTGTTTTAAAGGCCTTTATTTTACACTAATAAAGGTATATATATAATAATAATAATAATAATGCAGAGATTGCGTGGATATACAAAGACCGTGTACGAAAAGTAATTATTTCTATTGTCTGTTTGACGCGAGAGCCAAGTAGGCGACACAGTTAGACTGCACACGCGGAAGGACTCGCTAGACGTGGACCACCCAGCATTAAACTGCGGATAACTGATCCCTTGACGCATTGGAGTCGGTTCTTTTATATCCTGACTCTCACAACGGGTCGCAAAGCAGGTGTTATCTGGTGGTGTTTATGGTCAGGCCCATGAGAGGTTTTTTGACGATTGCCTCATGGCCCGGCCGATACTGTCATCTGGGTCCACGTCGTGAGAATGTTTATACCGCAGTCTGGGTTGTGTCCCCTACAGGACGTGCTTCTAAATTCCGACACTTGATCTTACATTGCAACTTGAACTTGAATATTCCAAGTACTTCTCTGTTACTTCTCGAAAATTAACGATTTTCTGGCTTCCGATTCCCCCTCTAATTCTAATTTTCTTTTCAAATTTTCTAATTATTTCCAAAGGACACGCCCAAACTTCGTCCGTTCTTTCCATCTGCAAAATTCCGATCGGATCGTTAGAACTTTGCTCTGACACGAACGCGACAACCCCGAAATTCGCTTGTCACTCACGGAAAAGTTTGCAGACGAGCGGCGCGTTAATCCTCGGCAGAACAAATTCTCGGTGAATCGGTAAATTCGCTGGTTACTTGCCCATAACGTACGAATCAATTCTCGTCTCACGTAGCTACGTCGAAAACTACAGTAACCTCGTAGCAACGCTCCAAGCTTGACAAGTGGATCGTTACGCGGCGAACAACCTTTTAATAATTCATGCCGCGGAAGGGGGTAAAACAGGGGTCGGGGGAGTTGACGGAACGGTTGACGAACTAACGAAGAAGTTTTCTGATACGTCGACCCGGCGCCGAACTTCAATCGCGCGCGCGGTGTTTGAACGCTCTTCAAATTCGTTCCTGTGTTTCGAGCGAAGCCGCCTACGCGAACTTCCCTCTCGTCGTCCTGTTTATTTACGAGATCCCCCACGTCGTCGATCCGCCACGTCACGTTTTTCCAAAGACATTTTCCAACGGGGTTCCGCCGGTTTTCATCGTCGCTCCTCCAGTAGTACCCGCGTTTGCTTATTTATTCTCCAACGGCTTCCCATTCACCCCGTACTCTACCGCGGCAAACGTTCGCTCGTCAAAATAACAATTTCCCAAGAATGCGTTCGGCGCGCTCAAAGTCGCGCCTTTTTGTGCTTTCCACCCCCTCCTCGTCACGGTGACGAGACAAAAGAGACGCGGCAAGACGACGGGTGTTTCTCGCCAAATGGAAACACCGTTACGTACCCACTTTGTGCGCGAGTATGGTAGTGGATACTTGTTCTGTCGCGGGAAGCGACGAGCAGACACGTGGTCTTGGCATTTTATCGCACGGCACGAAGAAACGACCGCTGTTAAGATCTGCATGTGAAAGAAAATAACACACTATACCCAAGTGGTTTGTGATGAATAAAAGTATAGCGTTTATTAATTAAGTTGGAGAAAACTTGCTGTAAAAGATGTTAAGCTTTCGCTAGACTCTCACGTTATCGCAACTCGCTACTCTATATGATTCCTTCACGATCTGCAAACCTCGTCCTTCGATCCCCAACCTGCGATCCTTCACCCTCGAAATCTTTGTCTTCGTACTTCACAGACTCACACATACACACAGTCGTATGCTTTACATTTTACAACTGGGGCGACTAGACAAACAGTACCAAGTCTAGTTTTTTCCGCAATTGTCGCTCTCAGGTCGTACAGGAAGAAGTTCCGAGCAATTTCCAAGGTTTTCTCACCTCACAGATCATTTTTAATTTGTATCTAATATCTTGTGGTAAATTGTAACGATGCATTTGTCATCCTAATAACAGGTCTGATAATAAGTATTTCTTAGTATTGTCCAATGACGACCAAGTTGGAGAGTTTGTCAAAAGCTTTCTTGCATCAATCATGAATTCTGCACTAAAGGCGTCAACAAGTTATCTGATAAATGGCAGCAATTGCAAATAATGGCAAATATATCACAGATTAGTCGTTTTACTGAAACGGAAATTATTCGTGCCTCGACCCAATATATTATATATATATACAAGTCATCAATTGAAAAGTAAAGAAAAGCGATAATGTTACACGCTGTGTAATGTCAAGATTTGTCTCAAAGTTCAATATTGAATAATAATATTATTTTTCGACATTTCTTTTTAATTCGCTATTATCCACGTTCATTATTATCATTGTACAAATCAACTTACGAAGATGAATATTTTATTCTTTGAGGATTAAAAGTTGGCTGAAGAATAAAGTTGCGAGTCTTAAAATCGAGTTGATCGTTCTGGATGACACTTTTGAGCCAAATATAATTCTTCCATTTATTAAATGAAACTGATACGGTTCCCATCATTGAACACACCGAACAAGGATAAATAAATATTTGTCTCGACTATTTTACTCTCAGAGATCGTCAATGCACACTTTTTCTCGTTTCTCACCACAGAACAGTTGCTGAGACAGTTGCGCAGCGATTTAAGCTGCCTCTCCACAGACAGCCCGTGTCTTCGTTTCGAGCAATTCCCCTGTTTACTTCACGGCGACAAATTCGCAATTACTGTATGAAACGTTGCCACTTCAAAATGTTTCGTCATTATTAAGAGGCTCCTTGATCTAGGTGTTCCAACAAACGGTGACTTTAGAGGGACGAGGAGACAATTTACAAGAGAGAGAGAGAGAGAGAGAGAGATCTACTTTGTCTTCTCACCGCCTCGTCAGCGTTTCGCTTGCTTTCGACAGGCTCCTTGGGAATTTACTTTTCCCAATTTTCACGCAGCGCACTTGACGCATTAATTAATGGGCCCGGTTAGCGCGCCATTTCAGCCTGAAGTAAGAATATTCTGGCACTCGTTCTCGCACTCGTTAGTCGTACGCTGAATATTTCAACGAAAGGATGCGCGAGAACGACGTTGACGAGAAGTGGCCTTTCAGCGGATACACGTTACGAGATTGAATTATTAAAGCGATACAACGCCGCGGAACGGAGTAGTTCCGTCTCCTTGGAAGTTTAATTTCGTTTTTGGCTAGCGCTCGCGCCTCGAATACCTGCGGACAACGCCGAATAGATGAGAACGCCGAGTAGATGAAAAGTAGACGAAAGACGGACTAGACGAGAGTCTCGTCGAAAAATTTGCCAACGTCGCTGCTCTCGTTACGCCGCGGCGTACTTTCATTCGTCGCCGATACTTCAATTTGCGTTAAAAGCGTCGAGGCTCCTCCGTTCCCCGAATGGGAAGACACTCGATCGAGGGCGTCGCTCTCCGCGCGAAATCCGTAATGTTCGTCGATGAATAATTCTTCCTACCTCCACCCACGAACGGTACGTCGAAATCGAGCGTGCGAAATAAATCATAAACGAGCCGCCAGTGAATTAACGACGATTCTCGACGATGCAGAGGCGACGCGCGCGGTTTCAACGACCCCCGTGCGTCTTCGTGAATTCCCGGAGACGTTAAATATCGTCAGAACGTCAGAGGCGAATGGATTTTGCAACGAAACGGCTGCTTGGATATTGCCCGTGCCATTATTTAACTGGAAAACAGATTTGCAAATACGCGACGCGTAGCGGTCAATGAATAATTGATGCACTTTAAACGAGCCGGGAACCTGGTCGCGATTCCCCTTCCCCCCCGCTCCAAAAACAGCGTATCGGGTTCCTGTTACGCGGCAATCACCGGATGCGGAAGCTCATTATTACCCGATATTTCGACACAGCGACGCGCCGATGAAACGACGCTACATTTTCTCTCCTGCAGCTGCCGATAATCGGCTTGAATTCGTGCACTCGGCGCTCGCGTAATCGTTTTCCACCCTCCCTCCCCGCGGTAGCATTCTCGAACGCGTTCGCGCCACTGTTTCGATAGAATTGATTTGTGGTCGGCCGCGGACAAAAGTCGCTTCCGCGGCTACTTTCACATTTCGCTCCAGGTTTACTCATACGCACCCGTTTCGAGAATGCTC
>KQ435794.1:4865501-4879604 GCA_001276565.1 Melipona quadrifasciata | reverse complement strand
TGCTCCCATTTCAGGAGCGATAGTGATTTTCATTCGCCTTCGAGCTCTATTTCGACTATATTCTGGCAAATGTGCACTTTGTCACTGTCGATTCCATATCAACGCTGCAACTATGCACCAGCGACTGAAGTAGGTAAAACTTTTATCAAAAAGTTTTTCATTCATACTTTCTTTGACAGAATCATTCGAATCTCCAAAAACGCATCGTTGCAAGTCTGCGAAATTTCTACAAAAAATTACCCGTTGAAATTTTGTCCTCTGCGAGTTTTTCAATTTATTTCGATTCTTCGACATAGCGCGCGTCGGACGCGTTATACCGTGCGGTTTTTTGGAAACGAGATAACGTCATTCTCTGTACACGCGAAGAATAGCTTGACATTTTGGGCCACGGCCCCTTTAATTTCCTTCAATCTGGCACGCGTCACGTTCGGAAATTTCTGTCACCGCGCCATCGAATTTCCATGAATTTTTTTTACATCGTATTTACGTCCCTCATTCGCCCAACAAACTCTCTCCATCTCCTTTAACTATATTTTGTTGAGAAGTTCGTCGAAACTTTCACACGCCGTATTTACATTCTCCGAAACTCTTTCCATCTCCTTTAACTACATTCGCCTCAAAACTGCCGAGCACTTCGAATCGAACAAACTGCACTCATCTTTATTCACCGTTCCCAAACAGCTATCGAAATATTCTCACGTAAAAATGTATGTAACGCGCGTAGAAAAATACATTAATTGCTACTTGAATTTGCAAAGTTTTAATTTTTCTTTTTTTTTAATTGTTTACTCGACCAAATTCTCCGTCCTGCGCCAACAAGATAAATTTGTTCTCGCTCTGATTTCCGATTTCAGCAGACGAACATTTTTTGACTTGTTCCGTACGTCCGTTTTGTCGAAGCTTGAACAAAAAATAAGAAACTACGAAACTGTCGTGATTTGCCATAGTACGCGACGACATTATCAAAGGCAGGGAGCTCCGAATCGGCGGAGGGGAAATTAAAAAAATGCAAGCCCGGATCGAGGAACGGAATCTCGAGCCGGAAACTCGAGCCCCGCGAAAGCCGCGTTATTAAGGAAGCCACGGTAGTAAGTTTCCACGCGGAAGCACCCGGGCAACTATTTCCAAGAGAGGAGGGAAGAATGCCGATGGTTCGGTTTCCTTCTCGGTTCCCGGGCAACCGGGCGACGATCGATCCAGTTGAAAGATCCGCGAAAGAAAGCGACGAAATCGGCGAAATCGTTAAAGTCGAATTCCTCCGGAGCGTCTCGCGCGGGGGTGTGCGGCGACGTCGCGAGACTCGGGGTATATTTAAAGGCTGGAACGTCGACGAGGACGAAGCAGAGAGGGGACGTCGCGTCGTTGGTCGAATTGACGTCAACTTTGAAGTCTCCGGGCATCCGGCTTCCGGTCGGACATCCGTGCTCCACTTATTGCCCCCCGTCTTCCTACGACCGTGAAAATCGTTCGATTCGTCGAGCCTCCCCCGTCCATAATTTATTTTCGAACAAAAATCCTCTTACATTCTCGCGTTCGTGGAGGGGAAATAAAATTTACGCGGTATCGGATCGAATCGATTCGAAGGAGGAATCTTGGATGGAGGATTTATCGCGTTGCCATTTTCCCTCGAGGCTAATGTCTTCACGGTCGTCGAAGTAGCATCGCTACGAATTTCTTTCTCAGCGAAGTTTGCTTTTACAAAATTAATAATTTCCTCCACCCTTCAAACGTTGCACCTCCCATTCGCGATTCGCGTGCTCGCGTACTGCCGAATTACGTGCTTCCTGATATTTTGCCGCAGGTCCTGACGAATTGGGATAGCAAATGGCGATTCAGGCAGCGAGAATATTGGCATGTTCTTCGATGAAAGGAACTCTGTGATAGATTTGGTCCGGTACGAATTAATTGCCACGTGTACGTTGCGTCTATCCCGACCCACGTGCCCGATAACGAATCGAGCATTCGAAGGTAATTTGTCACCTGACTCGATCGGAACTCGCGCTGAACGACAGATCGCAAAGATCAGAGTGAACAAACCGCGAAACTATGTTAATCGCGCGATCGTCGCGGACAATTTTAGACAGCTGAGTAACAGGTACAGGTCTGTCTCCTTAATCTTTACAAATGGCGAAGCCTTTATGGGCCACTAACCCTAGCCAGCCCCGCATCCATCAAAATCACGCTAGTCTGGATCCATTTCTCGTTCCCCGGCGGGAATACCTGCCGTCTCTCTCCAACCCTTCCATCATTCCACCGTGCGCGTATATCAACGGAGATTATTCGTCTCGCGGTTCGCTATTATCACATTTCCCGACGAATTTTTATCCACGTCGAGTAACACGTCCCGCGGGCGTTGTACATGCAGAGTCCTTTCCCCTAAGTGCGACAAAAGGCACCAAAGGGACCACGGTTCCCTTCAACCTGCTCAACCATATCGTTCAATTTTGAGCTTTCGGAGTCGCTGCTCGCTCCAAACGCGCGCTTCGGGCATTGCTTGTTGCATCTGGTGTTGTTGTTTGAGCGTCTAAACCACGACGAAGAGTTAGTGGGCCCCGGAAAGGAATCAGAGCGTCAACGTCACGTATCGTATCCTCGCGGGATTGAAGACCACGAGGACCATGACACGTTTCACGGCTTGCAATTTTATTTTTAGCCTATTTGGCATCTGCGCAGAGACGACTCTGTCCTATCACTCCGCCATGTGTCAACTGCATTTGATATTCGCCTAAATGAAACGGCGTACAATGTTTCTCCAAAGAAGTGGTTCATTTCACAGATTCCTGACTACTTCGGGGAACCTAATTTTCGCTAACCACTTGGCCTTTCCGCCTCTCTCTCTCTCTCTCTGAAAAACTTCGTCGCCAGAGAGAGGCGCCCAAGTGAAAAAGACGATTCGGTCGATGGCCTAACATTCGAATTCCTCGCGCGTTCCGGCCGTTGTAAGTTTGCCATTCGTTCGGCGCAAATATGACCGGGGGCTGCAGCGGCCCCGGCTTCCTGGAGGCGTCAGCAACTGTAGCTACAGCTCGTTTCAAGGATATCTGGTATGCACCGTAGTCGACGGACATAATGCAGGTTCGGTCCGCACATAATGGCAATAGTTGGCTCGGATCCCAGAGGCCCATCCCACTTTCAACCGTGTTAGCTCTCCTTCATCCCTATCTAGCGACGTCGCCGCCATCCTGTTCGTCGCCTCCAGCCTCCTTTCCCCGTCTCTGTCCGTTCCGTGGCGAGAGTTTGACCTCCCCCCGCTCGCTCAAACCCCCTTTCGCTGCTACGTGCATCCCGCAATGACACGACGACGCGCGGACTCCCGGCCTCCCTCGGTCTCTAACGAGCGGAATCCGAGACTATCGATCTAGTTACGTCGAGCGAGCGTGCACATTCTGGCCCGGAGTTCTGACGCGCGACATGGACCGGGCCAGCACGTATAAATCTCTCGGCTACACGTCGTTCGCCGATTTTCCTCGGCCTTCCATGCTCTCCCCCGCCACCGAGGAACGACAAACCGAGCTCCATCCGAAGGCCCGACCCCGAAATCACCAGAATCGCGCGACGCGTTCGTTAGAAACGTCTGCCGCGCGCTTTCGATACTTCAGAACGAAACTGATTCGCGAATCTTCTCGCTCGATCAGTTGGAATTTTGGTATCGTTAATTATTCGATATATACAAGATGGGAGATGATATTCCGCGACCCTTTGTCGAAACGATGCACCGCGCGTACTCTCTGAAAATTTTTCCACTTTAACGTGTAGTAAAGCACGCACTTTCGCGTTACCACGCAGACAGGTCGTTGGCTGTATGCAAATTATGGAATAGCTTTTAAAAGTAATTTGTACTCTGTGTGTAAAGTTTGTTGGGATAAAACGTTAAATGCTGTTCAAGCCACAAAGGGCGCGGACCTCCGTGTCTTTTTCTTTTTTGACGCTGGTAATTTCCATGGCAGCGCGGCGTTGCGGTTCTAACGTTTTCCTTCGGTCGTTATCGAACCGAGAGGCTCGGAAAGAGGGTCGAAAGAGAATTTTCATAAAAATCTCGAATTCGTATCGTGCCCAAACTTCGTCTTTGCGAACGTTGAACAAAGATCGAGAAACGAACCGTCGTTCCGTTTCTGCCCGTTAATTAATCGCGCTGATCCGGGAGGCGCAAAATGCAAACCTGAACTGAGAAACTAATTAGAGTCCGGCTGAACAACAATTTTTAGCGAGTTGGATACGATTTCACGGGCGACTGAGTGAAAACACGAAACGAAGTTACGTTACAGAAAATAACAGTAATCCCGCCGGTGGCGGCGCCTCTAAAAATAACGTCGCGAGCTTTATGAATAAAATATCCCCTCTCGGCCGCGGGAATTTTCCACGGCTGTGGAAATGTTGCCGGAACTTCATTAACTTATTGTTACCTCGCGCGCGGCTATAATTTCGGAAAGCGGCGTTTAAACTTACGAGAGCGAGACAGCTCAGCCGTTGGATTCTGGTCCGCGGGAAGACGAGGAAACTGGCCTGGAATCGCCTCGTCTTCATCTCTGTCACCCGGCTTTCTCCGTGAAACTCAACACCGCGAGGCTTTGGAGCCCCGCAACTTGGCGCTTTCGGGCTAACGCAGTTCTCCGCGATAGCAGTTTAACAGTAGTAACTTTGCGATCCTCGAAGAATGTAATCCTCGCGTTGTAATAGAAATTTCTCGCTCGCTCAGTCCTTCCTGAGAACGGGGGAGACTTTTGAAGAATCAATAGTCCCAACTCCACCGGAGGAGAAAGTCCGGCAAAGAAAGGGGAGTAGTTTAATTCGTCGATCCTCTGTCGCAATTAAATTCTCCTCCGGATAGTAGATAAAAATAGAAACGTCCCTTCCTTCGCGTTCCTCTGGTTGACCCATTTGCCACGCGGCTCAAGTTACATTTACGATTAATTCGTAGCTTGGATCGAGCTGTTTTTCATTCGGAGAATGAATCGCGAAATACGTTAATAAGTACGTTCGCGAAAGTCTGAGCAATCCTGATAAATTATCCGCAGAATGTCCCGTTTAAACCTTCGAAAGTAAATTGACGCCGCGGTCATCGATCGACGCCTCGACTCCATGAGTCACGCGTCGTTTCGGTTGATTTACTTTAGTCACTTAGCGATTCATAGGCGAATATGCCGCGGCGGCTGATATATGCGAGCAATGTTGCGTCGACGGACCCGGTTTTCCCCGAAGGCACAAGGCCAGTCACTTTTTGCTCGAGTGCATTAGGAACGCGATATTTCAAGTCTGACCCCAAACGTAGTTCGCTTCTCTCTCTCTCTCTCTCTGTCTCTGTTCCTATTTCTACTCCGTGAAACTCGCCAACGGCGGATCGTGAATGTACGTCGCTTTAAAAACAATCGCTACAGCTACGAAACGATCTCCCGACACGGTTTTCATCAAGGGTCCAAGCCGATCCGAAGCAACTTTCCCCAAGTCTCTTGGTCCCTGTCTGGAGGTTCTTCGTGGCGTGTAGGATCCCGTGTCTTTAATGGCGTCTTGCCGTTGGAACTTTGGACCGTTTCGCGAGGTTATTACACACGCGAGCACGCGTGCCGAGTGTACGCGAGCAACTTTGATTTTCATATCCTCCGGGGAACGATTTTGCCACTCTGCTCGCCGTTTCGAAGGTTTTTCGGCGATGATCATCACAGGAAATGGTTGAGTTTGATGTTTAGCTAAGCTGGGGAGTTGTGTAGTATCTGCCTGGTATCTCTTTAATTTGGAAGAATTTTGAATACTGGGATCTCGTTGGTTGATTCTTGTCCACATAAATGTGGCTGAATTTAATTTTCGAGATTTTTTGGTAGAGCTGTTTTTAACGCTACGTAATAGTTGGCTAATTTTGATTATTAATATTAATATAATTCGTAAGTGTATAATAAATGTGAACGATGAAATTTACTCTCGTCTTATCGTTATGTTAGACATGAGATGGTAAAGCGTTACTCCACTTACTGAGTCGTATGCAGTTGCTCAAATGACGTCGCAATTCTGATCTCAACTTCTGAAATGTAGCAGTTTGAAAAGAAACACTCCAGTCATCAAATTTTCATCTTCGATCGCAAGCAATTGGGTACCTCCGTATTAAAATTATATAATAACTGTATTATTAAACAGATCTTCAGAAAAATAAAAACGCAAGGAATAGAAAAGCATTTATAACGCACTTTTATCTATGTATTTGAAGAAATATCATTCAAATTCCTGAGAATCGAAAACCAAAAGATTAGTAACTAAAACTTGTTCGTCGTTCACGTTGAGACTATTAATCTCAAAATGTAGAGAAAATTTTTTAAAAACTACTTTTTCGTTGTCGATAAATCATTATTGGTAAGGAGGACTCTACTTCGATCGCTTGTAATGGTTATCGATAAGAGAAATTTATTTCATTTGCTCGTACCAATTATCGACAAGAAAAACTCCAACTCAGTCGTTCGTAATAAAAGAAACCATAAGGTGTAATGTTGTTTTAAATTCGATCAGAAAAAGTTCTCCACAACCACATTGAAACGTTTTAAAAACCGTGGAGTTGCTTTTGTAAATCTCGCAGAAATGAACAAAGAAAGATATATTTTCCGGGAATCCGAAAGAGAGTTTCCCTCACCGATAATAGTTATCAGCAACGAAAGAATACTTCTTAAACCTTGCAATCGTTGGTTGCAAATAAAAAGAAAAAAATGATAGTTACGGTTGTAATTTCCTTGATAAGGAAGTGCATCGTCGAAAATTATAAATTTAAAGGCAGACCACTTTGTACGGTTTCGAGACCGTGTTTTCGAGAGAGCTCGAATCAATCGTTTGTTTCCCGCGTCTTGGAAAATGCCGATCGCAGCGTCTCTCGCGTTCGACTAACCTGCGAGCCCGTTATCGCAGCCATTTTCACAAATATTTATCGCCGGTTCAACCGCCGCGCCCTGTAGATCGATGCCTCCGCCGATACGGCGGCAGATACTACGGCGGGCACGGTGTATTTGAAAAACGTCACGTATAACGTTCGTGTCTACGGGACAACTTCAATCGAGACGTCGAAACGTTATTGAATAGTAATATCGCGGACGGGGAGCGAAACTATGTGTGCCGGAATTTAAGCAAAGAATCAAACGTATATCAACGTACGTACCGTGCAAAAGGATAATGGTTAAAATCGTTTTGCAATTGAACCGATTTCATCAAACTGCGTTCACAGTTGGTCTTTCATTCGTTTTCTAGGTTCGTTTCCAAATGAGACGAGGAATTTTTAATAACGAAAATTTCACTCCAAGTTCGCTAACCCTTTGACATTCTATTAGCGTCTAAAGGCTTGGAAAATTTGCTTAAAGGTGTTTAAAAAAATTGCTCTTATGGTACTGAGACGCCTGTAGGGCGCTTAACCTTAACCTGCTGACACGAGCATAATGTTAATGTTAAACTTTTAGAATGTGTATTAACAATTCAACGCAGAATACGAATAAATAAATAATATTGGTTTAATGCAGTGGAATTCGATGTTTTGATTATTTTAATATACTTTCTCAGTCATAAAATTTTATTGATATGTAAACGTTTGAATAGATACAAAACAAATTACAGGCGCTAGACAACGCCTATTAATTCTACTCGAGGTTTATGCCACGCCGCCTCGCGAATCACGTGACCCAAATCAACCAATCGCTAATTTTCGTTGCATCAGCGTTGCACCTGCAGAGGCCCGATTTTCTGGGTTACCCCAACTAAAATCACTTTCAGTAATAAAAAAAACTTCAGCCCGACGTTTTTCTAACAGAAACACTTGCCGCGGTAAGTTTTTCTTTTCACGGTATTTTAATGGCTGTTTGTCCAACAGCAGTTTACGTAAGCCTTATAAATATAGTTGTCGATGGTACATTCATATTTATAACCAGCCCCGTTCGCCTTCTAAACTAATTTGACTTGCAACTTTCTTCGAATCGTCATTCGCGTCACACTCGATTTCCAATTCATACAAACCACGAAAACGCCCCACGATATACGTCGTGCACGAATATTTTTCAAAGTGAAACATCGTCACCGAGACGAACGTGAAGAACGTGAAAAATTCTCACGTTTTACGACTGACGATCCCCGATCGCGACGCGTCGATCGACGTCTGCGAAATGCCGACAAACATCGGCGAAGGCTGGCTCATAAAAATGTACATATCCGCGAGGCTAAATTGACCGTGCATCGCGGGCACAATGAACAGACGGAATCCTCAGACTCGTCAGACGTCTATTCTCACGATGGGAATCGTTGATACTCGGTTTATCCACCGTAGTGCAAATTCACGAAAATGCCTGTACCTATTGACGATCGATGTTCCCCTAATTCACGCGTGTTGCAAACATTCTATTATATAATATAGCGGACGTGCAATTTTATGGAGAATGACATATAAACAGGAATTATTCTGTCAAATCAAGATCTCTGTCACATTAAAAATCATTCTGGGATTGATTCAAACTTGAACTTGAAATTCATATATCCAAAATTCTATTTCATCAAAGCATTATTGCAGCAACATGAATGATTTGTAACCATCAGACTTTCAACTAGGGTAATTTAGCTTCTAGAAACAGAATTTCATCAGCCTGTGAAAGAGGAAAATTGGGAATTAGCTATTAAAAATCCAATCAAAAGTCTGTGATACGCAGTAATTATCGACTGCGTGACTTATTCACAAGTTACATCGATCAATTTTAGAAATTGACAAACGAGGAAGCTAATAACAATTGTACTACATCTTGGATGTATCTTAGAATTCGCCTCATGCGATAAACTTGTCGAAACGAATGACGCGTATTTATGAAATTGAGAAATTATCTCTTTGAGTTGTCATATCGAGTACTCGTGGTAGAAATTGTGGTTTCTACTACATGAAATATGAATTTGAATTTCCAATTTAAATAAATACAAATTACATATAATGCTTGACGTTTGACACGAAATACGTAACACGTTGTAATAATTGATATTTACTCAAAACTGAGAAATCGTAAAACAGGGAGTTAGTAGAAAACTGAAGTTGGTCAGTTTAGTTTCTAAAAAAGTCTCGTCCGTGAACACGGATCTTTAATTTTCTAATACACACGTTTAAAAAAAAAAAACTGCACGACTTGTACCTCAGTACGATTCGTCTCATTGAAAGGCCCGGAAGCAACTGTTCCGACTAGGAAATGAATATGCAAACATTTGAATCGATACAAAACAAATTACCAGACAACGCCACTCCTACTCGAGGTTCCACGCCCCCTCGCGAATCACGTGACCCAAATCAACCAATCGCTAATTTTCGTTGCATCAGCGTTGCACCTGAAGAGGTCCGATTTTCTGGGTTACTCCCTAAAATTACGTTCAGTGATAAAATACAGATCCTTAGTTTCCCAATACTTTGGTACACGTGATCTTTAATAAACATCCCAAACTAGTGGACGATCGTTGACGTTTAATACTCGGCGGATGAACCTAAACTTCTCGATTCCTCGGTCGTCGTTCGATATTTTTCTCCAGCTTCTTCTCGACGGCTCCCACGAGAATCTCTCGCTTCCACGCTTCGAAACGCTATCCCGCGGGAACCATGATACGCGCCTAGTGGATCATTGTTCCACGAGACGTTCATTGGACCTCGTAATCTCGAGGAGAGTTCGCATTATTTCTTTTTTTCTTTTCCTTTTTCGGCGATATTACTTTCGCGCGTCCCGCGTGCTTGCTCGCTCGGAATTCCGAACGATTGGAAAAATATTTAGCTTTTTATTGGCGATACTTGCACATTCATCAACCGGCACTTCGTTAACTCGTTTCGTTTAATTGAACGCTTTAATTGAATTTTGACGGACGGGCCATTGCATTTGCAATTTCAAGTAGTACCAAATTGATTTTATTGGCAAATTTTTTTGTATATTCCGTTACATGTGTTGTTGTCGTTATTATTATTATTATTTTTTTTTAATATCAGGAGGATGAACGTTGACGGTGAAATTCATCGAAACCTCTCCGTCCCGCTGTTTCATTCTGCAGGAAGGAAGTTTGCTAAATGTGACGTGACCAATTAGCCATCAGACAAAATTTTCTTTCCTCCTCTGCCGTCATCTTCCATTTTCTCTCCCCCTCTTCATTAAAACTTCAAATCCTGTTGGCACATCCTACAGCCTCTGCTTAGTATCGTTAACAAATAATTCATAAATTCCCGCGGAGTTGAAACGAGTTTAATCTCGCAGTTTGAACTCGCGGTGATTTAATGTTAAGCTGCTGGACCTAGTTTCATCGGGAACCGGGTATTACAAGATTTTTGCGGAGATTACAGCAAAAGGGAATCGAAATCGGATTTCCGGTTCCGCGGATGTTCGGCATTGAGCCAAAGCCGATTATGATAACTTGTCCACGTCACCTTGGACAGTTATAAGGGCTCGGCCTTGGCTCCGCCTTGGCCAATAGTTGTTTCTCGCGACTAATGGCGATAATTGAAGCGGCCTCCCGTTTCGCCCCCGGGCGATTAATCAAAAAGTCCTGTAACATCGATATTGGAAGCTCGTTTGTCCGCTCGGTTGCCAATCGATGAATCGGAGGCACGATTTTAATTACGGCGATACAAGCTGACGGATAACGAGATGCATGGCCGTGTGTGCATCTCGCAGTCAGAAAACTCCTTCGATGCCGTCGTATGATACTTTAGGGCTGCCTCTAACTTTGCGAGAAAATTTATCGCTTCATCCGAACGTAAACGAGCAAACTGAATTTTTGGAGATTGATGGGTTTAATATTATATATTTACACCGTTCGAGGATCGAATAATTACTAAATCGCCTATCGGTGCGATCGAAGTTATCACAATCCTTCCAATCGGCGGGGAACGATAAATTCGACAGTTGCGATTAGTTTCGACTAATTTTCGCAACATCGCAGACGCTGCCGTAAATATCGGTCAATTAAAAATTGATCACGCTGTAAATCGGACCGGTCCGAGCAGCCGAACGGCGAAGCAAAGAAACGCCAGGGGCACTAAACCCCGATAAGCAAACTCCATAACCACGAAGTGTCGTTCGTCGTTCAAAGAACCTACCAAACAACGCGGCCCGCGCGCTGATGAAGCGGAGCGCTCGGAAATTTCCACCGCAAGTACACGGTAAATTGCCGCGAATTAATTTTCACCGACGTCGAGTGCGGTATCTTGTTAATGCTCGAACAGATTCGGTAATGCCGCTCCGCAACTATCACGATTCACGGGGACTAATCTCGTTGATCGACGACGAGCAGATGCAACCGAGGCGAAATTATATCGGGAGGAGCCGCAGCCGGTAAAATTAGTCCGCGGGCGGCAGCGGGATATTTCGAAGCGGGGTCCGAACGACGACGACGGGGCGCTAATGGGGGAGGCGCGGATTCAGGATTCCGTGACTAACGTCATCCTCGGGACGACAATGGATCGTCCGAGCGCGAAATTCTATTATGCCACCCGGGCGAGACAGTGATCAACGAACGTGCCATTGAAGAAACACTTCGGCCGAGTCCTCCCCAAGTTCGAACCCGGAGACCTCTCGAGGAGTCACCCCGGGTTTCTGCATCGCGGATTAATCTGAATCGATCGGGGCAAGATTGATGGAAAGAATAATATCGCCAACTTGTTCCGAGAAACTTTGCGCCGCGCGCGTCGCGAGAAATTCTCTCTCTCTCTCTCTCTACATTTTTCTTAAAAGCGGTAGAGAAGTTTGCGCGAAACGCACGTTTGGAAATGGAACATTTCTCGCGAGTGAAATGGTTGTATCTGAATCAACGCTGCAGCTGGAGCAGTCGAAACGATCAATTTCTAATGCTTCTTTTTATAAAAGAAATTTTATTCCATGGATTTGTAGAGATTTGAATAAACAATTGTTCATGTCCCATGCAACAAACTTGCTCCTACTTCTCGCATTTACATGTTTCTGATACAAGTTTTGTATCATATCTTAGTCGCCGTTCGGCTTCAATGTTAGTTCTGCATTTCGGCGATTCAATCAATAAAAATTAAGTACCTCAAGAAAAGTTAATTAATCGATGAATTTGTATGGCTTATTTTATTACAAACTTTTTCTTATTCTTCGCATTTACATTCTTCTGACACGAATTTTGTACGACGTCTTAGTCGTCGTTCGATTTCAATATCGTTTCGACATTTCAGTCGTTCAATCGACAGAAATAAATAAGTAAATTAATGAATTTGTATTCCTTATTTTACTACAAACTTCTTCCCACTCTTTGCATTTACGTTTCTCTCAATATCTTAATCGTTGTTCGGTTTCAAATTCGGCATTCAATCAACAGGAACAAAGTGCCCCGAGATTAATCGAATTTATTCTAAACTCGAGCTTGATCGATCGTAATTGAGCGTCGAGAGCAAATCTGGCATAATTGAGAAGATCAACAAATTAAAATTCCGCTGGTCGAACGTTCGACTATCACTCGCGGAAGTTGCCCGGTGCGAACGACCCCTCGTTCTCGCTAATTTTCACCCGAAGCTCCGTCCGATTTAATTAGCGGCCGCTTTCCGGCCCACTTTCCCCTCGAAATTAACAACGCATTCATCATTTCGGAACTCGCACGGTGAATCTATCATGATGGACCAGAACGAGTAAAGAATTAACCAGACTAACCCGAAGCCGATACCGCGCCGGCGAAACGGCTTGATAATTCTAACACTCGAGCGGATCCACTAAATCATTGCGAACAAAGCGATACACCGCAGGTAGTGACCACTTCCCTTCACCCCCCCATCCATCCTCTCTGCCCCCTCCCCACTGCTCTCGTAGATAGTTACTCGTTCGCTGGACGAACGCTACTGATTCACTTTGGCAGGGCATTTATCACTCAACGTCCGGCGTATCGCATGAGTTTCGAAACGTTGTCTGTTTCACGACTGCCTAACGAGGAAAATAGTTGGCTCGCGACGACTGGGACGACCACCGCTGGCCACCGGGCGGCTCCTCGCTGTTAGCGTGCGTATTATCGCGCGAGTACGCGCGCGCACGCACGCCGGCATTATACATATTTATGGCGCGCGAACAGAGACACGCGAAGCGGTTAGGAAGGGGGGGAGGGGGAGGGGCGATGCCGAGGGGTGAACGCGAAGCCAATTAAAGTGCAAATGTATGGAAATTCCACGGGTGGAAATTCCAAACAGCCACCAGGTGACCGGGAAACCGTCATAAAACCCGAAATGCGGAGCGAGTTAATCGACACCAATCGGTGGGCGGCGAAATAAGAAAGGAAGAGGAAGGAAGACGAGCGCGCAAGGAAACCAGTCGGGCGAAGGGTGGCTGATAGATTCGAGGGGCGACGCGATCCCGGTCCGCGTCGCGCGAAATGGGAATTCTGTGTGAGTCGAAGGTAGCCCGAAGGTATCGGGGAACGACGGATACCGGTTGGAGTCTGGAGAGGGTTCCTTCCAGAGGTGGAGAGAATTCGTGACCGTGCTCCGTAAGACGCGAACGGAGTGAGAAGTCCGCCGGGAATAGGGGTAGTTTTAGATTCTCCGAGCTAGAGAAGTTTTCTTTCTTGTTTTTTTCCTTCTTTTTTTTTTTTTTTTTTTTTTTTTTTTTTTTTTTTTTTTTTTTTTTTTTTCTTTCTTTTCATCGTGGGGCATGTCCAGTCGTCGACGGTGTTGAATTTTTCCGTTTGGATCGTTTCTCCGGGCATTCTCTGGCCCCGTGCTTTTTGCGATCGGTCGCTCCCGGGATGATTCTTGACGACTCGATCGTCGATTGTTTCGCGATAGCGTAGAAACGAGATTTTTCGAACGTGCGCGGTTGTACGTATCGAGCGGGGCAATTTCACCGTCGGGTCGGGAATATGTGCTCGTCGCGTTTAACAGCCGAAATTTTCGAACGAACCGACACAGCTAACCGAATAAATCCACTGCAAGTCACCCGGCGCGAGGGCGCGGAGGTGGGACGGGCGCGCAAGCAAACAGGGAAATGGGATCGTGACAAATCGAATCATCATCAATATCAGAGAAACGAGTAAACAGCGCGACCAATGTTCCTCCGGCGTCGAAGTTGATAAATTAATAACGACGAACCGATGGGGATGGAGAGCGGGAGGAAGGGGGGGAGGGGGAAGGAGGGAGGG
>KQ435794.1:4851795-4865490 GCA_001276565.1 Melipona quadrifasciata | reverse complement strand
CGAAGTGGAAAAAAATGTTCGATGCCGAAACGAAACCGGAGAACGTGAAAAATGCAGAGCGTCGCGCGTGTATCAACGGCCGTCCAATAAATTTCCTCCCCTCCCCCCTCCTCGCGGAAGTTCGTCGAACCCTGTATTTTGTTCAAATTTCATGAGGTAAACTTTCGCGGCCGGAAAATTTAACGATTCCAGTCTCGAGGAGCGAGCACTCGCAGTCGCCTCCGCTGCGCCGAATATAAAACATCGCAGTGGCCTCGCAGTGATTTGTCTCGCGGGCGACGCGTCAATCTCCGATTGTCCCCAAGCGAAATATAGATCGCGTTTTAAATTTCCGTTCGACCGCTCGTCGCGTCGAAGAAGAAACAATGGACCGTCGCATGCAGACTCAGCGAGATCAGGTACCTTCTATAAATAAGACCAAGCGCTAATTGCGCCCCTAATTTGTCTACCGTCTGAGTAGAGTCTTAAATAAGCCAAACCACCTTTCACGTGACACCGGCGAATCCAATTTCGCGCGATTTATCCGGCATTCTGCAATTCAAACCAACGAGTCGATGCCGAGCCACGAGATCGAGATCGAGATCCCGCAGCAGCCTTTGGAGCGTGTGACGCGGGAGCAGCGTTAAGCTCTTGCTGTGAATTAACCGAGGTCGAGCCTCTCTCCCTCTCTCTCTCTCTCTCGGAGGAGGAGAAGGAAGAGGAGGACGAGAGACGGAGGACGACAGCGGCGCGAAAAGATCCACTTAGCGTTCACTTTGGCCGACATTAAATTCTAATGAACCGGACGCCGGTCAATTTCAGTTAGCCGTCTTCCGGTAGATCGTGATATTCCGATCCGACTACGGTGGCGACCGTCCGCAGTAATTGCGCCGGATACATGCCGACGACCGGCTGCGGTCACCCTTTCGCAAATGTCTAATAATTTTCGTTTAAACGCGGCGCAAGCCCCGGCTCTTACGCGCAGCTGCTCTCCCGCGACGAAAGCCAAGCGCATTAGCCTGCTAATAGACGAAATGGCGATCGTAGCCGACAGAGATAGAGAGAGAGAGAAAAAGAGAGAGAAGGGAAGAGGAAGGGAGAAAGAGCTAGATTTTCAAGGATCGTTCGTTACAGTTGATATTAAGGTGGGATTTTCTACAAGCATCAGATGCATTTACATCGATAGAATGGATAGAACTATATCCTTGTTTTATCCTTGTGGGATATTCAAACGCTCCGTATTGTAAATTACATTGAAATTGAGTTTAGATTAAACGGCAATGGTTGTTTCGGAACGAATATCGCGAAACACACTTTTCAAGTAACGGTGGTCCGTGAGGCAAAGAACGAACGCTGAGGTAGAACAAATACGACTACGGATTGAGAATCGTGGATTTAGGCAGCGTAGGTGGGGGACAAGCAAAGAAACAACAAATCTCCTTTACCTGAAAGGAAACGCGAATGGCCGCGTAAAAAGCGCTTTTCGTTCCCGTGATTCATGCGTTTCGTGACGGGGTTGGTGTGCGACCGTGCCATGGGGTTACGGACGTAAAATGAAAAAAGGAGGGAAGGTTCATGAGCCTGGCAAAAATTCCTGGAAATGAAACGGCAAACATAGAACGCAGCGGATGCAGAAACTGGACTTTGGTTCTCATTTTATTAAAAATGTTCTCTGTTGTCTGTGATTTCCACCAATCTAACATTCTCGTCCGCTTTTGACATCATTTTGCTATTTTCTTCTCCCCTTTTAAAAAGGTTCGTGGATCATACGCCGACCTCACTAGACGACCTTGCACTTGCCCCAGCAAACTTCCTACCTCGTTCGCCATTGACGTTAAACGTAACCCGCGTAATCGAGCCCGAATCTATGGATTAAGAATCCAATTGGAACTGTCCGACCTGCTTCTATTTCGCCCTTCTTCCTCCGTCCCCTTGTTCCCTCAGCTTCGCTCTGTGAAATCCCTCGAAATCCTCGTCCCTCCTCCTTTCTTTACCTGATCGTCTTCCTATCGCACTCGCGATTCTAAAACGTTCGTCCACATTCTACACGTACGTTTTTCTGAAATACGGTTTCCAAAGGCGGTTTCAACGGCGGTGGCAATAAAGTTTGCTTTATTTTTACTACCCCCTTTGGCCAAGTACCACCCCGTATTTTCTCGGGATATTGACATATCGGGGGTGCCTCAGCTTCTTCTCTTAACGCCCTTTTTACGCTGCCACGGAATTTATGTCTTCTTCCACCCCCTCAATTCTACCCTTCTTTTCCTACCTTTGCCCCGCTCTACGTCACTTCGCACTTCCTTTTCCTTCTTTGTCGTCGATTTACTTATATTATAGTTAAGCCTCCGCCTGTCTTCGTTCGATCCTCGTGTTGTTCGAGACTCGTTGTCTTTCTCGTTTTCTCCTCGTCGTCGATTTCGACGAAGGGGAGGAAGACAATCAATCACTCGCACGTATTCCAGCGTTTGCAGAATCAACCCGGAAATCTCTATTAGACGTCGAATAGACCGGGACTTTTCTACTTGGCTACTCGCGATCGATGGATCGATCGTCCACGATGGGAACGAGATTGCTTGTCGTTTCCGGTGAACGCAGCGTATGGATCCCGTTGATGAGATACGGCGGCGTTTAACACGCTTTGGAATTTGAAAAGTTTTACGAGACGTTTGCGTCTGGTGATCGATGAAAATCGAGGATGAAACGGGTTGAGTCGGGTGGCCGAATTTTACGTGCAAATTAGTAAAAATATTAATAATGATAAACAGTGGATCGACTATGGGTTTCTTCGGAATAACGAAAGATTGTAACAATAGACTTCGTATTCGGTAGGATTTCTATCCAAGTGATTACTATATTCTATTCAAGTGATACTGTACTATTTTTCGTATTCATAAGCGTTATGTTATTACTGAAAGTAATTTTAGCGGGGGTAAACCAGAAAATCGGGCCTCTTCTCAAGTGCAACGCTGATGCAACGAAAATTAGCGATTGGTTGAATTGGGTCACGTGACTCGCGAGAGGGCGTGGAGCAGACCTCGAGTAGGAGTGGCGTTGTCTGGTACTGAGCGGTCGCGCCTGTAATTTGTTTTCTATCGATTCAAATGTTTGCGTATCGATAAAATTTTATGGCAAAAAAGTCGTCTTCATTTCCTAGTCGGAACAGTTGCTTCTGGGCCTTTCAGTGAGACGAATCGTACTGGGATGCAAGTTGTGCAGTTTTTTGCTTACTTCGACTTCGCGTTCTTCAATCATTGCAATCGAATTGTTTGGCGATTTTCATCCGTCTCATCATGTGAAGAAATATCTGTCGAATAGGTACATTAACATTACATAGCATTATGATCCATAGCGTGTTTTGCAATAAATTTCGCTGTTGTTATTCTTTTCGGAATTATTTCATCAATCTATTTAGCTATTAAATAAAAATAATAGAAACTACAGTAAGCGAGCTAAAATTTTCAACGTCGATCGTCGAAAACTCCCATTTCAAACTCATTATCAAACGGTAATCACGGTAGTTCCAACATTTTTACACAAATACAAAATCATTAGCAGTAACTCTTTCTGCTCGATATTGCATTCGCAACGAAACTCACAGGCAATGGCCAATGATCTTGAATGACAGTTTATTAATTGTCGCAAAGTGTCGAAGTCTGGCTGTGAAAATTGCAACAAAAGAACAGAAAGAGAGAGAGAGAGAGAGAGAGAGAGAGAGAGAGAGAGAGAACGAAGCGAACGTGTTCGAACCAGCAAAAACAATGAGCAATCGCTCGTCCAGGGGCTTATATTCTTCCTAGTGTTCCATTTTTCGCCGACTTTGTATTTATCGGCGTCCTGGGACGCGACTCGTAGAGCGTAAGAGTGACTGAAAATAAGAAAAAAAGAGAGAGAGAAAAACGAAGGAAAATCCAAGCGCAAAGGCGGTCGTCGTGTGATTGGTGGAAAAAGAGCGGGTGGACGGGGACGTTCGCGGGAAAAAAACGTAATACCACGATCGGAATGTTGGGCAGAAAACGGATCGAACGAGCGAGACAAAGGGAACCCTCGACAAAATCGTTTGAACTGCAGCTGCAATTGGGAGAAAGGATGGGAAGGAAGAACGCAGGAAACACCACGTGTCCCGTCACTTAGCGAAAGGAATTACATTTTCTAGACGGTTCCGACGATTGTCCGGGTTGCCTCGGTACACCGGAAGTCGCGGTAAAATAAATAGATTCGAGCTTGTCATCGAACGCCACAGGTGTAACGCGAGCTCGGCTTTGAAGCAACGATTTTAACTCCCGTTTGTTCGACTGTCGTGAATATTATATTCACGATTGTGCCGATAACCGGGTTAATTGGTCTCGGTTACAGTGAAATATTTTACGATTTGTAACATTTTCATTTCGCCAACAGCTTATCGACGAAGGGGTAAACGGGGCGTATCGACACTTTCTGCCCGTGTAGTTCCAGCAACGAGTTTTCCGTTTCTAACAAATGAAATTAATTAATAAAGAGATAGGCAAACGAAATTTCTGGATTCTTAATAAATCGTTTACAGCTCTCTGGAAAATAACGTTAATTACAATTCGACATGCTGGGTTGAGTACACTTTGACGATTGTATTGTTAACCATTTTCTGTACCGTTTTCCATGTTCTCAAGCAGCTTTTGGGAAAATTATATTGTCACTGAAAGTGATTTTAGCGGGGGTAACCCAGAAAATCGGGCCTCTTGAGGTGTAACGCTAATGCAACGAAAATTAGTGATTGGTTGATTTGGGTCACGTGATTCGCGAGGGGGCGTGGACTAGACCTCAAGTAGGAGTGGCGTTGTCTGGTACTGAGATTTGCATATCGATAAAATTTTACGGCAAAAAAGTCGTCCTCATTTCCTAGTCAGAAAACAGTTGCTTCTGGGCCTTTCGGTGAGACGAATCGTACTGGGGTACAAGTCGTGTAGTTTTTCATTTATGATATGTAATCTACCATCTTGTAACAAGACAACTACCGAGCTTGCCAATCTGTTATCCAGCGTTACACGACAGGATCTACCATTGAGAAATACGCTTCTTAGCGGCCAAGATGCCAAGATGTAAGCTCGCTCGTGAAACAAGTGCATCGCGTTTACCATTTCTTAATTGCGCGCTTTTGCAACGGGATACACGAGCCTCTCTGTCGTTGAAAAATGCCGTCCCTCTAACCTTTCTCGCGTCTGGTTCCAGGTCAAGTGGACCTTTGGACACAAACGACGAACGGCTGCGCGTGCAGTTTTAATTCGTCCAGCAACGAATGCGCGTGCTGCGTGCCATCCGGAGGGTGCAGCTGCGGGGCTGCGTCGCCGGACAGATGCGCTCAGTGCGGCCTGGAGCAATACTGCGCCAACAGTAAGTAGCGTCGTTGTGCCTCGTGATCATTAGTCTCAATATCTCCTTGCGCCGCGTCAAGAGACGCGCGCGCTCATTTCGTAGATCTTTCACATGCTCGTGCTTCAAGACGACGAGATTCGTTCGTCAGAGGCTGGAAGAATGACTCGAAAATTCGGATTTCATTTAAATTTAGTTTTTAATTTCTCTTCAATAGTTGTTTTCAGGAAAAATTGAACACGAGAGTGTCAAACTATCTTTTTATGCGTAAGAACTGCGATCTGAATAGCTTTGTTAATTCGATATTGGAATGACATTCAAGCTTGCTCAAATGGTACCAGCTGGAAATTAAGAGCGTGGACGAGCTATATTATGCAAATTAACACTAGAACTACCAACGACTAAAGCATAAAATTTCAATCAGAGACGTGTACAATTTTATTCATGTATTTTACCAAGAGTCATTCACGTCTCCAAAAATACACTGTTTCATATCTGTCTGAAATATGCAACAATAATATCCAAATGGCCTTTTTGACCATTTTTTTATGGAAGAATGAATTTATTTACAAACGGCGTTACACACAACCTATATCAAACGAATTAATGCCGTGGTATAACACATTCTGAAGAACGAGAAATGTAATTTCAATCAATTCGAAAGACAGAGCAGACTTCCTTCTACTTGGTCGTCCATACGGTCCGTCGAACCGTTGAAGTGCGACGGGCGTCTACGGAACGGAGGAAACGAGATTTCCAGTGGAGGTTGGGGCACGCTATTCGTTCTAAAACTGTGACATCCAATTAAATCCCGTCGATATTAAATTCGTTAGAGGTACAACCGGCAGCTCGCAACACCGTCGTCGTTTTCCCTTCTGTCAGATCGTCAGATTCGCGTATATTTACTTTCTTCGTCGAGGGAGGAAGTAATTGCGTAACCGCTGTCGCTTTGAGTATGGATCGTCGTTAGAAACAAGATTTACGCCGTTAAGCCACTCTACGCTCCTCGTGGTCGTGGACATTTTGTGGCCGGAGTCTCGACAGATTACGGAATTGACAGTGGTAGCGACCAGTCTCTGGGAACGATCGGAAAGAGTCACAGAACTCGCGCTCCTTCGCTCCGGAAGGGATAGGGGAAATCCTTTTATAGCACGAGAAACGATCGGTAATTCCCCAAAGGCAGCGTGAACTAACGTTAAAGAAAATGTCAGGAACGTCGATAAAAAGAAAAAGAAAAAAAAAAGGAAAGAAGCACGAGAAAAGAAAAAGAAGTAGAATTTCTTTGGAATGTTTGCGAACGAGCTACCGGAAACCGTTTGGCAAAGTATAAATCCTGCCACTGAAATTACTGTCCTGCATCCCGCGGCTTTTCTTTCTGGCAACTAATTACGTCAGTGGTTCTTTCTGCCCTCTTCGTCCATCTATCCTCTTTTTCTGTCTCCTCACGTTAATTACATCTGACGTTATTGCCCCGCACGTCCCATCCATCAAACCTTTCTTTCCTTTGAGCCTGATTCTTCTATACACACGGCCGAAACGCACAACCTTCGTCTTTTAATCATACCGCTGCCATTAATGGCGTCTTTACTTTTTTCCGTTTCTATTTTCTTTTTTTCCTTTTTTCACTTTCTTCGCCTCCTCTCGTCGTTGTCGTTGTCGTCGGCGAGTGCGTGTCGATTATTTTTCAACCTTCGGCCTCGCGTTCTCGTAAAAGTCGATCGCTCGAGCGCGGCCCGACGAGACTAACGAGTTTCCGATTAATTGATTTATCGATCTATCGGTTTAAACATATTCTCATTAATTCGAAGGCCTGTTCGACGGACAAAGGCCTTGTACGGAACTTCCGACTTGGTATCGTTTATCGTCCGCAGTTCTCCGGGGATATTTTTCAGCCTGTGAAAGGTTATCGATGAGACATTCCCAAGCTTTCGCATTTTTTTTTTTTTTTTAACGCGGACGTGCGAAGGGAGTTAATATAAAATGCAGCCCGGGAAATTTAACGCATCGAATTCCTGCGATTATTGTCAAACTCATCGCAGACTGAAGAAAATCTTTAACACTGGAACTACCAAAATGGTCAGAATGATCAATTGATAATTTTTGCTAGACATTTCACAGATGTGAATCGATGTATTTTTGGGGACTTGAGTGATTCTTTGTAAAGTATATAAGTAAAAGTCTGCGTACCATATTGTATTGTAAAGATTTTCCGTTTCCTTTTTTACTTTCACGTAATTTCTGATGGAAATTTATGCTTTAGTCGCCGGTACTTCTAATGTTGATGTTTCTGCACATCCTACGCTTGATAATTCAAATCTAATTTTACGGAGAAGCTTCTCTTGCTTTGCATGCTCAAAGGCCCGATACGTGAAATTCCTAGAATAATTTCGAAACTCGTTATACAGTCATCTGCAATATTGAAAAATACTCCGATACTTTTTTCGTACTTTGTAATTTGCGTCCAATTTCACGGGGAAAGTTGTACACCCCGGTGAAATGATGAAATTCCCTCCCTCGGTAAATCCTCAGTCTCGTTGAATCGAAATTGGAGAGTACAGATTTTCCGCGACAGATAAATTAAGGATCGACTCTCAGGCGGCGGGGGGAAGTTAGTCCGAGTGTCGCGTGTCAGTGTCGCGACTGTTCGTCGCCTCGAATGGAAAAAAGGAAGGTCCGTTTTGTCTCGGGGGCGGGCGTCGACGGTACGATGCAAGCAAGAAAAATCGTTATAAGTGATGCATCATTTTTCTTTCGCGCCGGTGCAGTGTTGCGCTTCCACGTGACCCGGATTCCTTCGCCAGACAATGGCGAAATGTATCGCACGGGAAGATGCATCGAATAAATAACGCCCCGGGTTTCGGGATTCGAAATTTTACCGCGCCAGTTTCTTCCTTTTCTCTCCTCCGTAAAATTAGCTTCTGTCTTCCAACGAGCGAAACTTGTCGAACCGCGATACACGATCAGTTGTCGCCACACAAAAAAATAATAGCGAAAATCAGACATTTGCGACGACTAAATTAGACTGACGTGGGCTTGAAAAATTTTAATTTTTGATATCCTTGGAAAATGTGGAAAATTACTTTACGTTTATCACGTACGAACTTTGTTGAAAGATAAGGAAAAAAAAAAAATGTTCCTTTTTGAGGTTGCCAGAGGAATCTTGCTTCAGATACGAAGATATTCAGTGTTGGGTGTAAGGAAACGATGACTGGACGAAAACTTGCAGAAATAGGGTGTGCTGAAATCATTTATTGGCTTGGACACAATGGCTGTATAAACAGCTAATAATGGAACGGGGGAAGGAGTATTTTTTCCCTTCGCGAAATGAATTCGGGTTACGAAGTTACAACACGATGAAAGAGTCGCGTTACATGAAAATTCGTTCGTCAACCTGTATCAAATGGATTCTCTGTGTAAAAAGAAAAGAAGAAAACAGTTTAATTTCAAACGACGAGTCAATTTTACTCGCGTAAATTTATTTTACCACCCTTGGTGCAAAATATTACGTGTTATAATTGCGTGGATTCCGGACGTCTATTTACATTCGTGTCTCTCTCAAAGCCTAAATACAGGGTTAATCCGTTCCACGCGCATGAAACATATCGAAACGTGTCAGTCGAGCAACGTTTTCAAAACAGGTCGAACGTTCTCGTACGAGAGCGGAGAGTAACACGGTTTGGCGAGTCTTCCTCGTCCACGACGCAACGTACATTTAATTAACATCGATCGGGGTGTGAAGGAATGCCTTCCGATCGTCCAAGTGCAACAGGTGTGTTCGAAATGAGTTTCTTTTTTTTTCCCCCTTTTCGTTCTCCACGTAAGGAGAAAGAGTAAACGGGCGCGAAAGATCGAAAAGCAGGAGACTAGGAGCCAGAACCAGTCTGGATCCGGTCAGCTTCGCCCGAATTAACCACAAATCAAATTAAACAGACGTAACAATCACGCACGGCCCTGGCATTTCGCACGTCGAATGATAAATTATCCACGTACCTACCACTCGCTAAATTGCGTGATAAAGCTTCGTTCGCAACGTTATTACGTGTAATCAGCAGTGGATTATGCATACGGCCGATAATATTGCCAGTCGATGCAGTCCATTAACGTAGAAAATTAAATTCGATCGGGGGCGGGATATGTGCAGTTGTAATTCGCTTGCCATTTTCAATGCTAGAAACGTTGCGTGTAACGAACTTTCAGGGCGGTGATCCCTTTCTCATCCCCCGCGGCCAATTTACCGACATCCATCCTCTGCCCTTTGTTACAGTGTGCAACATCACGTTGGACAGCAGACAGTTGTTCAGCAAATCGGATCGCGGCTTTGGCCAGATAAAGTCGCCGTCTCTCGAAGGGCCGTCGAGGTGTACGTACAGGTTCGTGCCGGACACCGGCCAGCGAGTCGAGTTGCAGATCTACCGGCTGATTTCCATCGGACGACACAACGGCACCGCGTAAGTAGCTTCCGTACTATTTCGCCCTATTATCGACGATGGCCATTAAACGTGCGGTTTCGCGTGTATGCCGTTATACACAGATCGGAGGTGGGGGGGGGGGGGGATATAAATTTTATCTCTCGCCGGGAGATCAAAGGGCGGCTTTTTCCCCGGCACTATGGACCTCGATAATCGAAGCAAATTGGAATTCCAACGAACCAATATGTAGACTCGAATTTACGAGGTTTAGACGATTCGTCGTGTTTTCACGAAGAACGAATCCAGCTTCGTGTTACTGTTCCATGCGTGTTTGCCCGAAACACAGGTTCATTATCGACTGTCTCCGTGCCCTTTTTCTCAATCGAGTTGCAAGCTCAACAAGTTTCACCGCTTGATAAAATTCGCGCAAACTCGCGCTGCATTTTACTCGAAATGCTCGAAAGGGGGGATTGTTTTGCATCGCTCTTTGCCGATATTATTTTGTTTACTTCGCGTTCTTTCCTTTGCGAGTTTTCCCCCCTGTCAATCTGTGCCGTCTGCTTTATTAAAAGTTAATTGTTGTATCAGTCGTTTGTAATTTCGACATACGACAGATTTACAATTAGTAAAAGATCGCCGAAAGAAATTGATTGTTGACGAGACGGAAAATGATTAAAAATCTTCAAAATTACCGACAGTATTTTCTTTCAACGTTTCATTGAAAAGGGTGCCGATACACGAAATGCAAACTTATCTCCAGAAGGAAACGCTCGACAAAGGTCCCGTTTCCGGCGTGTATTCGCTTAACGAGAAAATTCGGGAACAACGAAAGAGCAGCGTTGCAACAATATTTGCCGACGATAGTCGCGTTGATTATTGTCTCGTTAATGTAAAGCTGTAGGGAACGATGGAACGACCCACGGGGGCACAGTTGAAAGCAACTCGCATTGATCCGGCCTTTCAGCATTAATCAAAAATGCTTTTAATCACTTCGGGCAGGCGCATCGCTCTCGGTGCTTTTAATTAAATTAACATGCTGCACGTTGGTACTCGAACGCACGCGCTAACGTTCTGCTTGAAATATATATATATATGTGTGTGTGTGTGTGTGTGTGTGTGTGTGTGTGTGTGTGTGTGTGTGTGTGTGTGTGTGTGTGTGTGTGTGTGTGTGTGTGTGTGTATATGTGTACGTGAATATTTCGCCGGTATTGAAAATTGTTATTGCAATAAATCTTGTTCCGCGGTATTCGTTGCAGTCGGACTCTTTTCATGCAGGGAACAATCCATTTCTCGTTACACGTGTCACTTGACGCGAAAGCTGTAATAACACAGACGCGAAAAAAGCGGTCAACGACGCGTGACGTTGTTCAAGCTTCATTATTTGGAGTGTGCCAGCCACTTACAACGGATTAACAAGAGAATGTTAATTGTGAAATTAGTGGCACGCTAACGTTGTCATCTGTACGAGGGGAGGGGATGTTTGCCTTTCTCGTTTATCCCGTTACTGTAACGCGATTGACGTTTTTACTGTTTGACATTGTTTCGAAGTAACGATCGATACGATCAATTTGTAATTTTCCACGGAATTCTTATACGTAGTTTTAGGGGCTCGAATGATTTTTAGTAAAATGTATATTATGAATTTGTGTGTTATAAATTTAGTTCTCGTTGGTTCTAGTTTGGTGGTTAAAGATAAATATTTGGAAAACACTAATAATCTCGTTTTCACTATGTTATAACGTTTCTTGAAAGGAGAGGGAAATATTAATTTTCAAGTGGTACTAAGATAGACATTTGTACACGGTAATGTAGTTTTATTTAACGTCAGAATTCTCTCATGATCGCAGTTTCTCAAACGTAACGCGACATCAATTTCCCTGCAATTGTCTTCAAGACCCAAATTCACATTGACCATCTACAAGCTAATCATCTACATTTCCAATACTTTATCCTGCCACTCGAGGATTCAACAATTCGGTCTCGATTCGGTCGTTCAGATATAGTGTCTCTTTAAAGTCAAAGTATACGGACACGACGCGATCGTGGAAAGAGGAATCGAGGGAGGATGGGCTTTCCCAGTGGCCGATATGATTGGAGATCGCTCGTGTCGATGGTCGTTTCAATTTGTCATACTTCCGTTCTAACGGCGACTACCATCGCCGCCACACTTAAATTCCTCTTCGACCGTGTGTAGACGGAGCAACACGAGCCTGGTGAGCCGGCCGAACGGTCTCGAAAGAAAAATTACCGTTTCTCAGAAAGCGTCTCTCCCTCTCGTCCCCCTCCCCCCGTGCTC
This sequence comes from Melipona quadrifasciata, assembly GCA_001276565.1. Lineage (NCBI taxonomy): Eukaryota > Metazoa > Arthropoda > Insecta > Hymenoptera > Apidae > Melipona > Melipona quadrifasciata. The sequence continues at coordinate 4,853,463 of KQ435794.1, read as the reverse complement.
CCCACGAAGGGATATAGCGGAGAAAGTTCGCAGCCGAGGAAAAGAGGCCTTCGACAAGCTTCGCGAAAGTTCTTGCAATTTTACGGCCAAACTCATCCTCTCGGAGGACGCGTCGCTCTTTTCTTCCCTCGCTTCCCTCGCCGTCTAAGTGGAGCTTAGGACGCGAATGCACGTCGCGTCCGGGGAACGCTCACCCTCGGACCGGTTTCCGTTCGCCAGCGTTGGAATAGTAATGGAGAATCGAAATATATCAATCTTCGGACGTTCGTATCGACTCGTTTTCTAATTGCTCTCACAATCAATCAGTCGATTTCGAAAATTGAGTCGAATGGAAATAATATAATTAAAAATAATTAAATAAATTGTATATAATAAAATAAAAATATATAAAAAAAATACTGGGGATAGTTTGACTCTTGGATATCTTTGAACAACGATTTATGTCGTCGTTACGGACGCGCAATTTTGGAATTTTTAATTTAATTTCACTTTGTCGTCGGATTGAAAATTTTTTCTGCAAATTTATGAACTTTCATAGACACGTCTAGAGGAACAGAATTTAAAAAATTTCTGGAAATTAGTTTTTTCGTAGTTTTCGTTATAATTGCCCTTACAGTTGATCGATGTCGAAAACTGAGTCGAGGCTTGAAAATAATTGCGAGATGGAAATATTTTAACCCTTGAGTATCATTAAACGACGATTTATACCTTTGTTTTATCGGACGCGCAATTCTGGAATTTTTAATTGAATTTCAAACTGTTACGCAAATTTATGGATTTTTTTGGACACGTCTAGAGGAACGGAACTTGAGTAAAAATTCGTTTTTCCATAGTTTAGTAGTGTTTTACGTGGTTTTGCTCATTACACGATTTGTGGATTTTTGCGTTTTTAAACTTCGCCGTCTGTTTATTATCAATCTGTTCCAGGGGAGATACGAAACAAAATTTTAATGCTTCGCGTTTGAAATGATACTCCTCCCTCTCTCTCTCTCTCTCTCTCTCTGCGGTACATGTATATTTGAATTTCATTTTCCTGTTTGAACATTTCCAAAGTTAACCCGGCCGTGACGGTTGCGTTCCCATGTCTCGGTAGACACCGCTGTTGTAGTTTTATAATTATATTCACGTTATGTAAAGAAGTTTATTCGGAGAGGAGGGGAGGGAAAAGTCGCGGCAACGATATTCCGTATTCTTGATTTTTCCCGCAGCGCTTCGCAGTGTCCGTTGCTTGTACTTTGTTCGAGAATTCATGCGACGAGATGTTTTCCGAGGGGAGAGGGAAGAAAAATCACGTTTTCTTGACAAAGAGCGAATATATAAAGCCGGCGCCTCGGTCACAGAGAAAGAAAGGAAGTGAGGGAGCTGTAAAGTATTTAAAGACCCTGGGTGCAGCTGGAAAAGAGAGGAGCGTGTGAGAGAGTGAGAAGAAAGGCGATTGCGTTTCGTCTCGGAATCACTGCCTAGACTCATCAGTGGGGCTAATGGCAGCGACTCCTTATTCCAGACGCTTGTTGATGTAGCTACCAGCTAGACTTGTCGGTGCACGCATTTTGGCGGTGTTGCCGCACTCAGCTTTCTTTAACGTCGGAGATTGACAGGACCTTGACGATAGGCGCGCAGCCACTTGCGGCTTGTGCTAGTCAGTGTTCGAATCTCGTAGTTGAGGAA
>KQ435794.1:4807827-4834753 GCA_001276565.1 Melipona quadrifasciata | reverse complement strand
CCGCTGCTCCTCGATGGAAAAACGAACGCAGGCCCGCCCTCGCCTCTTTACGCAGACGAATGCCTTCAACGATGCGTGAAATTCTATCGACAAATATATTAATTACGACCTCGATGTTATCCGAAATGTGGAATTTCTGCGAAACGTAGCCTCGAACTGCTTCGAGGTTTAACGTTTATTAAAATACTAACAGCTTCGATCGATTGTACCGAGGTTCGAAGAGGAAAAGAGAAGGAAAGATCGAGGGAAAAGGAAAAGTGGTAGTGTCGGTGTTGTTGAATTTCTAATGACTAATCAGTGGCGGATGTCGCAATAAATATCAATCTACGCGAGTCTTTGCTACGCAATTATCCAAGTCGTTGAATGACGGCACGATAAATTCCGTAACTTTTATATTTCGGCGTCACACTCTATAATTCATCGAGATTCGCTGTCCATATTTTATACCAGGCTCGCACAATAGCGATCGGGGGTATCAGAAATCTTGCCGGTGACTATAGCTCGATCATAAAGTCAGCTCCGTGACACGTTCGTTGCGAAAATTTTCGAAGCGACGCGAAGTCTGCTTTGCAAATTGATTCGATAATTTCAATTCTCTGGGACGTTGTCAATTGGGCACGATCCGAGCTCGTTTACTTCTCTCGGAGCCGGCGAACAGCCGAGAACAGAAAGCAAGCAAAACACAAGGAAAATGGAGGGCATCAGGCTCATCACCAGCGTCGCCTCAGGGGGCGCATCGCTTCGCATTTAAATTTATAATCCGTTCTCGGCCGCGTTTCCGTTCGAATGTCCTCGGTAAATCGACTCACAGTGCAGCGCTCGGTTCTTTCACGCCGCGAGCTGACTCTTCTTCGCAGCGAATTCCGCTCTTTCGCGCCAAAAAGAGCACTTGGAGCGAAATATAAAACACGAGGCAGCCAGGTCAAAGGAACGAGAAGAGAACGACAAACTTCAATTCTGTCGCGACGCGAATTAATCTCAGCCTCTCCGTGTTCCGTGCAAAACTGCAAAAGAACAAGGATTAAGTGGAACTGTTGGAGAGCAGCGCGGCAAATATAAAACAACGAGACGATCGCAGGAATAGAAGGGGTGACATGCACGGGAAGACAGAAAGAGGAGCTCGGAAGGGTAGATAAACGATTTCCGGTTGACTGACTGACGTCGGTTGCTTACCGTTGCCTCGGGACGAACCTTCTCGCCGCTCGCTTTGCTCTCTCTCTCTTTCTCTCTCTCTCTCTCTTTCTCGGCAGCTAGCACGTTCCTACACGCGAAACAGTACCGGGGCGGTTTCTTCGATGTCTGTGCGTTCGCACACACACACACACACACACATATACACACGCACATACACACGCACGCAGGAACCGCTGAATGTACAAACGTAACGTGCACGCTCGAGCTGCGACACCGTTTTCCGCTGGGTGATTCGGCCGCGATTAAGCCGCTCGGCGACAAGACGCGCCAAATTGCACGGTATTTCGAAGAGGCGGTTCCGCCGCATCCGTTCACGACGTTCACCCTCTCGCCTTCCCCGTCCCCTCGCGTGCGCCGATCCCCGTCAAACGGAACTGTCTCGGTTAGAGGAGATTACGACATTCGCAACGTGAGACTGCGACTTCTTTGGGACCAATTACCCGATTCCTAAGCGCCGCTAATTATCTCGTTGTTTCGCCTGTCTTTTGTTTTGTATTTTCGTTTCGAAGTGAAATTCAGAGAGGCTGTGTGCTCGGCGTGTCTCGAAACCGGGCTGCGGATTTTCACGCAAAATTCCACAGGATGTGGATGAATTGCACACGAAATAAGCAAAGCGCAAAGTTACTTTTTACAATATTTGGTACGTGAAATGATTTCCCATGTCGGTAGTACTCTTTTAAATTACACTTCCAAAAATCCGCAATATATCCAAGGGTTTCGGATCGTGTGTTTTCACGAAGCACGAAGGGAACTTTTAAAGGGAACAATTTCTATGATGGAGGAGTGGAAGCTGTGGGAGGATTTTATGGAAAGATTTTAGGTAAGGAGTGGGTGAAAGAAAGCAATAGTTCTGCGTTTCGTCTCGGAATCACTGCTTAAGACTCATCAGTGGGACTGATGGCAGCGCGACTCCTTACCCCAGACGCTTGTGTTGTTATAACTAAACCTACTATAGGCTGGTTGCACCCATCCATCCTAGCGGGGTTCCGCACACTCTGCTGCTTAACGTCGAAGATCGGTAGGACATCGACGCTAGGCGCGCAGCCACTTGCGGCTTGTGCTAGTCGAGTGTTCGAAACCCGTATTTGAGGAATCCTAGGCCGCTACACTTTGAATAAAAATTCGTCTCGTGTCTCTGATTTACGCACTTCTATGAAGAATCTGTCTTTCGATATAATTGATCGAATGCTATAATTTTGCGCGTTAGTGAAACTTTGCTCGAGCTTTACAATCAACTTTAACGCTTCGCTACAGCAAGTTCGAGCGTCCCGCGGCAGAACGTCAATCGTAGTTAACTCGAGGCGTCGCGGGCGACGATTTTCAACAACACGAAATCCGGATTCGCCATCTCACGGGCAAGGAACAGTGTCCACAAGTTGGCTGTTTCGTGCCGGGCGCCAACGGGCGCGATTACAAGGGACTCGCGGAGACAAGAGCTCCCAAATTGCGGCGGAGTGTTTCGCAACTTCGCCTGAAAGCGCGCCGCGATATCCTCGGGAGAAACCGGGGCATGCGAAACATCGCGGTCCCCAAGAAATCTCGGCTGCATAATTCAAAAACTACCATTACGTCCCGCCTCTCTGACGCGTGACCGCCGCTGACATTGGAAATTCTTAATGTATCCACGGAGACGCGTTCCATCAGCACGTTTGACTTCAATTACAGACTACCCGACTCTCGGAACTATGACTTACTTAGCACGCACGATTGGGAATAATTTTCTTCAATGTGGAATTACGAAGTACGTAGATATTTGAACGAGAAGTAACTTATCACGGAAGAAGGTGCACAAGATAGATGGAACTTGGTTCGCTGTCAGTGATGCTTGGATTCTAACAGGAAATTTTAATTACTTTGATACGTTTTTTCTCTCGTTTGTCAGTTGAATTCGTGCTATCGTTTCTCGGTGTTTTTCGAAGTAAGGTAGATAGTTCATTTGCTATCGGCGATACTTGGATTCTAACAGGAAATTTTGACAGAAATTACCGTGGGCCGAGGAAACCTCGGAAATTGCTCGGAACTTCTTCCTGTGCGGCGAAAGAGAGAGCCAATTGTCCTGTGCGATTGTCACAGCGAAGGTCAGGCTTGATTTTTTTAATCAGCTTTTGAAACGTTAAGTACGAGAGCATGGTTGTGTGCGCGAGTGTGTGAGTGTGCAAGGACAAAGATTTTGAGGGTGAGTTTTCAGGGAAAAAGTAGCGAGTCGTGAGTGAAGGGAGAACCGTAATGGCGAGAGCTTAATATCCTTTGTCGCCGCCGTGTTCGGACATTTTTTTCGGCATTCTTCAATTCCTAAATTAAATATATTTGTATTTATTTCAAACCACGTACCTACGTTGGTAAAAGTAATACAAATTTCCTACACATAAAATACAAAAGTACCTTGTGGTATCTTTTCTGGTGGTTCATAGTATCGTTTCCTAGCACATCGATATTTTCAACCGCCAAAACGATAGGAGATTTAATTTGGAATTTATTCGTACCTCGTCCGACGTAGAAGCGTCGAATTCATTTCTCCGTCAAATAAGGGCTCCTCCAGGTATCTCTCTTGATTGTGAATTTACCTCGAGCCAACAACATCGTCGAGAGCGAAAAAGAAACGGCAACGGGTGGTACGGGTGGTAAACTTCTCTTGAGGTGCATCTTCCGTGGCCGATTCACCTTCGTTCTTCGAAAGAACGTCGCTTCGCGATATCGATTGCGCCGAGCCCGGGCAAATTCCATTCCGGCGGATTCTCGTTTAATTTTCCGCGGCGCGATCGTAATCGGAGGCAAACGAAACAAAAATTGCATTCTTTCGAAGGCATCGGGGCACGCGGGAACGCAAACACACGGTGCACCGTCGCGTCTACGAGCGGCTGGAGGGGGTGGGAAATCGAATGGACTTTTCGGTCGCGGGTTAAACTTCGTTTGATGGACGACGGTTCTACAGAGCAGAGCAGAGCAGAGCAGATGGGGAAACGAGCAGAGCAACGAGACAAAGGTATACACGCGAGCAGGATGGAGAGAGAGAGAAAGAGAGAGAAAGAAAGAGACCGCACGAGCGTGCATCTACGAGGATCGCGGGAAATAAAAGCATCCAATTTCCTGGGGATACCTCGTCGAATCTACGGCCAGGCCGTCTACTCTTTCCTCTATTTTTCGTCGTTATTACGCTCTTACTACGCCGACGAGAGAGAGAGAGAGAGAGAGAAAGAGAGGAGAGAACTAGGCGCAGAGGTTCGCGTTTTTATCCTCGAATCACGCGATGCCAAATCCAGCTGCAAAAGTGAATTACAACGAGCCATCGGGCCGATCCTTCGTCAGAGTTTTCCACCCGCGAAGAAACCTTCCCCCTCCCCCTCCTCCCCCTTCCCTACAGCGACTTCTGCCCGCTCGGGCAATCACGGCGAACCTTTGAATTACACGTGTCGTTTTCTTGGCTCCGACCTTGTTTCGTCGAGATTCGCGCCTTCTCTTTCCTCACGGAGCCCCTTCTTCTCCCGCTCGCGTCGTTCTTTCTGTTTTTCTTCGCGTTTTCCCTCGGATTCCACTCGACACGTTACTACGCGGGCAATCTTGACCGCGTTTAGGCGCTACTCGTCACGTTTGTGATTACGACGATCGAGTAAGAAAATTTGCGAAATGTGACGATACTGGAAAATATGATGTAAAAAAAAAATAACATGATATATATAAAAATAAATAAATATATAATAAATATGATATATAAAAGAAAAAATTGTGATACTGGAAATACCCAAAATCGTTCGTATCGTGGGATTAGAATGGGAAAAATAGACAAATGAAATGGCGAAATATATTTGGTTAGTATAGTGGTTATATTATAAGGAACTCGCGATTTCGTCCTTTCTTTCTCGTCATCGTGGACCCACCACACGCAACAAATATTTCAACATTCAGAAATCTTTGAATCAACGTTCAAGAGCCGCTCTCCTCTCGTAAATCGAATTATTTCCCGATCAAATTTTTACTTCACGTATCGTTCGAATCCTCGAAAGAAAGGGGGCGAAAGAAGAACGGCGATGAATCTCGAGTCCCTCCCAAGGTGTTTGGTCTCTTAGAAAAGTGACGGTCAACGAAGAAAGGCGGTTAATCTGCAAGTCAATCGAAACGAGGTTCATCGAACGTCCGTATTTTAACTATCCCCGATTTTTTCCTCCCTCCTTCATTATTATTCCCTTAACCGCGAGAATGTTCGCCGTTTTTATTTCGCGGTTGAATCGTTACCGGTCGGAGTATCGAGACGACGACGGCGGGAAGAAACGAAACCACGGGGTTTTGTTCCGTTCGTTCTCATCGAACAGCTCTCGCGGCAAACAATATCGGGTCCCTTGGACTCGACGGAGGGATGAAAAGACGCGAAATAATGAAGTGGCGTAAGCGAAAAATTTATTCGCGTTGTCCGGCCGATGGAAGATCGGCGGATAAAAATGGAACGTAATTACTTCCGTTTTTCGGGGTCATTCTCGCGCGCGAGCATTTTCATCCACGATTAAAACGGAAGCTTCCTTTCTCTCCGTCGCCGTCGTCGTCCCCCGTCATTTCGATAAAACATTCGAGGAAAAAAAGAAAAGAAAGAGAAAGGGAAAAAGAAAAACGAAACGGTTCGCGAAACGCGCAATTAACGACCAATTACTGCGTAGTTGGTCAGCGTGTAATTACGCTCGCTCCCATTGTAGCCTCTAAAACACGCCTATTTATGTACTCTCATTTCACGACCATTCACGCGACCGTGGTCCCTCAGTGAATCAATAAGTGGCAAATAACCGCGATAGTGATCGATGACGACCTACGAGAATCGTAGAATCGTAGTCCGTGGTGCGAGCGAATAATAGTTAATGGAAACGATAAAATTGTTTCCTGTGTTTTCCCAGAGTCGCGAATATTTTGCGAAGAAGACCGCGAGTAAACAGATCGGGAAGAATCAATCATTTCGCGGCTACATTTTTATCGGGCTAGCAGCCACGAGGCGGCGAACAACAATTTGCGAAACTTCGGATATTCCGATGAAACAACGCGCGCGCTCGCGTTGGCCGCGCGAAAATTCTCATTCCCTCGTCGTTGCAGCGATTACTTTAAATCATCCCGAAAATCCGGCACCGGCCGTACGAACGTCAGCGCGACACTTTTCGCTAATTAATTACCGCGGCAATAATTCCCGCGGCAATCGTCTGGAAATTCACTTGTCGGGCGCCGATTCGAAATGAAAACCGTCAATCTCGGTAATGGAACGATTCGATATTTTCCCGCAAACGTGGCAAGCTGAATAAATATGCGCGTGACTAACGAATATAAATTACAAGGAATGATCTATTAACTCCCGAATGGCGGACGATTCGCGTTTTTCAAGCGACAGAGATCATTAGTGACGTTCATTGAGCAATGTACGAGACAATAGAGCAATTCGCAATTGGGCAACTTTTCATTTCGAATCTCTCTCGTATCTTTTATTTTGAAGCTAAACTACTCTTCTGTGTATCAGTACTAGAAATTATTACATTATTTCGCATAAAATTCCTTCAATAAAAATCATTCCTAAAATTTCTCTTTTTCCGTACTAGTTGGTGCTAATGTACTAATCCACGTTAATGCATTTCACCCATAAATTCGCGATTCTTCCGAACGAAGTACGTAGAACGAGCTTGCGACGATACACGTTGAAGAACCGTTGATGCCCGAGAAACGGGACAAAGAACGTACACGGAACGGATTGAAAAGGACCCCACGTCAATTAAACTCTTTCGAGGTCTGGCTGGAGTCAGTGGCAAACCGAAGAAGAGACACCGGGTATTGAAATTCAAGCGGGTTTAATAGACAGTCGCAGGTCGAACGGAGCGCGACCCGCAGCGACATCAATAACGTTAATTAACATATCAACGAGACAATCCCGGAGATGCGTTTCCCGGTGGTAATGCCTTTAACTGGGACCATTCAGTATACCTGAGCTGGCTCATTCAAATCTTGATACAGCGGCGTGCGTACGTGTACGGCGGGCTCGCGTTTCATTGTCGCATCAAGGGTCGGATACGTGACCCCATAGTTCACCATTGTATCGGACGTATGGTTTTGAATTAATTGCCGCGCGGCATCGGCGAGCGACGCGGATTCGATTCCCCTCCCTCCTCCACTCCCGTTTCTCGTCGCTCTATCGATGCACGGGTATCCACGATGCCACGCGTATTTTCCAACGTCGCTAATCCTCGGCTGGATAAAACATTTCGATCGGAGTTACGAGGCTGCGCGGAGATAAGCGACTTTTTATCGATCGGTGCCTGGAAAAATTGTTTCTTTTTTTTTTTGTTTCTTCGACTGTTCTTTTGAGCCAGTTTTAGTTTCACATTGACAAGTTGTTGATGACGAGTTTGATTTTTTCTTTCCTTTTTTTTTTTTTTAGTGCTTTGATTGGTTTAGATCAGGAATCGAAATTGATAGGTTCTTTTTGTTTTTGAAAGAAATTCTGCTCGAACTTGTATATTTCGTATAAAAAAAAATGTCGTTGCATCGTGGAATTTTTATAGAAAAATATGTTACACTTAGGAACAGATATTTTAGACTTCCACGAAAACAAGTTATTTCAGAACATTTAATTAAAAATCATTTTTGCGCTCGAGTTCCATTTGTTGCAAATATTGAGAACTTTTTCAATATTGATGAACAAAATGTGCGTTCCTCCTACAGAAATATTTCTATTTTTGTATTTTATAAATTCCATTCTGTCTAAAGTCTAAAACTTTTATTTTTAATATCTGTTCCCATCGGCTTTTGTAACGTAACAACATTTTTCGAAAAAATTCTACGATCCGTTTCAAATATAACCTGCTTAAAAGTTTTCCTAAACCTCTGATATTTCAGATATTGTGGATATTCTAGGTTATGTTAAATATCTAAGTTACGTTCTTAAAATGTTAAATGTAGGTTATGTTCTTTTTATGATGATTCAAGAGATTGATGTGAAATAGAATGATCTCGAATGTAATTTAATATCTCTTAATTTTTGCATATTTTTTGATAGCACACAAGGACATGTTCATTTTCTACACGCAATGTACCAAAATACTCCAGGCAAGGGAATCGCTATTGGCATTAAAAGATATTAGAAGATATCTAATCTCACACGGAGAATATTTAATTCCAATAGAAATATTCAATGAGATAATATTCAAAATTATTTACGTACATACGGCAACTCAAAAAAAAATACATCACCATAAAAAATTACCTAATATCTAATATAGATCGAACGTATAGTGTATCAAAGAAACGAGTCGATTATTCACTTGCAGCAAGTTTTAAGAGAGATACAAAGAGAGAGAGAGAGAGAGAGAGAGGAAGAGAGAGTCACAAATAGTTGAAGTTTAGAGAGTTAGGGAATTCGTCAAAGAATCCCCAGAATTTATGCAAGTTTATAGCGGTGTATCCGAGTTAATAAGTATTAAGTGCAGTTGCCGTTAATCAAGAAACTTTCTCGCACTATGTACACAAACATTCCACCGGAATCCGCAATTTCTTCTCTCCCTCGTTCTTTTCTTCAAACTCGAAATGGAACTTTCTTTCCGCCTCTCTCTTTCTCCCCGGCTTGGTTCTTTCCTTACCTCTTTAATTTCTTGCTTGGAACTTTGGTTATTTAAGGAAACCGTCCGATTCGAACGTCGTCTATTTCATCCGCGAAACGCTCGTGAATCAGAGCGGGGTTTTTATCCCCAGTTCAAACACTCGCGCTCGGCGATTGCGTTGCTGAATAATTGCGAAGAAAAATTCTATGAGACGTTCACAGAGGACTGAGCAATCGCCCGAACGAGCCGATATTATCCGTTCTTTCCCTTTGTCGTTTCGTCTCAATGTACCGACTAAATGACCGATTGCGCCGCGATTGTACTTCAAAAAGAATTAATTTCTATAATTGTCTTAATTTCATCGAGGGCTGGAAGCGTCCAGACGGCTAGCTCCCTCTGTCTGTCTGTCTCTGTTAGGATTTTGCCGTGAAACGAAAACAATTACCAGATTGCGTTTCCCTCGCGTGCATCGTCGCGTGTAATTTCTTATGATAATAACAACACGTCTGAATTAACGTTGCGATACCATTTCTGTTAATTAACGCCGAATTCTAGTAAACAGTCGACGCGAAACTCGAACTGACTCCTCGCCGAGTCGCTTCAATGATAATTGGCCAAAAGTCGTTAGTTATTGGAAGTCGCTTGCAATTGGATGAGATTTTTTTCACGTTTCATAGGAAACTCGAAATTTTCGAGACGTACGAACCCGAAATATCTCCGGGAAATTCGAGATTCTTGGGAAACTTTAAATTGTTGTCAATTCCAAAATTTTTCTATTACTATTACCCAAACCAACCTGTCCCCGTATTTTCAAATATATTCTCACAGATCTGTAGTGCATACTGATATGAACAATTTTACTTTTTATTAAAAATCACTGGTCTGAAAGTATAAAGTTTCGAAGCTTAAGTTTTCCTCTTCGCAGTGGTTTAGTGTAAAGCAAAAACTGCACGACTTGTACCGATTCGTCTCACTGAAAGGCCCAGAAGCAACTGTTCTGACTAGGAAATAAAGAGGATGACTTTTTTGCCATAAAATTTTATTGATGTGCAAACATTTGAATCGAGAATCGATACGAAACAAATTACAGGCGCCAGACAATGCCACTCCTACTCGAGGTCTACCCACGCCCCCTCACGAATCACGTGACCCAAATCAACCAATCGCTAATTTTCGTTGCATCAGCGTTGCACCTGAAGAGGCCCAATTTTCTGGGTTACCCCCCACTAAAATCACTTTCAGTGACAAAAATAAAATTATGGTCGGTACTTACCAAGAAGTGTAGAAAATTTCGCCGATTGCGTAATTTCCAGTCACGCGCACTACCGATATAAAAAAACTTCCTGACAAATCGCGTAACAAACCCGTGAAAAATTCCTAGCTTTAAAGACCATTCCGAAGCTTTAAAGTTTGCTCTTTGCAATGATTGTAGAATTATAGTCGCGGAAGTCATCCGGAAGATACAAAAAAATTCCTCCCAGAGTCACATATCTTCCAATGGCACGACTTTTGGCCAGCTACCCAACTGCGCATTGTCTTCGAACAAGTCTCGAATAACTGGAAACCAGGTCGTAATCATTTTTCCTATTTCATCGAAGAAATTATCCTGCCAGACATTCGCCAGTTACATCGATGCGAAATAATACTCGCCCCGTTTCTTCATCTCAAAATATCTATCATTTCCTCCTCCATCCCCTTCCCAAAAAAAGAGTCTTTGAAAATTCCCTAATTACCGATTCTTTAATCACTGATAAATATTCAGAGAGATGCGAATATTCTTCCCCTGAGAGGGTCTCGTTTCGGAAAATAAATGCAAAAGGAAATCTCTCGTGTCCGTGAGGGATGGATTACACTTATTTTACTCGTTCGCTCTCTACCAGAAGCAAGTTCACGAAGATTATTCGTGAAAACGCGTTTAAAACGGTGGATTAAAGAAACTGGCGAGAATTGTAAATCGAGACGGGGTGTAGACACGCTAAGATCCTGACGGTGGGATAATAATCAACGTTAGGGGGCGTTCCCCTCTTACATTAGCGGAGGGAAAGGCGAGACGGCGAGTCGAATTGAATCAGCACGATTCCACCCCTGTTGCGTATTACCCGTTGCGTAACCGCTCCAATCCACCAACCATTTACGAGAGTATTCTTCGCGGAGGGGTGGAACGAATCCTTTGAAGTCGCCAGCAATCGAAGAAGCAATTCCGAACCAGCGAGTCCGACCGACTGTGCGGTTGTTGCGTCGGGGAAAGTGTGAAGTAACGATGCTGTGAATATTTTGTGGTTCTCTCGTTGACGGATGCCCCAAAAGGAAATAAATTACGGAGGGATTTTGTATCGGTACTTTGAAGTGTAAAATTTTAAAACGCACGCGTTCCTTTTTATTTATCAACGTATCAGTGCTTTGAAATTTCGCGAGGTGGGACTTTATTTGAAATAATTTTTTATACCTTTTAAGAAACAAAGTTATTTGAACACCAGATCGTAATTATTTTATTTTACTTTTTAAACTCACGCACGAAGGGGAGGTATGAAAATAGGAGTATGTTGAATTGAAGGAAAAAGAAGAACTACTGAACTGAAAAATATACGTTGCATAATAACGCAAAAGGAGTGGAAATGGGAGGATCAATAATGCTTTCATATTTCAGTACAGTAACCCAGACGATCGTCAATATCACATGTTACAACTAGGATCAATCAGTATCGAGAAGCTTGGCCGCGCGTGATTGGTATCGACTCGTACGACCCAAGGACTATTACTGTCCATTCTACTGATCTCAAACTTGCCAATACCATGTCGATACATCCCGTGGCTATTAAGTTTCGTGATTCGACACTTGTCTACCAAAGTCTATGACACGACCATTTAAACTTTCCTCGAAAAACAATCAACTTCGCCGCGTTATGTCTTTCAATTGTAAATCGAGTAACTCGCGATCTACAATTGAAATTCGTGGAACAGGTTCTCACTAACGAATCCTGTTTTCACTTTAATAAAAGGGCCCGAACGTCCGCACTATGGCGAATCGAACGTTAAAATTAATTCAGCGTATACACTCGGTTTTACTTGTTTCGTGAAATAAAATAGAAGGATCGAATTTCGTTAAAAGCGGTGATGATCATCGATATTAAAAATTAAAGCATGCAATTTGGGTTCTTTATTCAAAAAACTAATATTAAAAATGCAATTAAACAGTTGTTTGAAAAAAAGGCACGTACATCTGGCTTCGCTCGTAAATATAAAAAAGACCAAAGTTCTTTTTACTATTAACATTTCATATTTCATTAACATTAAAAATTAAAACGTGAAATTTAAATTTTTTATACGTAAAAAAATTAATATCACAAAAAAAATTCATTTCCGAAGGAGAGACCTGCAGATCTGTCTTTGCTTGTTTCTTAAATTTGAAAAGATCAATCTCTTTAAAAGTTCGGGTTAGTAGTGTTAAAAGTTAGGGTTAGGAGTGTTAAATTCAGGGTTAGGTTTAGCTTAGGGTTAACCCTTTGCGGACCACGACTTTTTCTGCCGGATGAGAATAGCAAGAGGCGATTTTTCCTAATATGTCGAGTTCCTTACATAGTACAATAAAATGATCTTACATTTAAATTTTCTTACAAAAACGTTGTTTCAATAGTTTATCTATATTTACACCTTTAAAAATATAACTTTACAAAAATTATGTTCCGTAGTTTCGTTTTGTATGATAATTTATGAAACAAGGTACATTCTTGGCTTATGTGGACATGTATCACGATAATAGGTCGCCTCATGTCTTCCACCTGGTTTGTCTCGACCAGAGCAAACTTTGCAATCCTTTTTTGTGCCAGTAAGGTTAGGAGTGTTGAAAGTTAGGGTTAGGTGTGTTGAAAATTAGGGTTAGGATTGTTGAAAGTTAGGGTTTAGGTTAGGTTTAGGTTAGGTTAGGTAAATTTAGGGGTTTATTAAATTTTTCTCGAAAACTAAAGTGGAATGCCACTAGCACGCTTGCTCTTGCCTCACAACTCTGTCTCGCGATGTTTACGTTTGGCTCGTATTTCTTTCACGAGTCTGACTCGTGATACTCACGTTTGGTCCAAAATTGCTATCACGAGTCATACTCGTCAAATAGCCATGGCGATTATTAATTCGCAGCTGGTGTTAAAGAATTGGAACTAATGCTTCTCCGTTCGCCGTTTTCTCTCGCGAATTTTTCTCGAGAGAGCCGTTCAATTAATCTAGACGTCAAAGGGACGATGTCTGGGTCAAGATAGAATAATAGTTGCCGATTGTGAGGTATCAATCGTCTTTTCGTTACAGGTGCGAGGGTGGCTGGCTTCAGCTGGAAGGTGGTGGTCGAGTTTGCGGTCTCAACGAACGCTTCGATCGACCGGTCGTCCTGTTCTCCGACCGATCAGTCCCGATCCTCCATATGCAGTGAGTACACGACGTCTATTACACACATTCGTTACGTACATCAAATCACTGTTATCTCATACTTGTTTGTTTATGTATTTATATATCTCATGCGTGAAATTTACGTAGAGAAAGAGCCAAAATTATTTTCGTTTAACGTGGCTCGTTTCTTGTCGCGATGTATCGAACGGTACTGAATTCCTAATATTGTTGACATTGAAGTTGACGTATTTAATCGGTGATTTTAATTAATTGTATTTTCTCATAATATATTTCAAAGCACCGGATCTTAGCGAATCTCTGGCGACATTTTATCAACGAAGTCACTAACATCGTCAGTGAGGTTATTAAATATTGTTGGAGAGTATGGAAGAAAAGAGTATCGCGCGAAGAAGCGAAAAATAACAAGAGAGAAAGGTGTAAAACGCCGGGAAGGTTAGACGGTTGCAATCACAATACGATTCACGTGTTAGTTACAAACTACCCCTCCTGTAAACTGTAATGAGAGAGCGCAATCGGAATGAATTGTTGCTTTACAAAATCGATTTAACGTCGTTGCGCGAATTACCGTGGACGCAAAGGCCGACCAACGATACGGCGAAAGAGATAGAATTCTGGCTCCCATTACGAAATAGGAACACGTTCTTGGCTAAGTGCTTCTTATTACTCCAACCCCCGGGGCATCGTTTCACTTAGCCGAACGAACAGCGAAGGCGTTCGCTCGTATCGAATTTTACCCTTGCACGCCCCTCGGCTTTTAACTGTAACGAAAAATAAATCCTTCCCTGCGCGCCGGATTTCTTCATTTCTACGGGGAAAATTTCGTGTTTCTTCGATGCTTCGTACGGTAGCTTCGACCGGCGTGTTCGATTTTGAAAAGAGCGCACAGTGGCAGATTGGAAATAATCGGTACGCTCCCCGGCACGAAGGGAATTAAACAAAGAAGAAGAAGGTATTCTTCGCGGGATATAGTTCTCAACCGAAGGAGGTCCTTCGGTAATTAATTGAGTCTTTTTCCCCTTTGTCCGCCATTCACGCGACGTTATCCGGCGTTTTTACGTGCCTTCATTTAAATGCAAATTAATTTACCTTCCCTCGACCCGAAACGAAACGGCCCGAAGTCCCTGGACGGCTTCGTCGTCGTCGTCGTCGTCGTCGACTGTTTCCAGGCCGCGATTACTTTTCGTTGGATAGATCGTCGCCGAGTGTTAAACTTCCTCCTCGATCGTCGTTAATTGCGTCCCCGCTGTCGTTAACGCGATTAACGCTTGAACCATCTCGCACCAGTTCGTTCCAGTTGCTCGTTATAAGGATGGATAATATTTAATTGACAATGCAAGCTGTCCTCTGATACGATTTAATTAATTAAAGTAGCGACACGGAAGATAAAGGTACGGACTCCTAAGACCTTGTCAATTTTTATCAGACCTGTCTGCCGGGGTGTTTCGTTATTTAATCTCCCCCGAGCACGGTCAGATGTAATCGTTTAATTAACAACAAAACGCCATTAATCACTCAAGGATTCCAACATTGCGGTTTCACTTCACTCACTTTCTCTCTCTCTCTCTCTCTCTCTCTCTCTTTTTCTTGGAACGTCCACGCAGAATAATAATATTCGTAGTTTGTTGCAATTAACTTGATCGTTGCGCGACGTAATTTATTCTTTCAGCAAAGGTTCGCTCTCTATCTTTCCAGCGAGAAAATAACGAAGGTGGAAATTTGTCCGAGATGATTTCGGCTGATCAGGACGTTCCAAAAAGGAGGAAATTTCACCGAGATCTGAATAATTGATTAACAGGTAGGAAGCAAAGAACCGCAGTAACAAAGGAACCTGGCCTACATCAGGAAAGGACAAAGAACGCGTCGTAATTGATGAGGAAACAGAGATTGCAAGCAGATCTCGCCAGATATCTTTGGGAAACGTTTTACGTTTACGGCGAGCTTATTAAATATTTATGTCGGAATCACCATCCGCGATGTACACGCGTTCGTCGAACGTAGCCGTATACATAAAACATCAGCGTTCTCGCTACGCATCTTATACAATACTTTTTACTCGAGGCAGACGCTTCCCCGATCCTCGTGATTCCTTCTTCGCGCTCAAAGAGCCTTGGACGATTTTCATAGTTCCCCGGGAAGAACTAAGCAGTTTCGCAACGATCAGCTTTCGCGTTGAAAGGTCGTTGTTTAAACGAGGTTCCGACGGAGTCTTGCGCGTCGTTTTTACCGCGACTTTGTTAACCGGAATCATGCTAATATTCTTGTGAAATTTCCTCCTCGGGTCTTTGCGATTCACGGCGTTGCTGTCGTCGACCTTTCAACCGCGCTTCTTTCTTACTTATTTATTTTCCCATCGAGAAATCAATTTTCGTTCACTTCGTTACGAATACATCTCGACCCTCTGTGCCTCGGCACGTCGAACTGTGGTGAATTTTATCACTGAAAGTGATTTTAGTGGAGGTAACTCAGAAAATCGAGCCTGTTCAGGTGCAACGCTAATGCAACGAAAATTAGCGATTGGTTGATTTGGGTCACGTGATTCGTGAGGGGGCGTGGCGTAGATCTCGAGTAGAAGTGGCTGATCGTCTGATACTGAGCCTGTAATTTGTTTCAATAAAATTTTACGGCAAAAAAGTCGTCTTCATTTCCTAGTCAGTTGCTTCTGAGCCTTTCAGTGAGACGAATCGTACTGGGGTACAAGTCGTACAGTTTTTATTTTATCTCTGCCTACTTTTCATTTCATAGAGTACTCTAGAATTCTAAAAGCGATTTTCTCGAAGTATCGAGATGTCGTGTAATTTTCTCGAATGCTGTTTTTTACGCAATAATGAAATTCTCTCGTTCGATAATTAAACGAGTTATATTACCGATTGAAGACAGTTCCGTGGAAAGGAAGGACTATAACAAAAGAACAGGACCATTATCTTAATGGTCCAATGAGTAACCTCCGTAGTCTGTCGACGTTCATTACTTTAATATACAGGGCGTTCGCGTAGTTATTAATTCAGCCCTGGTCTCGCAAATGGCGAACGTATATGGGAAAAACAAGAAAGTTTCGCAGTTTTAGCTTTTTTTTTCTCTTTTGTAACGCAATGTCGCGTGTCAGATTCGCCGTGTTTGCAACATTTTTCAAAAAAATGAAGCCAACTTTCGTTTTCTTCTTTTCGTAAATGACGCAACGTGCCAGTTTATCGTTTGAAATATTAACGAAGAAAAAAGAAAAAAAAAAAAAGGGAATAAAATTGATCTCGCATCTTTTTAACGCAGCTCCTCTCCAACTGCGATAACCTGTTTCATTTCGCTGCAATTTACGTCACTTCTGTTAAATTTTAAAATATAAAATATCATTCAACTTGGGATGAGAAATAAGCGCGACCTAATCCTCCAACGCCGAGATAATGTCTATTTTTGTATTTTCACGTGAAACGGACTTCCTCTTTGACAGATAATCTTCTCATTAAATGGTTTAATATTCAACAACATTTAACAGTTCTCTGTTGAATGTTTTAATCTCCAGATTACGTGCCAGATTTAAGCTACAATTTAAAACAACCGCCCTCAAATTTCCAACCCGATTATTATGGATTAAAGAAAAAAATATATTTCTAACGCAATTATTACGAATTAAAGGACAAGATATATCTGCAAATATCGTGGATCGGCGTCGTGCAAGGATGAAACCACCGCCGTGGGCTAATGATTTCTGTTTTCAATTTCAAAGTCGACGGGGACCGCGACGTTGATTTCGATTGCTCATTTCAGTCTTCACCGCGGTTCCGTGGTCATTCGTCCAGCGTGACAGTCTCCCGCTGAAAGGGTGTATGTGTGTGTGTGTGTGTATGTGTGTTTCCGGTCTAATCGCGAGAATTGGCAATTTTACGGGCAGAGAGGGTAACAATTCGCCGAGCGATTCCAACATAACGCGTCCCGAAAATAAATAAATCGGCTTGATTGCGCGTATAATCGGTCTCGGTTTTGCGGTCATTGGACGTTCATGCGACCGGCGACTAGGACGGTTCATCAATTTCATAAATTGTCGCGTGATCAGCCGGCCAGGATCCGCAATAATCGAACTAGCTGCGGAGCAATTTTGTTTCCGTTGGCCGTATTGCGGTGACGTTAATTGGAAAGTAGAGTATCGGCCGATTAACTCTTTGCCAACCATAATCATTTCGCGTGTATTAATCCTCCGCTCGAAATACTGCAAACATCTCCTTCGAACTGCGATCCGTAGCAATTGAAATTGGGCCGAGCTTTTGGAAATTTTCGATTCCTCGAGGTTCGAAATTCGAAAGTCGAAAGTTTTAAAAATGTTCTATACATGTTTCTTCCGGGTGGCAATCAAAATTGATAATTGAGAAAATTTCGAAACTTTTCGGAATTCTAAATCTCGATGTTTTCCTTCTTAACTGCAATCCGTAGTGAACGAAATTAAAACTATTAAACGTTGAAGCGTCGAAACTTCAAAATCCTAAATTCTGATAAATGTAAATGTAAATGGAAAGTTTTGTAAATTAAATTTCGTAAGTTTGAAAATTACCGTGTCATCAATCAAAATTGAAAACTTCAGAAATGTGCGACGATACTTCGAGCCTTCAGAGTTCTAAATTTTGATCCCTTTAATTTATAATCCGTGGTCAATCAAAACTGAAAGTACTGGACATTGCGCGTCAAAATTCCAAAACTTCAGTATTCTAAATTCCGAAACTTGAAAAAGCTCCAGAATTTTAAATTTTGATTCTTTTCTTCTCAACTGCAATCCGTGGTAATCAACGTTAAAAGTATCCGATAGTAACAGATCCCTTTTAAGAGTGAATCGAAAGTTTTTTTTACAAATGATTAAATTCTCGGAACTGCGTGGCCTTGGAACTCTGAATTTCCGTGGTTTCCTTGCAGCACGATCCACGAAGCACGCGCGAAAGTTCCAAAGCAGCGAGAATTCTAATTTTCGGCATCGAAAGCGTAAATTCTAAACTAAGAACGTCCAATGAACGGCTGAGATGCGAAACCGCGAATTGGTTTTTGCGCAAACTCGGATCGCGCTTTGTTCTCGTTCCGTTATTATTTAAGCGGTTGAAGCGGCGGTAATCAAGCGCAGCTGTTGTCGAAATAAAGTTGTTTCGCTTTCGGGGGAAAGGGACGAGCCCCGCGCGAGTTTGCGCGAGTTGACGAGTGAATTCGCTTGACGCGAGAGACGATTCGGCTCCGATGAAAAAGACCGAGCTGGTGGAACCGCTTTTGACCCGGAAACGTCTTCCCGCGTTATTACCGGACCACTTTCACGGCGGCGATTCGCCGATGAAGTTCAGCGTCCGATGAAATTTATACAAGTTACGAAAGTCGAGCGTAATGTGGTAAACTGGCGGCGCGCGACTGGCATAAACGTGCCACCGGTATGATTTATGGCGGCCAACTTCCGCCCCTTAACTTGCACGCCCCTCTGCCTGCCCTCCCGCCGAAGAAAGTATCGGCGACAGTCTTTAATTTACTAGCCAGCCGTTCGACTTGGTTGCAGAAACTTCCCCCCCGAAAACTGAATAATAGTGTTTAAAGGAAAGGGGAAAGAATGAATCAAGAACGATTTCAAAACTATCGGCGGATTGCAGCGAATGTTCTCCATTATATTATTATATCGCCCACATACCCGTTTATTTATGTTGTTACTGTCCATAAATAATGTCGTTTTTTGATACTGTGCAAAATCTTATTTTATTTAAAGTATTGTCACTAGATGGCAATGTTTATTAAATTTTTTAAAAAAGGGTACCACTGATATATTCTTGATTAAAGTAGGCTCTTTCAAAAGAGCGCTAAATTCTATTTCCAAGGCAATTGAAGACGATGAGAGGTTACTTTAAGATTTCAAGATCTATTCTATTAGAGATCAAGTTACTTCAAGATGATTTTAAATAACACGTTGAACTTACTTCGTGTCCACTTATCATTCATGTGTAGAAATATTTGAACATGTTCGAATTCAACATTCATCGAATTTTCCTCGGAATAGTCTCAAAATCTGAAGATAGTCTGGAGGTTGTTCATCCCTTTGACTGCTGAGATGCTTCGATGATTAAAATTTAGTTTACTTATTCAAGGAGGATAACGCACTGCAGTCTATCGAATAAATATATCAAAGGGTATACGTTTAAAGATAAATGCGTTCGTAATTCACTTGATAATTTTGGCGTGCACTCGGAGTGTTAAACACCGATTCAATTTATTTCGAGATTAGTCGCTCGATTCAGGAAGATTATTTCCACAAATTCGTAGAAATGGCAATAACCGTTTCCAAAAGAGAAACGTGCCTCGATATTTTACAGAGGTGAAACGAAAAAAAAAAAAGAACATGCGATACGATCGCGATCTAGGTTTCACCATAATTCGATTTCTAATATTTGGAAAGAGGATGAAACCTCACGATACAAGCCCCAGTCGTAGACGTGTCAAGATAAACAGAGGAGCATTATCGGGAAATTAATTCCCGTATAAAGCCGAAATTATCGATTGAAATCCAGTGGAACGTCATAATCGCGCGGCTGTCGAAAGTAATAGAAGCATTAACGGGCCGATTAGCAATGCGAATTTACTCGGGAGCTGCAATTTGCTCGATTTAACGAGCATCCCCGTAATTCCACTGTCGCGATTTAAAATTCAAAAGGCACGCTGGACGTTCGATATTGTACATATGCATTATCGGTCCGTTCTTTCATCGAAAGCGCACCGACTCCCATTCGCGCGACGATAAAAAACTTTCGAATCACTCGTTACCATAAACGCGATCGTTCGTTCTCCGCACGATCCCGCCCGATCGAAACGAATATTGTTTCACTTCTCTCGAACAATTGGGCGTTATTTTTATTTTAAATACATCAAGCGCGCGCGCGTGTACGAATGTGTGAAGTGCGTAAGAAGACAAAGATTTCAAGGGTCAGATTTTGAGAGAAGTGTAAGAGAGTATCGAGTCTTGACAACGTGCAGATCTCGAGAGAGTTGCAGAGAGAACTTAATATTTCTTTGACGTCGCCGTACTCTTCTTATTCCATTATTCAGTTTAATTCCTGAATCTTAATAAACTTGATGTTATAAATCTTAATAAACTTTACATTATATTATAAAGATTTATATTATATTAGAGTTGGCTAACTGGCGGCTCTTGCCCCTGCTTTCCTGATCGCCGGCGCTACCCCCTCCACTTGCTTCGTGGGGAAATCAACAGATTTCAGTGTAGCGCCAACGATCAGAAAAGTGGGGGCAAGGACCCGCCCCTAGTAGATAGCTACGCCTGTTACAAGCCGTCTAGTTTAATGTTATCCTTTTTCCCACAAATCTATGGTCGGAGTGTGCAGTACTAACGTAGTAAAGTAATAAGGCGACAGGTGAAAAACGCCAAGGAAAATTTTAACGTCTCCTGCAAATTTCCATTCCAACGGAAACCTATTTCTATTCTTTAGCTAAAAAAAATTCAAAGACGTTATATTCTCCGCAGGTTTTCATTCGAGGCTCGGAGATTGAAAACTCTGCGAGTGACGTTTACAGTTTAAAAGAGTCATCGAATGTCGTCGAGAAGCTTTGAAAATCTCGATTGAAGGAGAGTGGGCAACTCTCGTCGGAATGGTTGGTTATAAAATTTCGAAATTCGTAAAACGTCTCACCGCGAGACACAGTTTTTGATTATGTAACGAGCGAGCAAGAGAGAGAGAGAGAGAGCTAGAACTTTAGGTTAGCAGCCGGAACAGGGAAATTAGTTCGATTCGGCTTTCCAAGAGCCGTTTTACATACGGGACGAGAAGTAAAAAAAGTTAAGTGGATTTCGAAGGAGAGGCGGGGACGCGCGTTGGCAAGCGCACGAAAGCGGAATCCCGCGAAACGAAATCGCTGTCTACGAAGAAGTTTATATCGAACGGTTATAGAGTTAAGGAGGAATAAATTAAGCGTAGCCAACGCTAGAATTTCCAGTTTCTGAACCCCTCCTCCTCCCCCAGCCCCGGCGTTTCTAATTTACTTTCGTAATTCCGTTCCAAATGCCCGTTTTAACTGCGTCTCCATTCTCGGTGAAACCGATTCCAAATATTTGCGTTACAACCGTTTGTCGATCCTCCGAAAGCTGGCAAGCAGAAAAGTCAAATCAGTCGGGTAATTGATATTAATCGCGAGAGATTCGATTCGACGCGCGCCAATTGGGAACATCACTGACGGGGAATTTCCAATTTGAAACGCGATCGCGGGGTGTTCTTTTTTTTCTTTTTTCTTCGCGGGATCGTGGAATGGCGGTGGTGTTTCCGGTTTTCGGTCGGTTTCACGCGGCCGCGCGGCGTTTAACTTCCGCGGAACTTCGACGCCCTGTAATAAGATCGATATCTCGGCAAAAGCGACCTGGACCTCCGGACCGGGCGTGCATTATACGATCCATTAGACGAATCAAAAGACGACGGCGAAAGAAAAGATAGGGGGTGGGAATGCACAGAGAGAGGGGCTTTCCACCCGTGCGTCGTTTTACCATCAACTTCTCTTTCGCCGGGTGAAACTTGGACGACCGCAAAAAGCGTTCTTGCAAAGAAAAGACTGTACGCGTGCATCGTGTTTACGTCGGCGATTCTGCTCCGCGATCGTGCTCACAAAGAATTCGTAAAACGGGCTGTGAGTAGGGCAGAATGGCTGATCAATGGGACTCGGTTCTTTGCGTGCATTCAGTGAGGATTTTCCGACAGGACGCAAGAAGTGGACATTTACTTGTATTAACGCGCGTAATTTTACTTGATTTGATCAATTTAACTTCAACTTCCGTTAATTTAATTTCGACTTTGACTGACAGATGAAAACAATCGAGGTAATTACTTTGTCATTAGTTTCGTTGGTAGTTATAATCGAGGAATCGAAAATCTCTGAAAAGTTTTTACGTATTAGAAGTAGAAATTTATTTAAATCAACGAGCTTGATATTGAGGGAAAGAAAAATTAGTAGTTTTAATTTGATCAATTTAACTTTAACTTCTGTCAATTTAATTTGACTTAATTTCGACTTTGACTGATAAATGAAAATAATCGAGGTAATTACTTTGTCATTAGTTTCGTTGGTAGTTATAATCGAGGAATCGAAAATCTCTGAAAAGTTTTTACGTATTAGAAGTAGAAATTTATTTAAATCAACGAGCTTGATATTGAGGGAAAGAAAAATTAGTAGTTTTATTTAATTTGATCATTTTAATTTCAATTTTAATTAGACATAAATGAAAATAATAGTACGTAAGATATGATGAGAGTTATTGTAACAAGGAATTTGAAACCTCTAGAATATCTTTAATCACTGAAAAGTTCCTATGTATTATACTAGAAATACAGTAGAGACTTATTTATATTAATATGCTTGGTATCAACGAAACAAGAAACTAATAATTTAATTTAATTTAATTAATTTAATTTTAATTTCAATTAATTTAATATAAATGGAAATAATCAAAGTAATATGACGGAAGATTATCATTAATTTCAGTAGTTATAGTCGAATATTGTGGAAACCTCTGTATAATATCTTTAATCACCGAGAGGTTTCAATGTACGTATTTCACGTATCGAACGAAGCTCGCCGCGGTTATTATATTTTTATAAAAGCGTTTAACACGGAAATTGGCTGGAAACACCTTTCACGATATCCCTGCGAGCTAACGGTATTTCGCGATCCTCCTTTCGTTCATTAAGCGCCGCTTTATTAAAATATCGTCAGTCGTTGGAAGCTCGCGATAATTTCGCAAGCTGGAGAACCAGAAGGGCGGTTTAAGGATAAATGAAGCTGCGCCAGAGAGTGGCTAAGGGGAGCGAAAGAAAGAGCAACGTTGAAAACTCCAAAAATGAACAGAGAGAGAGAGAGAGAAACAGGTCGATGTTTCACGAGGAAAATACGGCACGCTGGAAGCAACGAAACCGTATCTCGTCTTGGTGGAAAATGAAACTCGCAGCGCGGAGAAACTGGCAGCGAACGCAGAGTGAAAGACGCAGAGGAAAAGAAAAAGCCGGCGGTTCCTGTCGAATTGTGATGTTGGCTTCGCGCGTGAAGCCCACTTCCGCTGCTTTTCGACCTACCTCTCTCTCTCTCTCTCTCTCTCTCTCTCTTCTTTTTTTTTCTCTTCTCGAGAAACGCGCTGATTGGATGGATGCGGGCCGCTACCACGTCTGCATCTTTCCGACTCGCGGATCGGCGAATTTGTCGCGTGACGGAATTGCCAGACTCGGCGACAACCGACGCAACCCGGCAAAACCCCGGCGAAACCGAGCCAAAGAAACGAATCGAAATTCAATCCATTATGTTCTATCGCCGCGGCTCGATTCAATCTAAGAACACGCTTGCACCAAGCGGGAGTCTGTTGTTTTTTGCCATTTCGATCCTCTAACTGGATGACGTCGTGTCTCTCGAAGTATCCGACGAGCTCTAATTCTTTTAATCAGGACTGTGTCGTTCAGCTGCTCGGATACTTGATTGTCGAGAGGGTTTGTCGTAAAAAATTACGATAAAAGTTGGTACAGTTTAAGCTAGAGTGTCGAATATTTACTGTTATGGAAGATAGATACTGGTAAACTGGGAAAGTATGTTTTATATTGTTGAATACATAGAGGGGTTGCGAGAGGTATTTTGCAGCAGGGATCGAGAAACTTTGAAATATGCTCCAACACGAATCGTACTTTTTCGAGAAATATTGTTACATTGGAAGATGAGAACGTATAAGATAAATAAAGGTTCCTAAGAATGAAAAACAGAATGGAATTATATCATAAAATATAAAGATGAAAATTTCTCTGTCGGAGGAACAGATAACTTGTTTTACCGACAGAAAAATTATATTAAATGGTTATGTGAATTATGAATTTAATATGAATTACACATAACATCAATATTAAAAAATGTCTGAATATGTCAAACACTGACCACTGAACGCTATTCAATGAATAGTACTCGAATATAAAAAATGGATATTTAATTAAATGTTGTGAAACAATTTGTTTCCTTTTATTATACAGACACTGTTCGAAAGTGTTTCTAAGACACTTCTTTCTATAAAAATTCCATAAAAACAGATGTTTTATACGAAATAGAATCCCTGTTTGCACGCATACTATACCAATTTAACAGAAGTAAACAATGTGAATATGATAAATTGATATTGACTCTGAGTGATCGGATAATTACAAATAGGAAGCAGAATTGAGAATCAGTAAAAAGATACGATACATTCGGATACATTTTGATATTTGGCGATATCGAATACTCTGGAAACAGGATTAACTTGTTCTAGCTTGGGAGTGTTAATGCAAGTCTTAGGTCTCAAGAGAGAAAACTTTCTAACACACCTAAGAAACATAATTATAAATATCAAATCATTTACTAGTATTTTTCATATAATTTGCAGAAATTGGACAGTGTGAGAAAGAAATGAATAGATTAGAAAATCGTTTTATTAAAAATTAAGGCCAAGTCAGGCGTCGAAATACAATTTTCCAATTTCTCTGTCGAAATACAATTTTTCGCAGGAATGTTTTTTCAACCGTTGCGGGGGAACCAAAGTTCCAAGAAACCGGTCCACGAACCGTTGATGCACTTTTAAAGAGAAAACGATGCATCCTTCTAACGGATGCGATCGAGAACGAAAAGAGCCGAACTACACAATCTGTCCTAATCACTATTTCATTGCATCCAATCTAACGCGAAGTTACATTATCTTCCGGTAACAAAACCGCGTTCGTTCGCTCCGTACGCATGTTCCAGCCATTTTCTTCGCTTCGAACCTCTGTAAGCTCTGCCATTCTGGGTCTACCGTTCTATCGTTTCGATAAGGGGATTTCAACTTTTTTAACTCCATTCCGCGGAACATGTAAGTCAACCGACGTTTTTCTCCTTCGTCTCGCAATCAGAAACTTGCGCAGACGAGTATCTTTGCGATATTATTATTAGCTCGAGCTTAGAACTAGCTTCCTTTCTAACAACAAGAGTACGAAGAATTTGAAATTTTTAATAAAAATTCAAAGAAATTAAGATTTCTTCCCAGTAGGTATTTATAGAGGGTGTACCGAAAATAATTTAAATGTTAAAACTTTGGGACTAAAGAAAAAATACTTTCTCAGAGATTTCCTCGTTTACTGCATTTCAGAGAGCATTGCAAGAAAAACAAACACAAAAATGCTTTAATTTTCTCACTTAATCGGTAAATTTGAAACGAGAAGATTCCTTATTATTGAAATTAAAATAAAAAAAATAAAAAAATCGAAATTCTACTAAAATTATCGGTCCCGAAGTTACACTCTGCACGGGCATTCTTCTCCCAAAGAACATCGCGGATTACGATCTCTTTAAAAAGCAATTTTCTCCGATTGCTTTCCACTAAGAATCACCGTGCAGTCACAGAGACGACCAATTAATTCCGAAGACTTAAGAACAGTGGCCGATCTGGCGGAAATATCGAAAATCGCAACAAACGATTTTTACTCGTCTATCGACAGACACGTAACGGAACGAACGGAACGAAACGGACGGGCCTCGATCCGTCTTAATCACGAGAGAGAAATTAGATTGCCCGTTGTTTGATTAATTACACCTCAGTCTCGCTTCAGTGGCGACGCGGATGAAGACGAGAATATTGGAACGAGAAAGAAGGTGAGTCGACCAATCTATCTGGTGCTCGAAGACGCGTCTCTCTTTCTTTTCTCTTCCCGCCCTCCCTCTTTTTTTTTACCTTTTCTTTCAGCGAGTAAGGAAGGTATAAGGTAGGATACATTTTTCGAGATAATTTCTCGTCAGAAGTCCCTAGGGAGGGACGTGCCCGTCTGCCCAGTCGAATAAGGTCGAGATCAGACGATGGTGGAATCGTGGACCATATAGACTTCGAGACGATTCACGGAGAGGCTTTCTTAGCGAGTGGAATGCTCTGCGAACTCGCGATTTATTCGACGCCACCTGACGAATATTTTATTAACCAATTAGAACGATTTACGAGCGGATGAAGCGAGAGAGAGAGAGAGAGAGAGAGAGAGAGAGAGAGATTCCAGGACGGATAAGATTTTGCCGGATTCCGGCTGGGAATTTAGTGGATTACGAGGGAAACCCGGGTCCGGATAATTCGGATAGAATTTTGTAATTTCGTAATAAGGGTGAAATATTCTTCTTACTCGACGCGGTTGAATGGCGATGTTAATTTACGCGATGGGGCTCCTCGTACAGGAACCTGTCACCGCTCCGAGATACTGAAATTCTGGAAATTTCACACGAGAAATGCAACGATGCCTCGGATAAAAAGATACTCGAGATATTCAACTTGAAATCTGCCACGTATTCACTCAAGATTCACTCCTGGCAAGAGTGTAACGGACTCTCGTCACTAGGTAATTGTAAATGTAGAAACTGATATCAGTTTCTTCCCAATATTTCGTTTCCCGCAATATTATACTCTTGGCACTCGTACTCGCTTAAAATTATTTTATTTAACATCAGACAACAGTAGGCAGTAGCTCTTTGCTATTATTTAAATATAAATTCCGAGAACAACAACTTCGAATGAACTACCAACTAACTGATAGATGATAGACCGACGAAGCAAATTAATTAACACGACAAAATAAAACGACGGGCACGCAACGCCGAAGCGAGCTAATTTCCCGGAACTTGAACCGTGATAAAATAACATCCCAACAAACTTGCCGGGAACAGGTCGGATCGATGATTTTACAAAATTGTAATTCCCCGAGCAATCGTTCCGTCTTCGACGAGTGTATCGTTTCTCTCCTAACCTGAAAGAAGTTGAA